>CM031235.1:872019592-872619592 GCA_018340775.1 Taxus wallichiana var. yunnanensis | reverse complement strand
CAAGTTATACCATAAAAACATCAAATGGATCTCATTTTTGGAAATTTATACATTTTTAGTGTGACATATGAGTTAAAAAAACTAACATTGTTGTGGATTATCTAAATAGGAGACAAACTATATTTTCGTAATGAAAAATAAGATTGTTGGGTTTTATGAAATGAAGAAAGAATATTCATCCATTCCATATTTAAAACAAAAATAGTTGTGCTATAAAAAATATAGGAAATGTAAGGAAGTTTATGATGAATATTTTTAAGTGATGGGAATTTGTTTAAATAAATACAAATTTTTGATACCATTGGCTCTAGAAGAGAGAATGAATATGTAAATGCATTTATATAGGTGTCACTTTTGATATGATTAAACTTACGGTTTGGTAAGTTTTTTTTTCGATGCAATTGAAGAAGGGAATCAATATATTTTCTTCCATATGCAATTTTTTCAAGTTTTTTTAAATATGGGCCATTGAAAATTGATTCCTATTAAATTTTACTAGATCCTAATATATTATAGACTGACATTTCTATCATTTTTTCAAGGGTTTCATCCTAATTAGAAAAATAATGATTTCATTTGTAATTTTATGGTCTTTGAATCGATTCTATAGAATATACCATTTTATTCCATGTAAAACGTTTCTTATGCCAATAAGATTTTTGATCTATTTTGTAGGTTTATCATAACTATCACAAGAAACTGGGATACAAAGTTTGTTAGTAACAGAAAGAACTTTTTGGAGATATTTTTACAAAAAAATACAATATAGTTTAACTATCACCCTCATATGGATGGAAAACACGATCTTAAAAAATATCTCTAAAACTTTGTAGATTTTTTTAGTTAGGGATATTTCAAAATACGAGATATAGGTATACACTCAATTTTTAAATTTATCCTTTTGACACCATTGGTTGTGGCTATGATTATTGGTTAAGATAAAAACCCACATCCTATCCCCACTCAGTACATTTTGGTATATACATCTCTCTCTCTCTATCTCGATTTTATTATTCCTACAAACTAATGTTTCATCACATTATGAGTATAAACACATAAAATAAATAAATAACCTTTTCTAACCATGATGCGACTTCCATATTTCATTAACTCTCTCCTTTTACAAAACCATACACTAGGGTCAAGATATAATATTTTTCTTGAATGTTCTTGGATAAAAAAACCCAACTATGCTTTCAATTTCATTATATTTATTGGGTCTTATTATCCTATTTAGTCATCCTTTACATGAAAACTTACCTTCAAGTACCTATATAAGTATGTTTATATCATCTCATTCACTAACATGGAACATGTTCGTACTCTTTGAGATATCATTGCAAATAATAGTACAAAAGGCACCCAAGTCTCCCTAAGTATTCCTAAAGCTGATACACATGCACTAGGGCAACCACTACTAGAGTTATGAATATCCTTACCTCATTTCCAAAAACTCAAATATCCCAACCCAATGCATTAACAAGATCACAATCATCTCAATCATGGTAAAATTGGTTCAAGCCTCAAAGTAGTTGTACTCATGTATATATGAATGTGTGTGTGTGTGTGTGTGTGTGTGTGTGTGTGTGTGTGTGTGTGTGTGTGTGTGTGTGTGTGTGTGTGTGTGTGTGTGTGTGTTTACATGCTAGGTGAAAAACTATTTTCTGTTTGAGGAAAATTTGGAGCGTGATAATGTAACTAATGCATGGATTATAGTTCATCCCGAGACACTAACATTCTTACAAGGTCCTCTCGCATATGTTTAGGATTTTTGTATGATTTTGTAGATTTCTGCTATGTACTTGGGGATATGATATTATAAAGTATATGGGTTGATGGTTATGCCAAAATGTGGCACACATCCCCTTAGTTAGTTATATCTTTATAATATATGGGATCACATAGGAATTAGTTGTATTGGGTAATGATTCAGCCTATATTGGGATTAGGTGTTATACATCCATTAAGAGTAATGTATGTCTATATAAAGGAGTTGAGTATCATTGTGAGTCATGTCACGGATGTATGAGTTAAGTCTTCTACTTGGTAGAGGTTTATTAGAGGTGTGCCCCTCAAAGTGGATTCATTATGTACCTAGGGATATGATATTATAATTTATATGGGTTGATGGAGATTCGACATGTGGCGCACATCCCCTTAGTTAGTTATATGTTTATAATAAATGGGATCACATAGGAATTAGTTGTATTGGGTAATGAGTTGGCCTACATTGGGATTAGATTTTACCCATCAATTAAGAGTAATGTATGTCTATATAAAGGATGTGAGTATCATTATGAGTCATGTCATAGATTTATGAGTTGAGTCTTCTACTTGGTAGAGGTATATTGGAGGTGTTCCACTCGACATGGATTCCCATCTTGGGAGATTGTGGAGTTAGTCCTTCCTTAAAGAGCATTATATGGTGTTTCCCTACCTTAAGGTTATTGTTCTACATATATTGAATATTTGGGCATCTTGGTCCACCCATATATCTTGTGTTTTTCTATCTTATGCAAATTATTCATTTACTATATGCAAAGATCTTATCAATTGGTATCAAAACATTGATCCAGGTAATTTGTGGGATGAAAACATAATGTTGACAATTCTCTTATATATGAAGATCCACTTGGAATTTTTCAGAGATGTTTTTGGGGAATGGACAAAGAATTCAAGTGAGATTACCTCCAAATTTCATAGTTTTTGAGCTTTTTTGCAAAAGATATGTCCATTTTAGAGTTAACACCCTATTTTAAGGTATCGTCTATATCTTCTAAATAATAACTAATTAGCTCTTAATTTTTTTTTGGGTTGATGTGAATACATTTCACGGTGATATACCTGAATTTTTTGAAAATTTGGATATGTTTGAGATAGCTATTTCAGTTTTATAGTTTTTCAAAAATTTGCTCCACAAACTGCAATATTAAGGATTTTTATGATTTTTTTACATTTTCAGAAATATCTCAAAAATATGATTTGGGTTTGTGTTCTATGTTTTCTAATTTTTTTCCAACCTTTAGCCGAAAGGGTTAGAATTTTTTTATCAAAAGGGTCTATTCCTAAAACCCTAATTTAGTGGATCATTGAGATGATAATTTTTATGGAGATGGAAAGATTGATGCTAAATGATGGTGGATTCATTTTAGTGAATATCATTCATCAAGTGTATATACCAAGTCTTTTCTTACAAAATCAGTTAGGTGGTCTATCTCTAACTTGGTAGTATCAAAGTACAAAAAGCGTCTCAATTGAACAAGTTTTCTTAGATCGATGGGCCAAAGAAGATGAAGAATATGAGGATGTTACTAATGAGTGTGTTTCAAAAATAATGAGAAAGAAGAATAAGAAGAAGAAGAAGAAAAATAATTTTACAATGAAGAAGATGAAAATGTTGATGATAATGAGGTTACACATTATTCAAAAAGAGAGACAACAGATCAAGCTACGAGTTCAAATAGTGCATCTCCAAGGAAGGAAGCTTCAATATTTCAGTTTGAAGGGTGCATTCAAAGGAAAAAGGTAATTGTTTCCATAAACCCTACAAAAATTATAACTTGATGAATATGAAGGTATATCAACATCTACATGTTCAAGAAAATCATATCAAAGAAACTCAAATGGATGGTAAGCATATTCAATTTTTTGAAGTTTTAAAGATCTCTATGAATAAATTTGTTTTACATTCAGATTTTTTTGCTTTAGATATGGAGGGTATGGATATTGTTATTTGATATCCTTGGTTAGAGTCCTTGGGAATAATTAACATTAATGTGCAAAATAAATTCATGAAATCATGGTACAAGACAAAGAAAATTACATTGCAGGATATCACACTTAACATGGAAAAAGTAATGTAAAGATGGAGCTTGAAGATGAATTTGAAAAGGGTGAAGAAGGGAATAAGGATGATTCAAAAGGAGAGGCTGAAGAACATGATGAAGAATACACAAATAATTCATCTACTCAAGAGAAAAATAAATAGCAAACAAGGTGGAAGAGGAAAATAAGGTTGAGGAAAAGGTTGATAAGGTTGATGATAGTAAGGTTACACCATATAGAAACCCAAATCATCATGAGAGGAAAAATCATGGAGACATGCTAAGACACATGAGGGAAGCAATCTGTATGGATATACAGGGAATTAGAGGAGCAATAATTATGGCTATACATGGAATCAATGGACCAACAATTATATGACATGGAATCACAAGAATAATTATTATGGATATGCATGGATGCTAAGGAGGAATCCATATGTACAAGGATGGAATTAGATGAGTGCAATGGAATATAGAATCAAGTTTGGATCAACATCACCCACTAGGATTTCATATGGGTGGTTGGATGATTGAGCATGGCAATTAGTGTGCAATGATTTAAATAACACTCATTATATGTCTTTTTATTATGTTTCGGGATGAAACATGTCAAGGAGGGAGGGAATGTTATGTACCTAGGGATATGATATTATAATGTATATGGGTTTATGGAGATGTCAACATGTGGCACACATACCCTTAGTTATACTTTTTATAATATATGGGATCACATAGGAATCGGTTGTATTGGGTAATGAGTCGACCTACATTGGGATTAGGTGTTACACATCCATTAAGAGTAATGTATGTCTATATAAAGGAGGTGAGTATCATTATGAGTCATTTCATAGATGTATGAGTTGAGTATTCTACTTGGTAGAGGTATATTGGAGGTTTCCCCCTCGAAGTGGATTCCCATATTTTGTGATTGTGGATTTACTCCTTCCTTAAGGAGCATTGCATGGTGTTTCCTATCTTAGGGTATTGTTCTACATATATTAAATATTTGGGAATTTTTGGCCCACCCATATATTTTGTGTTGTGTTATCTTTTGCATATTAATCATTTACTATATGTAAATAAGGTTTTGAAACCCTTCAAAGAAACATTACCCCAATGTTGAGAAGCTCCGAGTGTTGTTGTAGGAACGTTATATCCTCCCATGTTTCATCTTCATTATTCGTATTATTCCACTTGATTTGGTACTTAGTAATAACCCTTATCCTCAATATTTTAGTTTGTGTTTGAAGGATGCATTAAGGTTCCAAGATGAATCTCCCCTCCTCATCAAGCTCAAGTAACACTATTTAGGCTGTAACCCTTTGTCTAATTACTTTCTTCAAGAAAGAAACATGAAATACTGGATGTATTCTAGTTGTTTATGGAAGTTCTAATTTGTATGTTGTATTACTAATCTTCTACAATACTTGATAGGGGCCATAATACTTAGGTAAAAAAATTATCCTTCTTCTAGTGTTTCAAATAAATTTGCTTATATGGTTGTAAATGCACAAAAACCAAATGATCACCGAATTCAAAATTCCTTTTAGTGCGATGTTGATCAACTTGCTGCTTCATGTGATTTTTCACCATGGCCAAGTTCTCCTTGAGACTAGAGAGGACATTTTGTTGATGTTGAATGTGTTCTTTCAATACTTTAACCCTTGGTTTTCCTCTCAACGATGATGTGATGGATGGTGGATGGTACCCATAGAGTGCCAAAAAGGAGACATTTTGGATGAAGTATGGAAGGAAGTGTTATACCACCATTTTGCAAGTGGAAGCCATTAGACCCATCTCACTTTTTATTTGATGTGAAGCAACAAAGATATCCTTCTAAACACTTATTTTCAACTTTTTTTTTCCCATCGATGGGGATGATATGAAGAGATACAAGCTAGCTAAGTAAACAAACATGAGAATAAATCATTCCAAAAATTACTAGTAAATATAGGGTCCCGATCACTTACTATAATCATAGGTGTCCCATGTAACTTATGAACTGTGTCTATGAATGTTTTTGTTACGGTGATTGCAGTAAATGGGTGTGATAAGTCAAAAAAATGAGCATATTTGGTGATTTTATCCATGACAACCATGATGACATTTTTTCCTTCGATTTAGGTAATCCCGTGATGAATTCCATGGAAACCTCTCCCCATCGCTGGCTAGGAATAAATATAGGTTGTAGAAGACCATGGGACTGAGTTGTTTCACCCTTATTTTAGTTGACAAGTCATGCATTTGGCCAAAAAAATTGGACATCCCCTTTGAGCCCTTCCTAGAATAAATCTTGTTTTATTCGATGATAAGTCTTCAAGAATCTAGAGTGCCCCTCTTTGGAGAAGCGTGAAGCTCAGATAGAAATTTATTTTTAAGGGTGGAGTTCTTAAATAGGTATAGTCTATATTTATACCATAAAGCATCCCCTTTCCATACAATTTTTTAAAAATTTCTTGGATCATTCTTGAAATTATGAATGAGGTTTTGTGTAGTTATGTCCTTTATCCATTTGGACTTTTCCTACTCTACCCAATCTTCCTGTAAGATGTATATGGCACATAACAATGTTCCAACTAATTCATATTTCCTAGACAAAGCATATGTGACTACATTATCTTTCCCTTTCTTGTAGATAATATCAAAATCATATCCTAACATCTTTGAGGCCTAATTTTTCTATTCTTCAAATAATAAGCGTTGTTCCAAGAATTATTTCAGGCTATCATGATTTTTCTTCACTTTAAAGTGTCTTCCTATGAGATATGGTCTCCATTGCTTTACTACATGAAGTATGGATAGCATTTCCTTCTCATAAGTTGGATTTGAAAAATTATTACCTTTGAATTGAAGGCTCAAAATTAAATAGGAAGGCCTTCTTGCATGATAAATTACCCCATACCGTACTTGATGTATCACATTCAACAATGAATGTTTTGGAAAAATCTAGAGTAGCCAAGACTAGAGTGGTGCACATGGCCTCCTTTAACTTCTCAAATGATTTTGTAGCATACTCATTCTAATAGAAAGAGTCCTTCTTTAATAAAGTTGTGAGAGGTGCTACTATAGTTCCATAATGCCTTATGAATCTACGATAATAACCTGTAAGCCCCAAAAATCCTTAGAGATTATTTATGGTTTTTGTAACCTTCCACTCCCTCATGGCCTTGATCTTATTAGGATCCACTTTAACACCTTCATGAGAGACAATATGACCCAAATATTCAACCTCCTTGAATCCAAAATAAAACTTAGAGGGCTTTACATAAAGTTGATTTTGCTCAAGGGTTTCTAAAACCTTATTTGCATGTCGACATCTCCATCAACCCATATAAATTATAATATCATATCCCTAGGTACATATCAATTTAAAATGGTTTATGAATAAGGAAAAAGTCAAGGTTTTACATAGAGAAAATTCTAGACTAATGAAGGGAAGAAGAAGTTACAAATACTTATTCCAAGTAGGTCCAAGACCATACAATAGGCTAAATACTAGATATTACAAAACTACTCGAGATGTATTATTTCAAACCAAAAAGTTTTCAATTACAAGATCAGAAACAAAGATTCATCAAGATAAATATTCCCAAATTATCCTCTCTATTCACTCATATCTATCCTTATCACTTTTTCTAGCTAAGTACATCTCCCTCTCTATGTTTCTCTTTTTTAAGCGTGTAATGCATTATAATAACTAGTTAATATTGGAATTGGATGCAGGAGCATCACTTGTATATAATAAATTTTTGTTTTCCTAGTTTTTTAGGGTGTATTAAGTCCATTTGGATGTTCATAGGTGTTTATATTCCATTTGGACTCATGGATATGTAATAAGTGATCATTTGGAGTTTTCCTCCAAAATGGACCTTCAAAGTTTTTGAAATTATTAGCTTGTAATTTTTTTAGGTGTTAGTATTGAATAAATAAGTATGATAAATGGTATTATAGACCCTATAAGATTCTTCATACCCTCCTCACTTGAGTTGTAACCATCCCTCCTTTGGTTAGGTTACTTAACTAGTGATAACCACCACCCCTTAGTTATCAAAACCAAGAGATATTCAAATGAAAAAGGAGATTAGAGAGGTAAGAGGAAGGAAACAGGTGGAGCATAAGAAAAAGGGATCCATAAAGGCTCATTCGGGTCTTCGATCATCATGAAGAGTTTGTAATACAAATATTTCAAGTAAATATATGAGAATTTTGTAAATTATGTTAATAGTGTTGTAAATAAGAATGATTTGAGACACGCATTGATGATGATTGTATTCCTTTTTATTGAATAATAATTTTTATTTTTAGAATCACTAATTTTTTGAGTTGAAGCATGGTGCTCAAACAGGGTTGGTATGATAAGAAGGTGGTAAGATTGTACAACTTGAAGTTTATACAATAATTTCTCAAGTTATTTGACTCTTAATCATAGATAATGATGAATGCATGTTAAGTTGATTTTTATTCTTGGGATGACATTGTTGAAGGACTACATTAAAAATGATTTATAATTTATCATAGTCTAGGATAAGTGTAAAGCTAAGACTAAGAATGATCATTTAGTGAAAGAGGGTACTCAATTCTTGAGACTAGCCATGGAGTTTTAGAGACTAAAAAGGAGGTTACTGAGTTATAAGACATTAAGATATTTTTAAAAGGTGAGAGGAGGATATAAAAGGTTTCTAATCCCATAGCTAACTTTTGAATCCATGAAAAACAAAAATAAATCAAATCTTTCTGCTTTAGTATGTATGAGAACCCAATCTAGGGGTTGAATACAAATATGTGTAAATTTCTCGCACAAGTGAAAAGTAAAGAAAATTGGAAGTAAGTATTTTTTGGGAATGAGTAACATCATGATGAAAATTAAAGGATAAATAAAGATGTTTGATATGTAAATGCTAGATCAAATTAGTCCACTATGTGACTTCCCAATTTTGAGGGCTTAGAAGGAAGAAAAATTATAGTAATAATATTATTTCCTTGGTGTTGAAGGTTGTGGATTATTTAATAGGATATAATGAATTATAAAGGTGTAAAATATTCTTAAGAACCATTGACTCAGAGTTTTCAATTGTTAGAGAGACAAGGAATTGCATGCATAGTCCTCATCAAAGAAAAATTGTGACACCAAGTTTAAGGGCATAAAGTGGCATGAAATGAATACATAGATATGTTTAATGTATAAGAGAGTGCACTAGAATGTTTGATAAGCTCAATTAAAAGTCCCTAAGCCTAGTGGAGAGTATAAAAGAGTTTAAATAGACCAAAACTAGAAGCAAACAAGATTGTTTTGCTATAGGCACGAGGAGAGGCTAGAGAAGAACAAGAAAGATTTTGTTAGAGAGAGATGGAAAGAGACTATCAAGAGGGAAATTAAGAGATTTTCATTGGTGTTAAGGAGAAGTGAAAGTATATTAAGAAGGTTGGTAAATAACTTAGCCAAAGTTTGAAGAAGAAAGGAAAAAAGAAAACAAGAAGCCTTGAGAAGGCTAAAACATGGAATCGGCTTGAATTATGACAAGAGAGTAAAGGAGCATTGAAAAGAGCATGAAAAAGGAAGAATACGGTGGAGAAAGGTCAATATGAGGTTGAAACATGGGAAAATCACAAAACCCTAATAATGTGCTAAATTCATAGCAAGATCTAATATGACATAGTAGAAAAGAGGAAAGTGGTGTCGAGAAAATTATACAAGGATTCAAGAGATCAAATTTGGCATGGATCTTATCTACTGGACCCATGACTCGTGAGATTAAATTATGTATCAAGGGTTTTTTACGCTTCATTTTTTCTCTGCTACGGAGTGTCACTAGATTCTTCATGAGGGTCCTTGGTTTTGGGGTGGGACTTGTCTTTTTCTTACTCCATGGTTTTTGGATTTTGATCCTTCTACAATGATACTTTCAAAAATGCCAGTTTGGGTTTGCCTCCCTAATATTCCTCTTCCCTTTTGGCACCCTTTGGTTTGTTATGCTATTGTTAACTCTCTTGGTTGATTATTTAAGATGGATGATGAATGACCCAAGAAAGGATTTTTCACTTATGCAACTATCTCGTATTGAGGTGGATCTCAACAAAGGTCTTCTAGAATGATTGGAGTTAAACCATGATGGTTTCAAATGGATGCAAATCTTAGACTATGAAAACATGGCCTTTCGATGCCAATTTTGTTATCAAAATGGGAAACTTTATGAGGTTTTCCCACTAGAAATTAATCATAATAAAAAAAGAAGACCAAATTGGTTTCTTTGCGACCTAAAGGATGACAACCATTTTTAGTGTCGGAAGTCAAAGAATTTCCTCACCCCAGAAAATCAGATGATATAAATGTTGAGATTCCCCCTGCTAGTGGTCATGCCAAGTGGTCACATGTTTTTGAGTCTTCTAGTTTTGATCACAAGAAGGATATCCCTCTCCTAGATAAACCACTCGAATGGATCCCGACAAGAGTCATGGACTATTGTCACACACTCTAAGGAGAAGAAGGGCAATTTGATCCTCATATTTCTTGTTCTACTTCAGCCTTGGGTGGCTTTATTTTTGGTGTTCCTCAAGACTATAGGTAAATTTGGATTTTTCGTTGTTCTCCTAGTCTTGGCCTAGTTTCTTGATATTTTTGGGGTGTGCTCTCATACCATGCACTTTTTTTTTTGGAAATTTATCTTATATCGCGCCGCATTTAATATAATATAAGATCCTTTTTCATAAAATTTTGGCATGAATAAAAAGGAAAATAAAGGGTATCTAGAACAATAATTACTTTTTCATAAAAGTTCCCAAGTTGGTCCTAAATACAAGCTCACAAAGTTAAGAAAGCTAAAAACTAGGTCTAGTTGAAAAGGTGGAGTGAGAACAAAATTTGATCATAAAAGGTTTAAGACCTGAAAATTTGTAAGAATATTAAGTATCCAAATGGGTATCTAAATAATTTCATAGTGAGCTATAAGTCATAATGGTTTTCTAAATTCATCAAAATTTCCCTCTTTGTATGGCTATAAGAAAGTTTAAGGTCTACAAAGAATATTGGTAGAAAATGGTGGTTGTAAACTTTTTGGAGTGCATGGGCATGCTATATAAATGTATGTGAGCATGTGAAAGGTGTTTATAACACTATTTGAGTTATTCAATGCATTTTTGTGTTTTGAGCATAATCGAGCTTCTTCGAATAATGTGTTATTAGCATGGTTTTGTGATTTTTCTTTGTGATAACACTCACTATTGTCTTGATTGAAGTGGAATGATTTTTATTCCAACACATCTACATCATATTGGTATCAAATCAGGTTTTCTCCTTATTCATAAGAAGAAGGCAAGAATCCATTGTTGGTTATAAGATTCTGCATATATATGAATTTTGAATTGTTTGTTAAAGATTTGAAATTGTTTGTGCTTGACAAGTATCCTTCTTGAGATTTGTATGTGAAGTGACAAGCTTCTCCTTAAAAGAGAAATGAGTAAGAAAGAGAAAAGTGAATAAAAGATATAGAAGGAAAAAAGAAACAAGTCAAAAGATAAGGTGTGCAAAAGAACTTAAGTGAGACTTGAAACAAGGTGAAATAAACTTATTTAGAGAAGATAGAAGAAGATAAAGTGGAAATAGTGAAGAAATTGATCAATTTCATAAGCACTAAGAAGTAAATGAAAGCAATTAGAGAGAGAAAGAGAAAAGAAGGGAGAATGAGAAAGTCAGATAAAAAGAGAAGATTATGAGAAGAAGAAGAGATAAGAGAACTAATGAAAGGCATGGAGCAGATAGAAATGTTGATTAAAAGAGTAAGAGAAATGAAAAAACAAGGAATGGAAATAGTGATGCAAAAGGTGGTTAAGTGGCCCATAAGGTAACTCATAGAAAGGAAGAATAAAACATAGCTAAGAGCACAAATAAGGGAAGAAAAAAGGGATAAAGAGGATGGATAAGAAGACAAGTAAACAAGAGAATGAGAAAATTAGAGAAATTGTGAGGAAAGAATTCATTTGTGAAGAAGAAATTTAGAAGGAACAAGAAAAATCAAATGTTCCATTTATATATGAGAGTAAATAATAATTAGAGGCTGAGATACAAGCACTTGAATGTGGTTTGAATGGTGAGGAAGTAAAGGATGATGAAGCAAGAATGTAGATGATGGATGAAATGGTTGAAAGTGAAGTAGAACAAGACATTTGTTTTATGGAAACAAAGTTAAAAATAAATAAACAAGAAGAAATGAAAGAATCAAGTGAAGGGACTCAAACGTCTCTCTATTTTTCATCTAAGATTTTGTGTATTTGTGTTTGTGCAGGTTTTCTTGATAAAAAGTGAAGTCTATTCAAGAGGAACCTCTTGAAAGAGCTCAAATGAAGAGAAAGAGGCATGAAATCCTCATTTTTGAGGACGAATTTATGAGGAATAAGTTACATACAAATAATGAAGAGAAAAAAATACTTGTGGCTGATGAAGGTGAAAAGAATACAATAGAGGTAAGAAGAATTTTACAAGTACACCATGATTGGAAGAAAATGAAGAAAGGCTTTAATTGTATAGATCTCAATTCTCTCCACTTGGGGAGTATGATGTAGAGCATCAATTATATATACTAAATTTTGGTTTTCCTAGTTTCTTTGGGTGTTTTAAGTCCATTTGGATGTTCATAGGGTGTTTCTAGTCCATTTAGACTCATGGATATGTAATAAGTGATGATTTGGAGATTTCCCTAAAAATGGCCCTTTCAAATATTTGAAATTCTTAGGTTGAAATTTGTTTCTAGGTGTTAGTATTGAATAAAAAGTGTGGTAAATGGTATTAGATAACTTCTAAGATGTCTCACACCCTTCTAGCTCGAGTTGTAATTGTCCCTCATTTGGTTAGGCTACTTAACTCATGATAACCACCAATCTTTAGTTGTAATAACCATGAGATATTCAAATGAACAAGGATATTAGAGAGGTAAGACAAAAGAAATAGGTGGAGGAGAATTAAAAGGGATCCTAGAGGCTCATGAGGCTCATGAGGGAAATTAATAATGGTATTGAATCTAACATAGTCTAAAATAATTTTAAATCTAAGACTAAGAGTGATCATATAGTGAAAGAGGGTGTTCAATCCTTGAGACTAGCCATCGAGTTTTAGAGACCAAAAATGGAAGTTATAGAGTTATAAGGCATAAAAAGTTTTTGAAAAGGTGAGATGATGATATAAAAATGTTTCTAATCCTATAACCAAATTGTGAATCCATGAAAAAAAAAAAATAAACCAAATTTTTCATGTTTCATTATGTATGAGAACCCAGTCTAGGTGTTGAATAGAAGTGGGTGTAACTTTATTTTTCATACGTGAAAAATCATGAAAATTGGAAGAATTTTTTTGGGACATGAATAACATTCTAATGAAGTTTCAAGTAGACATAAGGAGTTTTAATAGGTAAAATATTGATCATATCAACCACCGTGTGTGACCTCGCCAGTTTTGAGGGCTTAGAAAGAATAAAATTTAGAGTAATAATCTTATTTCCATGGTGTTTAAGGATGTGGAGTCTTTTTAGGTTAGAAGTAATTATAAAGGTTTAAAATATGCTTAAAAATATTGAATTAGATTTTTCAAGTGTTATGGAGACAAGGAATTACATGCACAAATTCCCCCATCAAAGCAAAAACTATGACAATCAAGTTTAAGGAATAAAGTGGCATGAAATGAATACCTAGATATGTTTAGTGCATAAGAGAGTGCACTATAATGTTTGAGAATGTAAATGAAAATTCCATAATCCTTATATATATTACAAATAGTTTTAAATATACCAAAACTAGAAGATAACATGATTATCTTGCTATAAACATAGTGAGAAGCTAGAGAAGAACAAGAAATATTTAGTTAGAGAGAGAGTAATGAAGAGGGAAATTGAGGGATTTGCATTAGTTATTAGGAGAAGTGAAAGGATATTAATAAGGTCGGTAATGAACTTATCAAACATAAAAATAAAGGATAAAAAGAAAAAGTTAGAGTATAAGAAGTGTTAAGAAAAAACAAGAAGCCTTGAGAAGGCTAAAACATGGAAAATGGATTGAATTATGAGAGTAAAGGAGCATTGAAAATAACATGAAAAAGGTGGAATAAGGTGGAGTAATGTGAATATGATGTTGAAACATGTGGTAACTTACAAAACTATAAGAATGTGCTTTAAGCCGTAGTAATACCTAATACAACCTAGTAGAAAAGAGCAAAGTGGTGTTGGGAAAATTGTACAAGGAGTCAGTGGTAAAAATCACGCACTTTAGACATTATTTATCCCCATCTCATACTACTATTTAAAATTTTTGAGTGAAGAAATTACTAATTAACCATCTTATTTTGGCCATCTTATCTTATTTTATTTTGTCATTCCCTACATTTTACATCCACATGCCAAATCAGATTCCATCATTTCACATTATTTTAGCCTTGATTGGGGTGCCCAAGCTAAGTATCTTGGGGGTGCCCATGGGCGCCTGTCCCACCCGAGGAGCCCCAATCCTTTTTGAACTTTCCCGCCACATTTTAGGCTCTTTCTATCCATTTGAGATCTTTATCATTTTGCTGGTTGGCTATTTCATGGTTAATTACAAAATTAGATCAAGATAACCCTATAAATATAAAGTTATGAGACCATAATGAGGGACCAAGCACTAGTCACTAATATCATCCACCTAAAGTTGCATACATTTGGATATCATTTGCATCCATTATCTCCATTATAAGGAAAAGTTTGGTTCATCCGCATCACACTAAATATGGGAGGTATTATGTTCTATTCCATGCACACGTTCTATTACAATTTATACATATATTTATTTCTCACCACTTCAAAAGTGTGACTGGAACAACAACACCTAAGGCACATTATGCACACACACCGAGCTACATTTGGGTCTGAAATGTAGTGCAACACTCATTTAGTAAGCTCGTTGTTATGGTAGTTGAGGTCAATCTAACCCATTCATTTTCATTCTTCTTTTTTTAGGGTTTTGATACTTCTTTTTGTCTTTTGTAGGTCTTCTATACATCTTGGATTATCAACAACATCTGTCATAGTGCAAAAATTTGATGCGACACACAAAGGAGGGTCAGTAGAACACCTTTCCAGACTTTTGAAATTGAGTTATGGATATTTTTCATGGACTAGGTCACCCATTCTACATGCACGAGCAGCACCCACATGCACCCTAGTCCCTCTCCAGGTGCTCTAGTCTAGTTAGATAGTCAGATCCATCCTTTTCAGGACCTTTGCACATTCATTCCTACTTTACTGTTTATCCATTCACCTCTATGACATAGTTCATATCTCCCTCTCGAATCGATAATCATTTTTCATACTTCTCTTGCATATTAGGGTTTCTAATTTCATTAGATTAGTTGCTTGGGTCATTTTCCATAGTCATTTATTGCATTTATTTACTACATTTACATGTCATTCTAGATTATATTAACTATCCTCATATATCCAATTTTAGTTAGTCATTTTGGTGAATCCGACCACTTTCATGCTTAGGATCCCCATTTTTCTTCTATCATGGGTCGTAACATTCCTCAAGTTCCATTGTATTATTTGTTTAAATAGTATTCCAACTGCTCAAGTTGTTCTACAATGACAATTAGACTCATACGTCATCCTCTAAGTACACCACCAAATGAAATAATTCATATAGTTGTCCTGTTGGTGAGAAAATTTGTCGGGTGGACAAACTTATGGATTTCTTGCCAATGCTTTGGGAATGTAAGTACCTGTACTTTCTAACCAAGTGTAGTCATCGTATATGAATGCGTGAGAAAACATGGATTTCTGTGGTGGCCTTTTGAATGGGGATCCAACAGGGGCACTCCATCACTCTGCGACAAAACTAGAAATCTCTTGATAGGGAGGACTTTGTCTGAAGTATGGGAAAGAGGAGTGAGAAAAGAGGTAGGAGGACTAATTCTCGCAAGTAGGAAATCGATTCATGCACGCACATTAGTTAAAAGTATCATCACATGCATTTATGAGAAGAAACAACTTTGTAAGCATCATTAAGACCAAATGAAATTTGATGAACACAAAGTATCAAGAAATCCCTTAGTCAAAGAAAGCTATAAACTCCTTGTATTAATTTCTCAAACAAAAGTTGTACATAGTGGAGAAATGGAGGAAATTGAGAAGGGGGAAAGGAATAATTTAACTATCTCCTTTGTTCTCTCAAGGTAGAATGCACTCTTGAGCTTACCAAATTAATGACCAATCCTTTGAAATGGGAATGACATTACAATTTATAGAATGAGAGGTGAATTATTATCTTCCTCATGACCCTCCATATGCCTTATTCCTAACTTTAGACTATTCATATTCCTACAAAATATTTAAGTCCCTTTTATAAAATCAAGGCGACTTAATTTACATTATGTTTCTAAAGTCACTTTTAAGTGACTTAAAGGCATATCAAAAAGTGAAAACCCCAACAAAGAATTAGAAAATTTGAAAGTGAGAGAAATTTGGGGGAAGAGGAGAGAGAAAGAGGGAGAGAAGAAGAAGAGGAGACGTCATTCCCGATGAATTCTGTTGATCCTCGTCGATGGAAAGTTCCAAATGTAGTGAAACTCTGAATCTTCAAACTCCTTACACACTGTGAAACTCCTTCCAATTAGCTCACGAACGCTCACCAAGTTGAATGAACTAATATGGATCTTAAATTCCCTATGAAAAATGACTAGAATGATCCTGAATAATGATGTCCCCCTGAATGATTATCCTTATACATCCCATTGTGCCAAAACTACTCTTTGAGTGTGACTTTCTATTTTTAGAAAGTTTCTGTGGGACCACTTAGTATTTTTAGTAAGTGTAAATTTTTTTGTTTCAAAGTGAATTCTAAGTTGTAGTGCACCTTTAATTTCTTCGCCTCCTTCGCAGATCTTTTGTTGCCGACTTTCCCAAAATAGTAGTCCTATGTAGTAGACCAACTATTTTTAAAAATTCAGCTTCTAGGAGTTATATTTTCATGGAACAAATTTTTGATATGGTTTTATGACCAATATCACCCCTCTAAAATTTCGGGCCCGCCTACTTAATAGTCCAAGAGATTTTAAACTTTCAAATTTCGGACCTGGCAATGCTTTTGGACACGGCAACCATTAATGGACCTCAAAATTACAGGTCTAGTTTTCTCCTCCATTTTCAATGAAATAAATTTCATTACAATAGGTTTCTTCTTCTGATGCTTCATGTGTAATTCTACTTTTCGCCCAACGGTTTGACAGGAAATTGGATTTTTTTCTTCGTTGAGCCAGAAGTGGGATTTCTTCACTGTGGATGCTCTGTTGCACGAGAGGAGAGTTTGAAGGTGTCTTCTTGATGGCCTTGGGTAGAGGAATGAATAGAAAAATATAACTTGTTTCACATATCCATTTGGGATATTTCTTCAACTTCTTGTTTCATGGCCATGGAGTTTTCTTTGTTTTCTCCTTCTTCTTTCTGTGCTTCTCCTTTTGTGTTTGCTCCAATTTTCCTTCTAGGACCTGTGTGATTTCATGGAGTGAAGGGAAGTACCTCTATGGCAGGTATGGTTTGAGGTTCAGAAATGGAGGAATGATGGTGAGGAGTTATAAAGGAGGAGATAGAGATGTCTGTGCACACAGATGTTAGAAGCAGCAAGAAGCAAAGAGAAACAACCAAAATTAGAAAAAAATTCAAATTTTTGAGTTGGAGTTGGGTACAATTTTTTTCCCTAATGTCCCTAACCTCAGGGACATGAGTGACATCAAGTTCCATAATGAGTAAGATGGCGACATGTGGCAACGATCTGATGGTAGGGAATGAGTGCTCCAAAATCAGCTTTAAAACACCGAGGGGCTAGAAAATGGTCATATGGGTGACCAAAACACTCTCCTATAGGACTGGGAACATTTTTCGATGTTTGGTGTCCCTAACCTTAGGGAAATGAGGGACATCAATTTCCACGGTGGTCCTGGAGCTGACACATGGTGCTTAATCTGACGGTAGGGAATGGATGCTCCAAAAATGCACTTGGGGGATGAAAGTCGGTCACATGGGTGACCAAAAGACTCTCCATAGGGTTTGGGTGATTTTTTCCATTATTTGTGTCCATAAACTCAGGGACATGTGGGACATCAGTTTCTATAGTGGTCTTGGAGTTGACACATGGCGTTTGATCCGATGGCAAGGAATGGATGCTCCAAAAATGCACCTAGGGGCTGAACTGTCAAGTTTGGAGGTCACATGAGGGTCCCAGAGGTCACATGGGGGATGGAAACATTTTTCAAGGGTTTTTGTACCTAACTTCTTGGAATTTGGGGACATGAAATCCCACCAGGCTCCTGGTGCTAACACATGTCCTATTGAAAAATGACTAAGTCCTAAACTACCTTTGAGAGGGTAACTTGGAACGATGATAAATTGAGCTCCCAGTGGAATTTATTGAAGAAATTTTATATGATCCTAACTTTAAATGAAATTTTTAATCCAATGGTGGTGATCTCATGTCTTTATTCATCCATCTAATCCCTGAAAAATTGGATTTATGATTTGAGACTCTACTTGTGCCCACATAAAAACTGCCTACAAATCATATCCTCCAAGGTGTTGTGAAAATATGATTTCACCATAATGTAGGTATTGGAATCCTCTTTCCATATATGTTTTTTTTACTTCTAACTCCATTCGAGCTCCCAAAATCTTCTTCCTCGAAGCCCATCGCTTGTTTTAGGCCTGTATCGCCTAGGCTCATGAACCTTGTTATTACTCAGACTACTCCAAGTCTTTCAAAACTTCTCCAAACCTTCCAAAATCATTTCCCTAATGTTCTAAGGTATTCAATTCACCTCCATGTTGAATTTTTCCCTTTCGTTCCACTCCAAGGGGTTGATCTAGTTCTTGGAAGGCCAATGATAGCCCTTCCCAATACCACTAAAAGATAACATCTTTTCATAACTTCCTAAAATCAACTAGGGGGGTTGATTTGACTTTCCTAAATCACCTAGGGTAATGAATTAACATCAATAAGGAGGTTACTAGATTGACTAGACAAAGCCAAGGTATCTTGAATGATAGAAATTAAAAAATTTGACATTAGAGTATAGTTGTCATGCTTGAAATTTTCAATTTCCATGTTGAACATTTGCATGACAACACGACCGTTTATCGATGACCCTATTCCTAGTGGTCCTACATCAAATAAACCCATATTGGATTCAATTCAATATCTACATGTTTTTTCAAGAAAAATTTAAGGCTATGGAATCAACTATTACATCTCTCAGATCTGAAATTCAATAGCTTAAGGATGCTTCTCAATCACATGTTTGTGCTCCTTCTACATCTTGTATGTAATCTATGTCCACTACATGTCATCTAGTTGAACCTCAAGACATACCATTTCCTGAGCCTCTCATATTTGAGCATAATACTATGCAACATGACATCCTTATTCAGCTCCTTAGTCATTAGTTGATCACTCTACCGCCTACTCATTACTATTCTCCTTATTGGTTAGCAAAATATCAAGGTCATCCATATTGCAAATATAATTGAATTAACAGAGATAATGATAAAAATTGCCACACATTTCCATGAAAAATCAAGAATCTTTAGCATCAAGGACTTATTTTATTTTTTGCACAACATTCTAATACAAATGATAAGTCTCATCAAGGTCCTAAATCTAATATATCTATATCTAATGAGCATCATGTCAAGCATTACGTAAGAACCTCCTAAGTAGATATCTATCACAAATAGCTCACCATCCTCTCCTACTCAGCCATATACAATATCACCAAGTCAATCACCTACCAAAATTATTTCACCATCTCCTACTAATAAGTTGTCTATCATATCACCAAGTCGACCTCTTATCACCAAATCACCTGTACCTCCAAATGGCCATGTGATGAGTAGGGAATTCAATGTGATTGGGTAACATGGGATCACCTCTCAAGCTGTGGGACTTGGGCTCAAGATGAAGCTTTGGAGAAGTCAACTTACTATTCCTAAACTAAGCACTACACTACTCCTAATGCAAAAAAATGGCTACCTAGACCTACACTAACATTTCAATGGGATTAATGAGAGAGACTTGCAAGAAATAAAACCTAAACTTAAAAGTGGTGATGCACCAAGAAAGGGGTTTTCTAGATGAATTTATTACTTTCCAATGAAGAAAGATGAATCAGGAAAAGGATGAAGATACATCACAGACTCAATTTACACACAATACTTCATTCCTTGATAAGCACACTGACCTCCAAAACTTGCAATAGACACCAAAGGTTGCATAGCTCACCTGCAAACATGAGAAAGGAAAATAGAAGTAGAAATTATATTGTAAGGACATATAAATTTTCACAAAACATACTTTTCATTACTCTAAGCAGTTACAAAGTGCATCATTAAAGTAGGCAAACCTACGAGTTTCCATTTACAATTTTAAAAGAAAGGCTCGAGAGCCTACAAATTCACAACAACTCAGCTTGTGAAGAGAGAGGAATCTTGGAAAAAATGTCTAACTCCTTGAAATAATCACCCCTTTACATTATATATCACTTGTTGAGTGGTGAGATAAAGAAGGAGGAATCCTAAAACTAGGCAAGACTATAGCTGAACAAGTCAACCATGCTTACTTCATTAATTGCACCCCCACCGCTAGGCACTATTCATGAAACGATAATTATCTCAATTTTGGAACATCGAATTCTCCAAAAATCCATTTCCCAATGGCTCCATTGTGTAGTTCTCATTCTCCCGATTCCAACAATTATAATTTTGTGAAAAATGGGAAATCAAGGAGAAAGTTATGGCTTCCTGAGTAAAAATCATTTTTTTGTATCCTGGGCATTACTCCATTAGCTCCCGAATAACTTACCAAAATGCTTCATAAATTAAAAATTTAAATTATCTCATCATTTAATAAAATAATATTTTAATGTTCTTCTAAGAAGTCCAAATGGTTCATAGTGGGACCAAGATTTGCATTTGGAAGGATTCTAGGCTTGTAATGGTAACCAACCTGGTCAACAACTCGCTAGTGAGTCATCCACTTTCTTTGCCAACTATATTGTTGAACCACCATGTCATATTGGTATCCATTAAGCTCTCCAAAGTGAGCTCTCCACTTTAAATAGTCACCGATTTTACATTGTAGTGGTGGTTTTGTATTTATTTGGTTAACCACCTTGCATTAGACATTCTTCTACGTATTCCACCGACCCCCACGTTTGTGTTGAAACAAAAATGCATTGACATGTCTCACATTGAGTTAGTGCTTTGACACACATTTCCCCCCTCTTTCGGGTGACTTGGTTGATCGCCTCATCCTTTTGACATGTTGCTTTGAGATAAATAGAAAAATTCGCTACCCAACTTGGGATCTCTTATCTAAAAGTGGCGTGTGCATTAATATATTCCCAAGTTGACCTTTTCATCATGACACTTCACCACCCATGATGCCAAGCTAGAAATTTCTCCCTTCACCTCACCAATGGCTCACCTCACTATGATTTGTAGTGAACAATGAATTCAACCCTTTTTAATACTCACCGAGCTACATGGCACATACCAATCAACCACTTACTCGTGCCTTTACATTTGTATTAGCTAGCGCTTGGCGTGGGCATGTGTTCAATACATATCAATCAAGATTTTATCCAAACAACCCTCACATTACATTTCATTGTGGTGAGCTTATCACTTCAACTCGACATGCACTCATGACAAGCCTTGCACAAATCTCTGAAACTCCGTGACTTTCCTTGCAAATTGGGAATGACTTGGTCGACTTGAGCTTGCACTCACAACAACTCCAACCATTTTGAAGACCCAGACTCCCAAAATTTGCAAACCCCAAAACCTGAAATTTACAAACCTCAAACCTGAAGTCCAAATTTTGGACTTCAGTGGTTCAAAAGTTGGCTCACTTCTACACATGACTCGCCAACACGAATTGACCTTTGAAATACTCGATCTACCAAAATCTGAAATTGCTCGACCATTGACTTTGGAGTCTCCCCGACCTCCGTAATTTTGATTTTGTAATAGTTGAGCCATTTATATATCACTCCAACTCGAGCTTGATCATCCAAAATGAAATGCTCTTCAAGGGAAACCAATCTTCTAAGAAACCTTAAGTGCCTTTCCAACTCCAAATCACTTCACGCACCTCAGTCACCCACTCGGCCCTTGGTCCGAAAACACATGTTCACCGATCGACTCACCTCTCCACTTGAGTTGTCTCATTTTCTATGATCTCATCACATTCAAGAATTTAGCTCCATGTTACATTGAACTAGTCACTTCCCTTCCCGACCCAAACATCTTCCTTGAGCTCCCGTGTAACGTAAACCATTTGCTTGCCATGCATGGATATACAACCATGGCGCTGATTTGGGCTAGTCCTTCATTCACCTTTTTGTGAGCTCCTCAAGCCCATAGATGTCAACTTACGATATTTTCATGTCATTTTGTCAAGCCACTCGATCCATTACCAATGGTTCATCATTCTTCCTTCCTTACTATGGCATCAACAACTCGGTTCTAACCCGAGCTCACCCTCTTCTAGATTTGATGCATCGAGCACCCCATTCATGGATTCGAATTCCAACGCCAAGTTCCTTCATCTCTCAAATGGACGAGTCCTAAAATTTCAAGCTCACTGCCTCGAACTTTCCTACATGACTTGATCTGCCAAGCTTAGGAAACAAATTGGCTAAACGAACTTATTTACAAATGTACGTAACATTGTTTTATGGTCAAACTTGGATTTTACGAAAGTGTTTTCCACAAGGATCATCAATCACGCAAGGACCGAGGAAAGGGAAAAAGGAGATGAGCAGAATAAGCAACATTCGTAATTATAGATAGCAGTATTCCTCCCGTATGCGAAGCTTCAAAGAATTTAAGACAAGATCATTTGCGTTGGCTGAATGAGATTAAATTTAAAGACACAAAGTTCCATAAATAACCTTCTTCAGATTTATTAATCAAGGACACAAAGTTCCTTCTTGGTTGTACAAGATCACTGTATTTGCAAAACTGAACAAAGATGCAATCGTGAGAGACTAACGAGTTAAGAACAAAATGATCTTCACAATATTAAAGGAAAACACAGAGATAACGAGAATCAGATAGACAAAGAATGAAAAGCCCTTTTGTATTGATTTCTTTAAGATCTATTTACACTTTCAGCAAATATTCCAAGTTCTTCCTCCTTTCAAAATGGCGTGGAAAGGCCATTATATAGCTTACAAGTCGCTTTCTTCAGAACTGCTTTTAACTAAAGAATAGTTAAGGACCGCCGGTTACAATACCTTAACTGATTACAAAGAATACGAAAAGAAAGGGAAGAAGAGGAAAGAAAGGAGAAGGAGACAGGTGGCCGGTTACTGGGAGGGACCCACTGTCTTCAGAATCCGCTGCCTGAATTTCTTCAATGACTCAACTATATCTCTGCCACGAGGGACTGACGTGTTGGCCGCAGACTGAGTCCAAAATCCCAGACATTTCTCCATCTCTTTATCAAACTCGACGTGAGTATGATAATCTTTGTTTGCTTCTTCAATGGCAGACTGAAGAGAACAAATTTCCTTCATCTTTTCCTTAGAGATGGAGCTTTCCTTGAATAGATGATCTTTGACAAAAGCTCTGAACTGAGCTTTGATTTCTTGCAAGGACAAGGAAGCACCAGAGTTTTCATCTTGAAGATGACAATGCATATCTTTGAAAGCAAAGAAATGCCAAAGTTGTCTTGAAAGCTTCTCCTTCTCGCCAACCGCTTTTCATTTCTCCCACAGCTTCCTCCAAGACTTTGATTTTCCACTCTACGCTGTAGACCCAGGATTTTGATAGATTGTCTTTGGCATCATCGAAAATCTTGTTCGCCAGTAAGATGTTCTCATCTGTCTGTCCCATGAGGCGAAGGTCTACAATGCAACTGCTCCAGAGTTTAAGCTCTTTATCCATAACCCCAATAGTAGAGGATAGCTTCTGTTGCAAATTGTCTACCTTTCCATGTAGTTTAAAAGCTTCATCGATGAAGTTTAGCCCAAAGAACAAGCATGTCATCCACCATGGCTTCAATAGCTCGCCATAGATGTAATACTTGTGCATATCTTTATACTTCGCACTTCATCTTGGCTTAGAATTACAGGAGGCGGTAGAGCAACAAGGGGGTGGGGTCCAAAACTTTGTCCTTAGACAAGAGTGACTTGATAAAACTTGTGAGAACTTGGGCTTGTTCTTCCAAATGCTCAATAGTCTCGCTGCCCTTTCTCTACCCTTCCAATGACTCTTGTGATCAAGCTTTCTGGAGGTTGTGAATTTCACCTTCAGAGTAGACTCTCCCATGGGATCCTCGAAAGCTCTAAGTCGATGTCACAAGTCTCGATTCTGATTTGTCTACCGTAGGCTTAGCAATCTCCAAGAATTGCTGACCTTGGGCATCGACACACCCTCGAGGTGGTTCTCGCTTTCTTGGCACGAGAAGGAGTGGTGCCCAACAAGGTCAAGCTACAAAGATCAAAATTTGGTCCCAAGCTTTGAGAGGAGGATTTCCTCTTCCTTTGTCGACTGCAGGTCGCACCCAAGCAAAAGAGGAAGAAGAATCTGTAGGAGGGGCAAGGGGACCAAGAGACAGGGAGCTCATGACACTCAGGGTCTGCGCAGCTGTTGACTCAAGCTGAGACGTGAGTAGAGCACTGGAGGCAATGGCAGAGAAGAATCGCAGTACCCGGAAGTTCAAAGGCTCTCGACCTCTCTTGTCCTTATCTGCTGGATCTTCAGGAACATTTGCAGGAGTCGGCATCTCACTTTCTTCACTTTCACTGAGAACAATGATGTTCTCTGGCCCTATAGGCAACTCTACCTGCTTTCTCGAGGATCATTCTCTGCAGCTCCTTCTTTACCTCTTTGAGTTTCTTCCTGTATACCTGGGTAGATGGAGAAGGAGTAGATTCTACAGGTCCCTGAGCTGTTGAGGCAGGAGGGGTTTTCACTGGTGTTCCGCACTGAAACCGATGCCTCTCTTATGGGTGTCGAATCATCCTCGAGCTAGATTCTCCCGAGTGCCTCTTGAATTCTCTGATCTTCTTACCGAACTGCACTTAGTCCCGATTAAGACTGGAGCAAGAATCTCACCGATCATCTCTCTCTTCTTGTTCCAATCCAGTCCTCCGAGGGGTGTGCTTAATCACATTTTCATACTCATAAGAGTATAGCTCAAATTGTCATCCCGAGACCTTCAGAACTTGGCACAGATCGAGTTCTTGATCAATCACAGGAGAACCCGCCACAATGCCTTCTTCTCGCTTCAAAATCATCTCGCACAACACCCAGTAGAGTCTTCTCTCAGATCTCGCCCTATGATGATAGACTATTTTGATGTTCTGTTTCAATGAACTTCTTCAAGTCAAAACAGTTCTTGGCTTGAAGAAATGAACAAAGGATAGGGACCAGGCTCTTTCTATGTTCCGAGCATCCAGAGTCGTTTTGCATGTGTAGTTTCCCGTAGAGATGGGAAAGTGCAAGCCGTAAATCTTCTTGTCTCTCTCGCAAGTTCTCAGGCAACTTGTCTAGTTGCCTCGCATATTTCAATCAAAGCCATTTTGTCATTGCAGAACATGGGAAGCCGCAGAGAGTGCTTTCATACCAAAGAAGCCCGATATAGGAAAATTTCCTAATTGAATGAAATAGGCTCCATATCCGCGATATCGTGTTCATGGCTTCATCTCAAAACCTTCTAGCAAGCAGATCACCTTCGAGCAATCTGACCACGCACATGGTGAAAGCATCATCACCCTTCTTCAAAATGCGGTCATTGGGTCTCCAAGGTGAATCATGGGGCAATAGGCATACACGGATCATCTTTGTGTGCATCTATATAGAGAAACCAAACCACCGCCTCGGATGCCGCTAGGGTATACATCGATATGAAGTCATATAGAACTTCTTTGTTTGGCGGACGCTGATAGTCACCACCAAATTCATACCGATGATCTCTCGCCTGCTTGATATTTTGTGTTCCCCGGCACACCATGCCGATGAGCGGGCACATCCGTAAATGAAACTCATTGGTGGAGGGCAAACCCATAACCCGAGCCAAGGATTATGAAGTCTCGACGCTTCTTCGTTGAAATCTGCTCGAAGAGGGTTTTGGTTAGGCGAGAAGCACCTTTCTTAGGGTTCTTCAACCAAGACTTCGCCACTCGCGCCTTGTATTTGTCACTGTCTTGGTCGAACATAGCCTCGTGCTTGATCTCGGAGACGACTATAGCATTGTCCATCTCCGGAATCCTCGTGAGCAAAGCCCAATGGCGGCAGCATGCCCCTACTGGCAATGAGTTCCCATGTACATTTGTCAATTCGCTCAATCGGGTCGAAGTGAGCTCCACATGAAAGCACCGTACGCAGACACCGCATCGAGATTGGGAATCCTCCGCAAAAAGCTAAACCACTATCATTAATCATCTCGTGCCATTGGTGTAGGGTTCAGATCTGTCATTCTTGCCCAAAATCACCGGTCGAGATGACGAGCTTCACTGTCCCCTATATCACTAACGGCAGATTCAAGCGAGAAATTTGCTCCTGTCCCCGAACTTGATCTTCATATTGATAGTCTTGGAGCTGCAACCTAGACTTCTGGAAGGAATTTGCAAATGGAGGGGGAATCGCGCAGGTTTTCAAATGGCGAGGGTTCGAGCAAAAGATAGCATGGAAGCAATGCGAAAATGCAAAGGGGAATGCTCGTTATATAGCCGTTTGGAGAGAGAAATGACTTTAATGCGCATTGAATACACAACCACCAATTTGAAAAGTATCATACTTGGAGCGAGCGGGAAAAACTAAGTGTGAATGACACTAGGTACGCTTGGGACATGTGAGACGCGAATGCGCGAAACACGCGGCTCGGCCGGTTCGGGCGAAACAGGGAGAGGACGCACAAATGCATTTGGGACAAATGGGACGAAAATGTGCGAAGTACGCGATTCGGGTGTTTCGGCCGAAATTGGAACAAAGGGCCCGTTTGGACTTGGGACATTCGGGACAAAAAGTTCCGAAGTACGCGACTTGACCGGCTCGGCCGAAATTGGGAAAGCTCGCACTTTTTCAAATGGGGCAGTTGGGACAAAATTGCGCGAAGGACGCGGTTCGGCAAATCGGCCGAAAATGGAAAGCTCGCACTTTTTAACTTTGGGACATTTGGGACAGAAAGTGCGAAGTACGCGGGAAGGATGATTCGGCCGAAATTGGAACAACACGCAAAATAAGTTTTGGGACACTTGGGACAAAATTTTCCGACGGGCCCGAAAATGGGACAGCTTCGGGGATTTCGGCCGATCGGGGAACAGAGTGCATTTTCGTACTTGGGACAGATGGGACAAAAAGTTCCGACAGGCCCGAAAATCACACAAAATGACCCAAAACACAGATTTTTTCAATTTCACGACTTAGGCACCTCAGAGAAAAACACTTAAGACTCAAAATTTTGAAATTTTACTCTTATCAGAGCGGGAAATTTTGAGTAGACAACAGCTGGCTCCTTCTGGGGATGACTTGGTATAAATTCATGGAATGAGACAAGGCAAGAACTTAGATAACTCTGAAGGCATCAAAGGCCTTATCCATTGGGCAAAGGAGTCAAAAACAAACCAACACAGAGGGCAACACACACAACAACAGAAGGGGAAACACACCGAAAGCAGAAAAGCAAAAACACTGTACAGAATATACAAAGGGACTCCCTAGTCACCTAGGACTTGAACAACTTCAAATACTACCCACTATAAGGAAGTGGGAGGGGGGAACCATCCATGTAATCAAGATAGAAAGAGTTCTTACCAGCAAAGTGTCTTATCTTGAATGGTCCGAGCCACAGTGAATCAAATTTTCCATGGCTGCCACGAGGTTCATGTCTTTTGTCCCATAACAAAGACGGTATCTCCAACTCGGAACTCCCCGAACTTAGCTTTCTTGTCAAACAATGTAACCTTTACCTTCATCCGGTGAGCAGATATCCTGTCAAAGAACCTCCAATCTATCCTCGCTCAGCCAGTGCAGTACATGATTCTTTTATCCAGAGCATCACCGAAACTAGTATCCTCAATGGCCTTCATCAGTGCAAGGTCAAGGCAGCCCACTGCCACACGGCAATTGAGCTTCCACTCCATACACCACTTGAAAAGGAGACATTCCAATGGCTCTTTTAGGTGTGATCCTGTCTCGCCCAAAGAGCATCATAAAGCTTCTTATGCCGCCACGAGACTCATCGACCAACTTCCTTATGATAGTCACCAGATTTTTGTTGGTGGATTCTCGCTTGTCCATTTCCCGGGGTAATAATCAAGAATGAGCCGAGAGATGCCATACCCGTAGCAAAATCCATTATCTCACTTGAGGAAAAGTTCAAGCATTGTTCTGCATATAATCTTGTTAGGTACACCATACCTTACCAAGATGTTCTTTTTGATGAAGTTGCATACAACTTCGTAAGTAGTGCTCTTGATCGAATAGCTTCCACCCATTTGGTGAAGTAGTCAAAGGGCAAGGCAGCTAGCACATGCGTGTGACCAGCACTAGAAGCAGGGTTCAGTGCACCAATGAAGTCTAGGCCCCACTGCTGAAATGGTTCCTCAATCACAACTGGCTTGAGAGGTAAAGATGCCAATTTAGGTCTTCCCACAAAGGTCTCCGATAAGCTTCACATTTATCCACCCACTGATGCATCTCTCAACAAAGAAGGCCAAGAATATCCTCCCCGAGTATCTTGTGAGTCAGTGATCATGATGAATAGTGCCTCCACATGCCCGATCATGGAAAGCCGAGAGCAACTTTCTCGCTGCTCCTGTCCACACACACTTCAGAAATCTCCCATCTAAACCACGCTCAACAAGGCATTTTCCCATAGTACATATTGCGCTGATCTCAATTTAATGTAAATTCCTCTTTTCCTTGGTAGTTAAATGAGAGGGGCATTCCCATAGGTGAGAAAATGGGCAATGTCGTAATACCATTCATCGACCGAACTAAGGAATAGAACAAAGAGGGAATGTCACCTTTCTCCTCCAAAGAACTCATGTTTGGCTCCTTCAAAGAATGAGCTCACAAAGACCCCTTCCACGAACCAGCTTGGTTGGTTTGATATCAATGTCATACTCCTGACTTTAGCCACCCGCTTCTCTCTTGACCCAAATTCTTCTTGTAAGAATTGACTTAACAAATGATCTCGAACCAAAGACCATAGAGTGAGAGTTGAGGATATAGAAACGGAATCGCTGATGCTTTTGACTACTGCAAAAGCATGCTTCTCCATCATGGTGTATTTCAGCTCATGATTCTTCAGGATATAGCTCATGAAGGCAATTGGTAGCTCATGTCCATCAGAGTCTTCTTGGGTTAAGACAAGAATGTGGTATTATCTCAGAGATAGCAATAGATGATGAAATCTTTGTTGAAGTCGACAAAGCCAAAACCGAGTTTTAGCAATGGCTTTCTTGATACCCTCAAAGGATTCCTTTCCTTCAGAAGACCAACCAAATGCTTGCTTTCCTTTCATCATCTGAGAGATGTTCAAAGTTAATTCAGCAAAATCGTGGATGAATCTTCTTAAAAATTGATCTTACCGAAAAGGAATGCACGCCTTTTTACCGGGTCGAGAGGAATTTGCTGATGGCTTGAACTCGCTCAGATCAATCTTAATACCATCCTTTGAGACAATGTGCCCTAATAGTTTTCCTTCTCAGAATACGTAAGATTTTTTTAGGATTTAAAGAAATCCCATGCTCTCGCATCTCGCAGTAATCAAGCTTTCCAGTGGTCAAGTGATCTCGCTCTTGTCTTTGAAAACACCGTCAGTCATCAAGGTATATGACGATACATTTCCCTTCAAGCTTCCAAAAGCCAAATCCATAGCTCTCTCGAAAGTGGCACCAAGCATTAATCAGCCCAAAAGGCATTCTCTCAGAGGCGAAGGTACCCCAAGGAGTGGTGAAGGCTGCTTGTGTTGATCAAGCAGATCAACCTCTACCCGATTGTATCCCGAGAATCCATCAAGCATAGATAACATTTCAGATCCTCATGCATCGCTTGCAATATTTGATCCATCATAGGCAGAGGGTAGTTATCTTTCAGAGAAGCCTGATTCAGGTTCCTGAAATCAACACAGATGCGGATCTCACCATTCTTCTTCCTAACAGTCACAATGTTTGCAATCCATGTTGAATGGTGAATGGGAAAGATGATTTTAGCCTTCAACAATTTCTCTCAATCTCCCAAATATAGTGTCGCTATTTTGGGATTATACGCTTTGTTTCGCTGAAAGGCTTGATTCCCGGTTTGAGAGGGATAGAGTGCCGCATGTCTTTGGCTCAAGGCTTTTAGATCCTCATAAGAATATGCAAGAACATCCTTATACTTCCTTAGAAGATCAATTGCTCTTCTCCTCTCATCGGTTGTGCAACATTTCCCAATATTTACCAGCTTGGGATCAGTAGAACTCCCTATATCAATCTTATCATACTCACTGATCACGAGGTCCAAGAGGCTTTAGATTTTACATATCCACATGTTTGTCAAACAACTCCTCCAAACTCACCAAACCTTTGGGAATCTTGTTTCCTTTGAGTTTAATGCACCCTTCCCGATCTGCTTTTCTCCTTGGGTGACAAATGGTCGAGGACACACTCTCACGAGGCAAAGTTGTCACTTCCTCAAAATATAGTTGTTCAAATTCCCTTGAGTTCCAGGAAGGAAAGCAAATGCTGGTCATCGTTGAAAACTGCCGCTTATTAGTATTGTCGAACACTAGGCCGGTGGACCATTTCAATAGTGAACTTATCCCGAGAGAATTCAGATGGGGAATCAATAATGACCCCGAGACAAACAAAGAATCAGCCCCGCTGCTTTTTCTCTGGTATTGCTTCAATAGAGAAGGCATCAAGGAATTCAATCAATCCCAAACCCGATTCCGTAATGCTTCACCTCCCATTTTTTACCCGAAAATGCTTCGACTTGTTTCACAATCAGCTCTCGCATCACCACGAGCCGTAAGATTTTTTACACCTCGCTTTTTGGCCACTACACCCAAGAATGAGAGCCTCATACTCACTGTATTGTTAGTGTTTTCGAACCGCAACTTAAATGAAAAAGGGTGTAGGCAGCCTTCAGTGACACTAGCAGACACCACCCGTAACCACCGAGGAACAACTTCCATCAAATTCTAAAATCCAAACACCATCGGGATCTTTGGGTGATACTTTGAGGGTTGATTTCATCAGTGACGTAATCATGTAATTACCATGACCTATGTCTTCATAGAGTATTTGTGCCTTAGGATCATCTCTGCTTTCTCGCACAATATACTCGATCATCTTTTCTCGTGAGTAACTTCTTCATTTGTCCATTGACAGGTGTATGAGGGCGTGTGACCAATCCATTTGAATCTCCCCACCCACATCTTTACAGTAAGTTCCGACTTAGCAACATTCCGTAAGAAGGAGGAATGTCTCGCTACTAGGATGGTGGCCAAGACTTTCTTTTCGTAAAGCAAAGCAAAAAAGCCACTTGTGCATCTTTAATCCTTCCAACCAAAGGTACTTCCTTACTTTCCATGGAGTAGCAAGATCCATAAGTACGAGTAAGGGTCAAGCCTAAAGCATGAGCTACCTTAGCAGCATCACATTATCTCGAGGCTCCGAATCTATGACACAGCTTATCGAGCCTATGGCCACTATAAGAAGTGTTACATAAAAGGCTTGATTTTGTCACTGTGCGAGGGACAGCAGCTACCAGACTAGGCTGTGGTATAGAAGGAGGAGTGGGCAAAAGGCCTTTAGAGGTGGTCTTGGAATGGGAATTTACAAATTGGATCATCTTGGCAAAAGCTTTGGGATGGGTTTGGTAGTATTCAGCTTCTGAAATTTGAACCTTGGTCCTTTTTAGGTGATCCACAATATCAAAGGATCCAGAGGTGGATGGGCCATCATCATTTGAAATTCTAGGCTTATCAACCTTAGGAGAAAAAGAAGAAGAAGCAACTTTGGTAGCAGGATTGACAGTACTTACCTTTGGTGCAGATGAGGTAGGGATAGGAGATCCTCTTCTGGCAATTACAGGAATAGTTGCTGGTTGCTCCTTAGATTTCTTCATGGGCTGTGTTACTTTCTCCTTCTGCCTCGTCTGTTCTCGAGTCATGACAGCAAATGATTCACTGTTCATATCTGCTACCACTTCATCATAGTTATCTCCATCATCAAGCTTCCTTCGGTGGTAAAGAAATTAACCCGAGATCCTTCGAGTTCTTCCGCCTCATCATCAAATTCCTCCAGAATTCCTCACGAGCTTCATCGTCCACATCATCATCGGCTCTTCAACTTCACAGTCGCGTTCACAGGAACTTCGACAGAGGGCCTTCAAGTGCTAGTCTTGTGTGAGGAGCAGCAAACGATTTCTGGGCTGAAATTTCTTCTTGAACATCTCGCATACGGGCATGCCGGGCCAATTGTTTCTTTATAGCTACTAGATCATTTGCAAAGTTTCTCGACTAATGGATCAAGATTGGGTCCAGAGGTGGAAGAGGAAGAAGCAAAGAGATTTAGATTTGGGAGGATCTCTCTCAACTTCCCCGACATGATCAAAGTCATCCTCGACACTAACAAATGCTTCTTGATCCGTAATTAACGCTCCAAGATTAGCCCTTCTTAGAGCATAACCGACTTTGGGCGTTTGAGCATTTAGAAAGAAACATTTTTGAATTTGATCAACCTATTCGAGTATTTACAGAATTTTGTTGATCATCCATGAACCGAGCCACAAATTCTCTCATGGGTTCTCGATGGATCTTTCTTTATCTCGAGAAATTTGGGCAAGCAGGCATGCACATCTTCTCGCCGCTTGAAACGGCTTTCGAACCGAAGTTCTCATTGTATTCCAATGGGCCGGTGATGGCACCAAATGGAAGGTGATAGAACCAAAAAGAAAGATTATCCTCGTAACGCCTCAACGAATGTACCTTTACCGAGACGCCTTTCATGTTCAACTCCCAAGACTCCACATGCAACTATGAAGGCTGCAATGTGTTCATCAGTGTGTACTTTGCCATCTCCTCTAAACTTGGGGAAGTTCTTTCTGCTTACCTCTAGGTAACTCATGCAAAGGTCGAGTAAGGGCCAGGGCCCGACACGCTGACCCCATGGCAATTGTGCCGCCATTCTTGAAATACGGCTTGAGGGGAACTTTAACACCAAAGCAAGGATCAAAGCTCGAGATCGGGACTAGCAGTGCTCAAGGAATACCACCCGTAGGACTTCTATCTTGAACAAAGTGAGTGCTCGCCGAACGAGTTCTTCTATTCAAGGGAAAGGAAAACCCCGTTGCTCCAAAAGCTGAAACCGAGAATCTTCAATACCAAGGGTCCTTCTCCTCGAGTGAAACGCGAGTCGCCAGATCAAAGGATGATCGAAAAATCAGTAGATCGAATGCGATTTTCCCCAAATGAGTCGCCAAAAACCGTTGGTCGTCAAATAGGACTTTTTAGAAGAGCAATAAATGGGGACAAGAAGTCCCTCCTCTCTTTAATGGGAGAGGTTCCTTATTCAAAACGAACTTATTTACAAATGTACGTAACATTGTTTTATGGTCAAACTTGGATTTTACGAAAGTGTTTTCCACAAGGATCATCAATCACGCAAGGACCGAGGAAAGGGAAAAAGGAGATGAGCAGTAATAAAGAACATTCTGTAATTATAGATAGCAGTAATAATTCCTCCCGTATGCGAAGCTTCAAAGAATTTAAGACAAGATCATTTGCATGTGGTGAATGAGATTAAATTTAAAGACACAAAGTTCCATAAATAACCTTCTTCAGATTTATTAATCAAGGACACAAAGTTCCTTCTTGTTGTACAAGATCACCGTATTTGCAAAACCGAACAAGATGCAATCGTGAGAGACTAACGAGTTAGAACAAAATGATCTTCACAATATTAAAGGAAAACACAGAGATAACAAGAATCGATAGACAAAGAATGAAAAGCCCTTTTGTATTGATTTCTTTAAGATCTATTTACACTTTCAAAGAAATATTCCAAGTTCTTCCTCCTCCTCAAAATGGCGTGGAAAGGCCATTATATAGCTTACAAGTCAGGGCTTACTCTTCGAACTCTTTTTTTAACTAAAGAATAGTTAAGGACCGCCTGCTACAATACCTTAACTCGATTACAAAGAATACGAAAAGAAAGGGAAGAAGAGGAAAGAAAGGAGAAGGAGACAGTGGCCTAAGCATCGGGAGGGCCACTGCCTCTCGTAATCCGCCGCCTCGAATTTCTTCAATGACTCAAATATATCTCTCGCCACGAGGGACCGACGTGTTGGCCGCAGCAGATCGAGTCCAAAATCCTGCATATTTCTCCATCTCTTTATCAAACTCGACGTGAGTATGATAATCTTTGTTTGCTTCTTCAATGGCAGATCAAGAGAACAAATTTCCTTCATCTTTTCCTTAGAGATGGAGCTTTCCTCAATAGATGATCTTTGACAAAAGCTCAACCGAGCTTTGATTTCTTGCAAGGACAAGGAAGCACCAGTGAGTTTTCATCTTGAAGATGACAATGCATATCTTTGAAAGCAAAGAAATGCCAAAGTTGTCTTGAAAGCTTCTCCTTCTCGCCAACCTGCTCTTCATTTCTCCCACAGCCTTCCTCCAAGACTTTGATTTTCCACTCTACGCCGTAGACCCAGATTTTGATAGATTGTCTTTGGCATCATCGAAAATCTTATTCGCCAAGAAGATGTTCTCATCTCTGTCTCTGTCCCATGAGGCGAAGGTCTACAATGCAACCGCTCCAGAGTTTAAGCTCTTTATCCATAACCCCAATAGTAGAGGATAGCTTCGTTGCAAATTGTCTACCTTTCCATGTAGTTTAAAAGCTTCATCGATGAAGTTTAGCCCAAAGAACAAGCATGTCATCCACCATGGCTTCAATAGCTCGCCATAGATAGTAATACTTGTGCATATCTTTATACTTTCAGCACTTCATCTTGGCTTAGAATTACAGGAGGCGGTAGAGAGCAAATAAGGGGGTGGGGTCCAAAACTTTGTCCTTAGACAAGAGTGACTTGATAAAACTTGTGAGAACTTGGGCTTGTTCTTCCAAATGCTCAATAGTCTCGCTGCCTTTCTCTACCCTTCCAATGACTCTCAGTGATCAAGCTTTCCTGAGGTTGTGAATTTCACCTTCAGGAGTAGACTCTCCCATAGGGATCCTCAAAGCTCTAAGTCGATGTCAAGAAGTCTCGATTCTGATTTGTCTACCGTAGGCTTAGCAATCTCCAAGAATTGCTGACCTTGGGCATCGACACACTCGAGGTGGTTCTCGCTTTCTTGGCACGAGAAGGAGTGGTGCCCAACAAGGTCTACAAAAAGATCAAAATTTGGTCCCAAGCTTTGAGAGGAGGATTTCCTCTTCCTTTGTCGACTGCAGGTCGCACCTCAAGCAAAAGAGGAAGAAGAATCTGCAGAGGGGCAAGGGGACCAAGAGACAGGAGCTCATGACACTCGTGGTCTCAAGCGCAATGCTGCCGACTCAAGCCGAGACGTGAGTAGAGCACTCGAGGCAATGGCAAGAGAAGAATCGCAGTACACTCGAAGTTCAAAGGCTCTCGACCTCCTTGTCCTTATCTCACCGGATCTTCAGAACATTTGCAGGAGTCGGCATCTCACTTTCTTCACTTTCACCGAGAACAACGATGTTCTCTCGCCCTATAGGCAACTCTACCTGCTTTCTCTTGAGGATCATTCTCTCGCAGTGCTCCTTCTTTACCTCTTTGAGTTTCTTCTTGTATACCCGGGTAGATGGAGAAGGAGTAGATTCTACAGTCCCCGAGCCGTTGAGGCAGGAGGGGTTTTCACCGGTGTTCCGCACTGAACCGATGCCTCTCTTATGGGTGTCGAATCATCCTCGAGCTAGATTCTCCCGAGTGCCTCTTGAATTCTCTGATCTTCTTACCGAACTGCACTTAGTCCCGATTAAGACCGGAGCAAGAATCTCACCGATCATCTCTCTCTTCTTGTTCCAATCCAAGTCCTCCAGGGGTGTGCTTAATCACATTTTCATACTCATAAGAGTATAGCTCTGAATTGTCATCCCGAGACCTTCAGAACTTGGCACAGACCGAGTTCTTGATCAATCACAGGGAGAACCCGCCACAATGCCTTCTTCTCGCTTCAAAATCATCTCGCACAAATACCCCAAAGAGTCTTCTCGATTCGCCCTATGATGATAGACTATTTTGATGTTCTGTTTCAATGAACTTCTTCAAGTCAAAACAGTTCTTGGCTCAAGAAATGAACAAAGATAGGGACCAGTGGCTCTTTCTATGTTCTCGAGCATCCAGAGTCTGTTTTGCATGTGTAGTTTCCCGCAGAGATGGGAAAGTGCAAGCCGTAAATCTTCTTGTCTCTCGCAAGTTCTCAGGCAACTTGTCTAGTTGCCTCGCATATTTCAATCAAAGCCATTTTGTCATTACGTAACATGGGAAGCCGCAGAGGAGTGCTTTCATACCAAAGAAGCCCGATATAGGAAAATTTCCTAATTGAATGAAATAGGCTCCATACACGATATCAGTTCATGGCTTCATCTCAAAACCTTCTAAAGATCACCTTCGAGCAATCTGACCACGTACATGGTGAAAGCATCATCACCCTTCCAAATTGCGGTTGCTGGTCTCCAAGGTGAATCAAGGGCAATAGGCATACACTCGGATCATCTTTGTGTGCATCTATATAGAGAAACCAAACCACCGCCTGGATGCCGCTAGGGTATACATCGATATGAAGTCATATAGAACTTCTTTGCTTTGGCACGGACGCTTGATAGCCGCCACCCAAATTCATACCGATGATCTCTCGCCTAGCTTGATATTTTGTGTTCCCCGGCACACCATGCCGATGAGCGGGCACATCCGTAAATGAAACTCATCGGTGGAGGGCAAACCCATAACCCGAGCCAGGATTATGAAGTCCGACAGCTTCTTCGTTGAAATCTGCTTCTAAGAGGGTTTTGGTTAGGCGAGAAGCACCTTTCTTAGGGTTCTTCAACCAAGACTTCGCCACTCGCGCCTTGTATTTGTCACTGTCTTGGTCGAACATAGCCTGTGCTTGATCCCGGGAGACGACTATAGCATTGTCCATCTCCGGAATCCTCAGAGCAGCGCCAATGGCGGCAGCGTCCAGCTTGGCAATGAGTTCCCCATGTACATTTGTCAATTCGCTCGAATCGGGTCAAGTGAGCTCCAGAAAGCACCGTATCAAAGACACCGCATCGAGATTGGGAATCCTCCGCAAAAGCTAAACCACTATCATTAATCATCTCGTGCCATTGGTGTAGGGTCAGATCCGTCATTCTTGCCCAAAATCACCGGTCGAGATGACGAGCTTCACTGCCCCCTATATCGCTAACGGCAGATTCAAGCGAGAAATTTGCTCCCGTCCCCGAACTTGATCTTCATATTGATAGTCTCGAGCCGCAACCTAGACTTCGGAAGGAATTTGCAAATGGAGGGGGAATCGCGCAGTTTTCAAATGGCGAGGGTTCGAGCAAAAGATAAAGATGGAAGCAATGCGAAAAATGCAAAGGGGAATGCTCATATATAGCCGTTGAGAGAGAAATGACTTTAATGCGCATTGAATACACAACCACCAATTTGAAAAGCATCATACTTGGAGCGAGCGGAAAACTAAGTGTGAATGACACTAGGTACGCTGGGACATGTGAGACGCGAATGCGCGAAACACGCGGCTCGGCCGGTTCGGGGAAACAGGAGAGGACGCACAAATGCATTTGGGACAAATGGGACGAAAATGTGCGAAGTACGCGATTCGGTGTTTCGGCGAAATTGGAACAAAGGGCCCGCTTGGACTTGGGACATTCGGGACAAAAAGTTCAAGCACGCGACTTGACTGCTCGGCCGAAATCGGGAAAGCTCGCACTTTTTCAAATGGGGCAATTGGGACAAAATTGCGCTGAAGGACGCGGTTCGCAAATCGGCTAAAATGGAAAGCTCGCACTTTTAACTTTGGGACATTTGGGACAGAAAGTGCGAAGTACGCGGAAGGATGATTCGCCAAATTGAACAACACGCAAAATAAGTTTTGGGACACTTGGGACAAAATTTTCCGACGGGCCCGAAAATGGGACAATTCGGGATTTCGCCGATCGGGAACAGAGTGCATTTTCGTACTTGGGACAGATGGGACAAAAAGTTCCGACAGGCCCGAAAATCACACAAAATGACCCAAAACACAGATTTTTTCAATTTCACGACTTAGGCATTTCAGAGAGAAACACTTAAACTCAAAATTTTGAAATTTTACTCTTATGAGTAGTATGGTAATAGTCAAAGTATAATAGGAATGTTGTGGTAAAAAGTAAATATTTGTCGTAAGTGGTCCGATAATGTTAAAATGTCAAAGTTGGGGTAAGTAGAGAAGTAGGGTCTACATGATTAGGAATTAGAAATATTATATTTGTAATAAGGACAAAGAGTGTTGTCATAAATATTTTGTGTATTTTATTTGTGGAAAAGTCTAAAAAGGTGGAACCCATGTGAGATGATAAGGTTTATCTTATCTTAGAAGATAAGTCTACATGTAAAGACAAGAGTTTAAACATGGAATATGATTGGGTGGAAGAGATTTCCTATCCTATCTTAGAGATAGGGTGGATAAGCCTCAATTCCTATAAATAAAGAGGCCACCCCCTCATTTAGCATAGAGAAAGTAGTGAGAAATATTGTATGAGTAAGTGTGTAAAGGAAACCATCATTTAAAAGGTGTGTTAAAGAATCCATTGTGAAGTTTCTCCCATAGTTATTGTTGTTAGAACAAAACATTGAACTAAATTGACAAAGCATAACAACACCGAAAGGAAACACATATAAATGAAATGCATTAAAGGGAAACCTAATCTAAATGGCACCAGGAGTCATAAAGAAGAACCATCTATCCAACCTCAAACTTTTATTCTTAATATGCCTATCATGCCATGCCTTCTTCCTAGCCTTTTCTATCTTCTAGCTCCAACGTGTGATGGCACACACCTCTCATCCAACTGCATCAGTTTATCTATACGCTCTTCAAGTGCTTGTTCATCATCCAATCCTCCTTACACACAAATACATAGGGAGGGTAACATAAATTCCACCGATAAAAACAACCTCCACTAAACACCAACTGAAAGGGTGTGGCTTTGTTTCAATCTTTTTAAAGTTTTCTTGTATGCCCAAAGTACAACAAGACTTTATCATCCCAGTCTTTCCTTCCAACATCACAAATATTTGTCAATGTATGTCCCAATATCTTGTTGAAAGCCTCAAGTAATTCCATTGGCCTGTGGGTGATAGGGTGTTGTCTTGTGATGCACCACCATAAACTCAACCAATAATATTTTGATAGTCTCATTCAAAAAGTGTGTGCCCCTATCACTTGTCAAGCTCAATGGACATCCATACCTACTGATAATGTTCTCCCATAAGAACCTTGTTGTTGTAGTTATCATGTAATCCTTTGTAGGTGTTTCTTCCCACCTGTCGATAATCTATACATGTAATAATATAGTGTGATCCATCCTATGCATGGTGGGGAAAAATAGGACCCACAAAGTCAATTTCCCATTTCTCAAAAGGTTTTACACTCACTATAGGTCTCAAAGGCATTTCATCCCTATGCCTAGGCTTCCCAAGGTGTTGAAAATGATCACATGCCCTGGCATACTCTTTACAATCCTTATATAGTGTTTCCCACCAAAGGCCAACCAACAAAATATTTTGCACATGGTAGTAGTAGCATTTCCTACATAATGTCCTCCTACAATCCCACCATGAGCTTCCTCCATTATAGCTTCACACTCATGTTCAAGTACACACCAGCACAAAATCTCATCATGGCCTAACTTGTATAAATCTCCACTAATTAACATGTAAGGTGCATGACACGTATGGAAAGTTGTTTCTTCTCTAAAGCTCTTCATCCCTTCAAGCACCACACCAATACACAAAAACACAACAATATATTCTAAGTCAGGGGCACATGGTTCAATCTAAATAGTTGCATCTAAATTGTGTCCTCAATGCTCTACACATCCTCACCTGAGTTAATTCTTGATAAATGATCTGGTCCATAAATTACTCTTTCCTAGCTTTACCACCACTATAAAGTCAAATTCCTAAAACAAGAGAATCCACCGACATATGCACCCCTTAAAAAAAGCTTATTAACCAAGTACTTAAGTGTCATGTGATCTGTATAAAATATAAAGGGAGTTTTCCAACAAGTATTTTCTAAACTTGTGCAGTAGCACATAAATCATGGACAATGCTTCACGCTCTGTAGTTGTTGTATAATTATGCAATTCCGGGTGTCACTTCCTTTGCAAAAATAGATAGGATGATCAATAATCCCATCACCAAGTTGTGCTAACACTACACCAATGGCCATGCCAGAGGCATCAACATGTACATGAAATGGTTTATCCCAAGAAGGAAAGTGCAAATGGGCATAGAAAAGTAAGTCTTTCCTTCAATGTCTCAAATGCTAGTTGTTGTGCACCTCATCCCAATGGAACTTTCCTTTACTTTTCAACAATTCTTCCAAGGGCACAAAATCTTAGCATATCCCTTAATGAACTTCTATAATAACTTATATGTCCTAAGAACCCACACACTCACTCTCTTGATTGGTAGGCTCCTCCAAGCCCAAGATAACTACAACCTTAGCAGATCTACCAACAAACCTTCTTTACATATAATATGTCCCAACAAAGTTCCAAAGGGTGTAGTAAAGATACACTTCTTAATGTTGAAGAGAGATGCTCAACTTCTAGCACACCTCTCAAACATAAGTCTCAAATTGTCACAATGATCTTTTACCAGCCCATATATAGTCCAATCATCCAAATAAACCTGTAAAAACTTGTGTATAAAGTCCTCAAATGCTTGTACACAATGCGCAAAAAGACTACAGGCACATTCTTCTTCAACCCAAAGGGCATAATATGTATATGCAAAAATTCCCCACTCAATGGTGAAAGTTGTCTTTTCTTGGTCTTCTTTAGCAATCCACACCTGATGATAACCAGAAAATCCATCAATGAAAGAGTAAATCTCACGCCCTACAACACCCTCCAAGATCTCCTCAGTAAAAGGTGTGGGAAAAGGATCTATGACACAAGAAATTCAACTCTCTATAGTCCACACAGATCCTTATCCTACCATCTTTCTTTATGCTTATCACCATGGGGCTAACCCATTGACTCCTCAATGGGCTCAATGATTCCATATTTCAACATCTTATCAATCTCTTCCTTTACTTTGACATGCATATATTAGGATTCATCCTATAAGGCCTCTTCCTAACTCGGGTGCACACACTTCCTTTAACTTGATCCTCATCTCACCCAAAGAGTGATGCACTCCCTTCAACTCATGATAGCCTCACAAAATAAGTCCTAGAAGTCACACAATAGCTCAATAATCTTTTCCACCTCTTTTTCAGACCAATAGTCACCAATAATGGCCTCTTAGGTTTTATATATCCCCAATGTTGACCTTCTTTGTTTTCATAGGCTCATGATAAGTGTGTGCCTTCTCATCAACACTATCTAAGACCTCACACATACCTATAGTGTGATCAACATCCAGATTCTCTACTTCTTCATCATCAATCATGTAAACCAACTTACCCTTTTCTTTTTCCAACCAGCACACCCAAGTTGTTCCTCATCTGTCTCTTCTTCTTCAAAGCATGCCTCCAAATCTAACTCTCCAAACATATCTAATAGGAGTTCCTCATCCTTTTTTCACTATCCCCCATCATAAGGTGCTTCATAATCTATAATGCTTCATTCACTCAGAGGTTTAGTAGAAAAATAGTCAAAGGTCTTGAATCATACCTAAGTCATCTCCTACCAATTAATTTGTTTTTTTAACTCTACATGAACATACCATGCATGCACGCAAACCACTTAGAGTGGCATAGAACTTATGTACCTAGAGTGATGGTGGAAAGGCCTCCTACCCTCCATCCAGAGTCTCTCACACTTCTAAATGAACATGGTGTGAAGAAATCCTTCCCATGGAATTCACATATCTTGAGAAGGTACATTGTTCCTAAGAAACCTAGTAGAGAAGGTGATTCTCACTTCTCACCACTCCAAAAGGTTATCTCTATGTGTAGTCCACCAATGCACGTATTATTCCACACAGGGTATAAATCAACATATTTCTTCTCACCCTCATCCTTCCACTAGGCTTCCATGGTGCACAAAAATACATCAGGGTTTCCTTCACTAGTGTACCGAGGTACTGGTTATGACTCAAATGCAAAAACACAACATGTGGCTAATCACACAAGTAACTATATTCTTGATCTCTCACCCCCATTTTTCATATGTTCCATGCACCCAGTTATCATAGGAAACACTATTTTAGTTATCACTCATAGACTGAGCATCATCCCACTAATAATACCTTCTTAGATGGCTCAAGAAATTCAGGATCTCTAACTATGCACATATATCCTATTTCAGATCCTCTTCACTCAAGGGTTCTACATATGGTGCAACCTTCCCATCTATCAAAGGAATAATTACATGCTCTTCTTTGTTCTCAAAACTGATATAACCTTTATTAAAGTGTATATCAACATTATTCACATAACACCAAGGGTGCCCAAGTAATGCTTTGGAAAACTATCTTCTTCTACAAGTGCCAAGACCTCAAAGTCCCTAGTAAACTTGGCCCCTTGTATAGTAATAGTGGCATCCTTCAATACTCCAATGGGCATGGCTCTAGTCCTATTTTCCCATATACAACACATTCAAAGAGGGTATAATGGTGGTCTCCCCATCTGATTCCACACATCCAAAGTGAGTACATTTACTTTTACACCTATATCAATCAATATGTTACTCAACAACCACCCATCAACAACTATTCAAAGTGATCTCTTTATCATACTCAAGACTATGAGGAGGTAAGTTCACATGTAATATTTGTCTCTCATGCACTCATCCAACATGTGTATATTCTCTCTCAACCATTCCCCTAACAAAGGAATGATATTCTCTTGTGCACAACATCTTACAAACCTCCTTCAAGTCATCAACATCTTTATGAGGAAGCTCAACTTTCTTCTCCTACTCCATCTTCTGTGACTGCTCCTTCAAGCATTATATCTCACCCTACAAGTTTCTAATAACCTCCATAGTCTCTCTGATAAAATTCTTTTGGGAAGGATCTGGATATTTCACATTTATCACCTCTTTTTTTGTAATAATAGTTTCTACTTTGGAATCTCATGAGCACACACACCTCAACATGTAGTAGTCACTAACACAGGTAACATCTCAGATCAGTGCAATCTTAGGCATCCACTAGTCTTCTACATGATGTGTTGTACTTTAATCATCCCCATGCCCTTATCATTCTTCTTATAGTTCTTACTCATGTGCTCATATAACTCAGGACATTCTTCAAACTTATGTTGCTTCCCACACCATGAGAAAATACATTTTATGAGGGCATTCACACCTATAATGATCAAGGGGATCCACATGTAAAATAGGTTCCTCAGGGGAAATCACTTCTTCCACCACCATGACCATGACCTCTATATCCTCCATGGTAACCTCTACCTCTACCACCTCCATCAAAGTGCCCTTCATTGTGATGATGTTCCTTCCTTCTTCCTTTGAATTATTTTAAACACTACTGATAACACACACACCAGCTTTCAATAGCCATCATGAATCTGATCAATCAATCTATAATTCTTTATCATGAGTGTGGGACTTACAAATCTTACAATAACAAGACACATTCTTCTTATCAGATCACATACAACAAGGGGCACCTACTCAATCATGATCTAAGTGACATATCTCACAATCCAACAACATGGCACACACTAATTTATGAGGGAAACTATCCTTAGTATGTCCTTCCACCTCACAATTTGTACACCATATTCCACTACATGTCATGAGCTGAATTGGATGATAGTTTCTCCAACTATTTTTCCATAGATGCAATATGTGCCTCCAAGAATGGGCTAACTCCAGTGTCTACACTCCCAACTACCTCTCACATGCAGAGAGTTACCTCCAAAGCCTCACACGGATCTATAAATGTCTTATGAGAGAGTGCCCTTCTAAAAGGTGTGATCAAACCACCAAAAAACCACTTGTGCATGTTGGCTAGGGTGAATATCATAAGACAAATTTGATAAAAAAGTTTTTAAAGCATGCATCATACTCCCTTACACTCTCATCCATGCCCTACTTAATCTCCTTCAATGCATGCTGATGCTTTTTTTTATTCAAACTCAGGTATATGAAACTCAACCAAGAAAGCATCACGCAACATGTTGTAATCTACAACAATCTAGTTCGGATCATACTTCCTATACCAACTATGTGTGCATGCCCTTACAAAGTAGTAGTAAAAATGACTTTCCTTACACTCAAGAGTTGTGATTCCCTTAGCACACCATAATATCTCACACATGTGCACATGCTCATTGCATCCTCAATGCCTCTATACTCGGAGGTGAAGAGACATCTCATAATAAACTTGTTGTGGCTGGTGTGGACCATGCCCACCAGATCCAAACCTATATTACCTCCAAGTATTCCCTCCACCTCCAAAACCACCAGATCCACTAGATCCCAAACCTCCTGATCCTCTGATCCACCTCCTATATAGTGGCAACTAGACCAGAGGATGAGCTACTCTGTGTTCCAACTATTGTACTAAATTGAACTCCCATGGTCTATGAAAAGTTGTGCTACTTCCAGATGTATTACCAATGTTCTACATGCCCACACTCTATCCTGATGATGCGCTAAAAAATATACCACCAATCGGACCACCAAAAAAAAAAGATGTTTTGTAGCCATAGATGAATTTTTTTTTCTTTGATGAACTTTTGTATTCAATGGAAAATGAAATCTACCTATCACTACTCTATCACCAACACTAGCTTGTTTCTCAATAATATTTCAGAACTGGAACACCAAGCAAGGGAAAGTCACTAGTGGGATCAATGCACACTGCACGGTCCTTATTCTTTCTTCTTCTGATGCACTCTCATCTGAAGCTGAAGGGGATTCTCTTCTACATGCTTTCCTAAATGGGGGAGATCCTAGATGCTTTGGTTCCACATCTTCCACATGAGCCTCAAATCCTTCATGAGACATCATCCTCCACAACTCCATAGACTCCTCAATATCACACTTCTTTCGCTAATTCCCTCTCCCATGCTTCATTATACTTAAGCCATCTTTCCTCTCTTTCCTTTTCTACCATAAGGTCCACCATCTTTCACCACACCTACTCCTTCCCCCCGCACATGGTGGAGGTTTAGCTAGCCATAGGTCATTCTTCCAAATCCAGAGTCACCAACAAGATCTTAATTGCTAAAGGGATAACACACAAATAAGATCCTCTGGGTTCACAAAGAACTTAAAACTCAACAACCTCTGATAGAATAAGTAGAAACAATGTACTCCAACGTGTAACTATAACTATGTAAAAAACCACTCCACCAATGATCTACAATGTGTGTCCAAGTCACATCAACATCATACAGAGTCTGGTAATCTTCTTGTGTCCAAACAATTGTTCTATACCTCCAATTTCTCTTTGATGCATATGCTACCAGCCACTCATACAACTCTATAGGAAAAAACAAAAAATAACGTCTCATAGAGTTCATGATACAAATGTTCTTCAACCCACACATGAGCATCAAAAATCAGGTCCAGTATTATATCTATGAGAAAATTGTCTTCTAAGTCCACAACCCAACTCTCAATGTTGTCCAAAGTCAACTGATACATCTTCATCATGCAACATCCTTACAAAAATAACTTGAAAAGAGGTCCCAAAAATGGAACCAAAATGTAGTCTTATTTTTTACTCAAAACCCTAGACATGTTGGCACATCACTCAGATAGATCTAAGTGCTCACCCAAAGCGCACAAAGGTACTAGTCCCTCTTTTTTATACCATCTTTTCAAGATGTTAGCATGATCATTCATATATTCCATATCCATAACAAGTAATTAAAGGTAAAACATAACAAAGAATCAAATCACAACCATAGTGCATAATGAATCAAACAAGGATCAAGATTAATCTACATAAAACACATAGTAGTGAATACACCATAACATTACATGCGCAAAATCATATTAACAAAATCTCTATCATAATCAAACAAACTCTAAATCAATACAATATATAGGTAGTCTTTCCCTTCACTACCTATGCACTCTCAAAATAGGTCATGCTCAAAATAGCCAATACATAAAAACAACTAAGGAAGCATATATCTAATCCTATTATTACTTTCAAACTTCATGACTCATCAACTTCCTTTTGTTCCCAAAATATCTCTCATCCAAATCCTTATCTATGGTTCCGCATCTCAAAATAGCCATTCAATACATATATATAGGTAGTGGGACTTTCCCTTCACCACCTATGCACTCTCAAAATAGGTTGCATGCTCAAAATAGCCATGCGCCGCTACAAAAAGTAACTAAGGAAGCATGCAAGCTTCGCCTAATAATAGATTACCTATAATTAACTCTAGATCTAATCCTAATATTAATCCACCGTAAAACATAGTAGCTGAATACACCAAAAGTAACATTACAAGGCCATGCACGTAAACATATTAGCAACATAACTCTATCATAATCCAATGGTCTCTTAAATTGTGCAAATCAATACATATATATAGGTAGTGGGGACTTACCCTTCACCACCTATGCACTCTCAAAATAGGTCATGCATGCTCAAAATAGCCATGCGCCGCTACAAAAGTAACTAAGGAAGCATGCAAGCTTCGCCTAATAATAGATTACCTATAATTAACTCTAGATCTAATCCTATTATTAGCTCAAACTCTACATGACTCGTTAACTTCCTCTTATTCCCAAAATATCTTTTGCTTCATCCACAAGTCTTCTTGTCCTTATCTCATGCGTGTTCCGCACTCAATCCTATTCCTAGCATGTGCATACAAAATGGCTAAGTCCCGAAATATGACTTTCCCGACGCGCCCTTCTTCTGTTGAACTTTAGTGCATACTTACGCGCCCACTTCCTGCACCTCTAACACTTAGGCAATATTTTATCTAGTCAACATATCCTTTATTGGTATATGTGATCTATGATTTATGATATGTCTCCCGGCCTTAGGGTTTAGGGTAAATGGATTAAAAAAATCCATTGTAATTTTTCGTATGTTGATACCCCACTCTAAGGCTCCCATTTTGGCAAAGAACGAGTATGCTAGTAAAGGTTGTAAGTCTAGGTTTACACCTTCCAATTGCATTCACTTCAAAGTTTCCACAACTTTTTCAACAACCCTATTTTGTGTTACTGTAGGATATTATTTTCCTTGTATTTATTTATTTACTTGGAATATTTCCTACACATGTTGACTCATCTTTCTTAAGTGTTGTTTGTGTCATAGGAGTTACTATGACATGTCTTACATGTCATAGTGTGTCATAGAGTGTCATAAGAGTTACATTCCCATTCTAGAATGTAATTCCCCCGTGATTATTCTCCTATTTGTACACACCACTTGAGGTATTGTGAGGTTCCAAATCTTGCACCATTCTTGTGTTTGTGAGTTAATTTCATATTGCATTACTTGTTAGATCATTCTTAGAATTTGTGCAACTACATGTGTGCAAACATTCTTTATTAATGATTCTTGAGGAAACTCTGATATTTTGTGCATACCCTTGCATCATAGCAATCCATGAAAACCACATTTCTTTTAGGCATTTTGTCAAACAGTTCACATGCTTTGTATATACTTTAACATTTTCATTCATATCAACAAAAGGTAATAACAACTACAAAATATGACAAAAAACTAGATAATATTATGCTTTGATCGATGTCCACAACTTGTTCCAAAGTTCTTATTTTGCCACAGAGATAGGAAAATGCTGGAAAAGGTGAGCTGATTAGGTTCGGTAGTTTTGAAAAACTGTGTAGCAAATGCAAATCCCGTCAGTGATGAAAGAGTGGATTTTATTTTCCCCGAAAAACATTTTTCTTGGCGACACAAGACTGCAACGGTTGAAGATAAGTAGAAAGAGTTTACAGGGGGTTTGTATGTAGTAGGCAAAATTTGTAGCACCTCATTGAACTGACCCACTTTACATAATCAAATCATTATAAATATGAAGCATAGCCTAAAAGTTGCACCACATTTAGATTGAAAGATTCATAATTTAATTAATAAGAGGTGGTAGTTTAATTGAAAATACTAATCAAAATCCTAAAAATACCCAAAAATAAACAGAGATGAGACTGAGCCTGGATTATAATCACAAGTGAAATTGGTTTCTTTTTCTTAAAAATTGAGGCACGTTTCATCATTGAACTCTTTACAAAGTTGCAAACCCCCAGTCAATTTTTTGCTTGCACTAACATGATATTTAATCATTTTTAAAATAAAATGAAATTATATACCTCTAACATTTGGGAACCATACCCATTCCAGTGCTCAGAGGCAGGGGAAAAACTATTGTTGGAACTAAAAAACCTATTTTTAATCTTTTCGCAACAATCCTCAATCAACAAAAATCCCTGATAAATGTCCTGTTGTGGCTTTGCATTTATGCGAATACCAACATCAAGCCATTCCTCTAAACCCCAAATTGGGCACACAGAATTCGTAAAAGAAATTTTTTGAATCAATAATCTAGAAAATGTAATGGGGTCTTTATTGCCCACTCTAGGATTTTCCAAAAATGAATTATCATTATAGGTGATAATTAGACTATCCCTGCAAATAAATAGCTAGAATAAGCAATAGATAAAATTAGACTGTCAATGTAAATAAATAGATAAAATAAGCAATCGGGAAAGTATAGGCGTACATCAACACGTGTGACAGTAAATTGACTACTAGAAAAGCACCGAATTTGACAATTTCGAGCGACACATCTTCAAAGGTGGACGCCTTCCGCGAATAATGATGATTGTCTATTCACGTTTCCATTTCTAATGTTAGGATAGTTAATGGTCAAACATGGGTGGAAGAAGAATGTTTTAGAGGACAAATCCATTGGTATTGTCATTGTGGTAGTCAATAGTAATCCATATTCCAACATTTCAATTATAATTAAATAATGTCAATGCCATCATCCTTTATCACTAATCTAAATTTCATAGTATTATGCAAGACCTTAGGTAATATTTGAACTAACGCCTTCTATAAATTAACAAAATATTTTATAGAAGATAAAATAATTAATAGTAACTTAGATATTTTATTACTTGATGTGTTATGCCTCTATCATTTAAGAAAAAAATTGCTAATAATTTTTGTTGTAGTCATTGTCTAAATTCTTCGACTAATTCTCTAGCATACACCCTTCGTAATCCTTCCTTTCTCATATCTTTCCCAACTATTTTTTCCCAAGTTCTTTACATATTCACCTTTCTTGATCTCTCCTCCCAAAAAAACTTTCAAGGCTTAAATACAATACAAAGTATTAAAAATACATGAGTATGAATTAAATTTACTTAATCCTCAACAAAGGCACTTGCATAGGTATTATAGCATGTTGAATATCATAGTCTTAATAGAATTGTTTGAAATTAATTTTATTTTAAATGAAGAGAATCGAATTGGAATATAAAGATAGCCACTAAATACTACAAGCATATATGGTTAATAAATTGATCTACTCTTTGTAAAAAATCATAATAAAAAAGAAAATAACACCCCCTAAATGTTGGCACCCTAGGTAGTTGCCTAGTTTTGTTAAGCCTTGGCCCTTAATCCCCTATGTATGTAGAAAGAGTTTGTTGAAGGATGTGATACATGCATAAGGCTATCTGGCGATAGAATAGTGTGCACGTTTATATGCCCCATACTTGTATGCATGCATACATGTGCGTAATGGGACCCACGCTAGTTGAGGTATTGCAGGCTTATTAATATGTGTTTGAAAATGAAGTGTGGCATGTAGCATGTGCTTGGGCGGAGTGGTAGGCATGTCTACTTGTATTTAGGAGGTCATGGGTTCGAATCTCGATTTTTTTAGGTTTGTGGTATACACACATAGTGTGGTATACATAATTGTGTATACCATAAACCTAAAAAAAGTTAAGGCATGAAAATTATGTATACCATGCCAATGTATGGATGCATGGTTTATGGGGGCATCATTATGCGGTCATACGATTTTGTCGCTGAATAGTCGGCTGCCACGTGATACACACCTTCCCTAAGATATCAATTATAATTTAAAACACCCAATTTACCGATTGTGGGTTATAAAAGAGTGTTACATGTGGCTTTTTTACTTTCAATGATATTGTAGTTGAAGTTTATAGTCTTAATTTTTCAAATACAAAGTGTTATGATTATTTGGAAGCATATTTAGAAAATACTATATAAATACTATAATATTAGAGTATTTGTGTGTTTATTAATTAATTATTATGGGACTAGGCCTAATTATTTTCTATGGTATTAGTTTATTTGTTTGTTCATATTATAATGTTTTTAGTAATCGTAACTAATTGTTGGTATGGATTTAGTCAATTAATAATTTTTATAGTATTGTAGTGCCCCCGTGCAATGCTCGTTGTAATACTTCACCAAAGATGGGCGTTTTGTGGTGTTAGACCTAAAACGTGATGCCTTGGTCTCAGACCGGTTATTTTGAGCGAAAAATATGAACCTTTTCACCGTAAATCCAGTTTAAACTATGGTGAGAGCGTGTATTTGTTTGATTGGGTGCATGGCAAGACCGAAAACTCTAAACTTTATCTATAGTAAGCTCATGTTAACTATTTCAGGTTATACTCAAATGTAGACGCCTAGACAAAGTAAGTAAATTGTTTGTCAAATGCGTGAAGGAAACATGGCTATATGGAATGCAATGATTACATACAACACATAGATTGGATATGTTGAAAAGGCTTTGGAAAATTTCAATCAAATGCAAGGGACAATTGATCATTATGTGTGCATGGTTGGCCTTTTCGTGTTGGATAACTTGAGGTTGCCCTAAACTTTATCATTAAGATGCTAGTTGTACCTATGGTGGTTATGTGAAAGTGTTGGCTTGATGCTTTGGCTCAGTAGTGAAAAGGGACAATATAGTGTTCTTTTATAACGATTACTATTGAATTTGTTGTGATCGTCCATCGTGCGGTGTGGAGTATGAATGGAAGCTTGACTTGTCATTGTGGTTTGGTTGGTTGGCTTAACAAGGTGGTTTGTTTGGTGAGTTAGCTCTATCCGTCGTAGCATTGAGATAGCTCGGAAATGAGCTCGACCCCCAATTCCCTCATTTTTAGTTCGATCGGTGAATCGCCAAGTTAATTGGAATTTTTTTAAAAAATGGTGAGCTACCCAATGTTTGAAAATAGATATTTTGGTTAAATGTGAAAATGTGGAGCGATCAAGGCTCAAGAACAGTTTGATGAATTGGTTCGACGACCTCGAACTAGAACCGAGAATCATTGATCCTCGGTCACTTGCCATTCGGTTAATCATGCATGGTTTTCTTACCTATTTCTAACATGCTTTCACATTTATTTATTTTCCCTCCTTTGTGGTTTTGAAAAATTAAACAAAGTAAAAATATTGCTTATATTAGATTTTCAAATGTTTGGTAGTGCAAAAACGTTTAAAATTGTCTTTTCTTTGCACAAATGAAAAGACTATTGTGAGCCTTGATATTTCTCCAGATCACGCCCCACGACAATGGAATACATAGTTGATAAACTAAGATAATGGAAAGCCTCTAAAATGACAAGTTTGAACTTGAAATTTAGTGTTTACTCCGCCAATTGTACACTATAAAAGTTAATGAAACGCATGTTACAATGACATACAAAACACCCCTCCCAACCTCGTAGCAAAAGGTAATGATTTGACTATGCTCCCTAGTCACGTGGGATGTCATATCAACCTTTAGAATGTCGGTAGATGTTCATTTGGCCATTTTTAGGCATGCATCTAAGAGCCCAGTCGGCCATTTTGCAACATTGGACAACTGCTAAAAGTGGAAAATTCAGTTTGGTTTTGGACCGCGATTTGGGCCCTAGTATCGAGAAATGAAGTTTCGTCACTTTATACCTCTAATATTTCCTCAAGACAATTATCACCAATCATTAGTTTCAATAAAATCATCTTGGAGGTTGGTTTTGCAAGGGGGTTTTGTAGGCCTCTGGTCGTTGGGTGACAAGGTCAAACTGTAATTATGATAAGTAGCTCCAGATAGGAAGTTGTTATTTGAACCCTAGTTGTCGATTTGATTATTGTCAACTTCAACGGGTTCCTGCGGATAAGAGAGTTGGTAGAAATTTACGCATGGTGTGTTAGAGTATCGAAAAATTGATTCCAAACTAAGTTTGTGGGCCACTTTGGCCAAATTGATGTTATTTTATAATCTTGCAATACTAACATGAACATTTCAATGGAACCTTCTCCTAGCCAAAAACTATTGGAAAAATTATAAACACTATCACATGACTCTATTCTTTATATATCTCCTTGATGACACTATTTTTGTACTTATTGCTTGAGGGAAATTTTGTGTTTTCTCTCTCTCTCCTCTCTCTATCTCGCTCTAGCTTGAAAGCGAAATGAAACTACATTTGTGTTCTTACCTCTATTGCTTTGTAAAAGTGTTTAAAATTATTGTAAGTGGAAAATTATATATATGTGAAAATGTTAGTCATAGGGGGAATGTCATGCGAACGTTTACTTTCACTAACCATGTTTACACTAACTTGACAGTTGAGTTACAGGTGACGTGACAAGATTGTTCATTGCAAAATAAATTTGATAGAATTAGAGATATACCTTACCTTAATAATTGTACTTGTATTAATAAAGGAAGAAAATTCATTATTTGCATGTATGGTGTATGAAATTAATGGGATGATGAATTATTACATTGTACTTTTGGCTTAAATTTTATTGAAAGTTGTGCTTATGATTACTAAGGTAAATTCTTGTAATTTTGTGTGATTGTTGGATAGAGAAATTAAACTTGGACCCTTCTTGAGTCGTAAGTTTGAAAAGTAATATAGTTGTTGTGGATAATACAACTTGTGCCAACCTTTGAACCCTTTCACCTTTAATTGTTATGTTAATTAAATTGTATGTTCCCTACTATAATGCATGGAGGATGGTTAGTTTCTTGCCTAACACTTGTAATGGTAAGTTATAAATGGGAAGGTATTTAAATAAATAAGTAAGAGAATTATAATTTTTTTGGAAAGGAGATTGAATATGGATATCTTAAATTCAACTTATATTGTATTTTATAATATTAGGCTATGGTCACAACCCTATCCTTCCCGGGTCAAACTACTTGACTCATGTTTAGACTAGTGGCGGATTATATCTCCACTTATAGGTGATCTTTAGTGTTCTCATCTTTTCGCGACTCTTTTGTGGTGTCAATCCTCTAGAAAAATCATGGGTAGTTACTCCATGTAGACATAATTGTCCAACCCAAGAACTTGGTAACTAGTGCTTGACAACTGTAAAAGGGGGCATTAATAGGATTGTAAGGGTATGTCATGGTGATTTTGAACAATGGAAAGAAAGACAACATTTAAATTTTGTGAAGAAATAATATTACTTGATTTAATAGTATGTGAAAGATGATATTACATCGTAGAAGATATAAATATAAGCTTGAAACTAAGCTTTGCTTTATCCATTATTATTCAAAGCACATATGGGAATTGTTTGCAATGTATAATATGGAACTCCACCCTAATTATAGATTTGTTTGTATGGTCATGTTTTTAAACATAGATATGACCCCATGGTGGGTTGAAGGTGTCACAAATAAGTAGTAGATGGTCAATTTTTTTACCGCGAGAATTGATAGGCGGATACTTAACTTCTCAATATAAATGCAAGAAGAACAAAATTAAATGAGTAAATCTTGGATATCATTGTCATGTGAATTTGTATGCACATTTGGTGATGTCAATGGAAAACATTCTTAAAACAATAGTGTATATGAATACAAGTAAAAGAGATTACTCTTGATGTCTTAATGCTAGTGAAAATAGAAAACCTATAATTTATAAGGATAACATGTGATTTTGGTGAATGTTATAAGTGGGAGATTCAATGTTTATCCACAAGGAAATGTGGTAAAGTTGAAGATATGTCAACCAAGGGACCTATATACATGGTCGTAAGAACTTAATCTTTCATTTCTTATATTCCTCTTAATTTTAGCATATTATGCTCGTTTGGGCGGATGTGGATTGAATTTATCATCTATTTTGTGATAATGTATGTGCTCAAGAATTGTGGTTACCTTTAACCCCTGTGTATAACACCAAAGGATTAATTGAACAAAATGCAATCATGAAATATGTGAATAGTCATGATTAAAAACTTTTCTTTCCTCGTCCTTGTAGTTATGGTTATAGCCTTTGCTTAGGAATTGGCAATACACTATATCACAATACTCTTCAACTTACAACTCATAAGATGCATCACTTTTTGGACTTTCTTTGGTTTAACCAAAGAATGGCTTTTCATATTCCTATTCGAATCGGGTGGGCAACTTGTGGGATTGTAATCGCTCAAGGCCTTTAAAATTCTTCATGAGCTTATTTATATTCAAATAAGATTGACTTGATACTCTTCACTTCACTTAGAAGGCCAACCATCTACTTAGTACATCTAAGGCAATAAAGTGCAACAAATTTTTTGTGTAAATGTCATTCTTGTCAAAATTTTCAAGGATTTCAAGACAAAACTATCACATCTTAATGATCCACAAACCATTTCTGATGTCTTAAGGACTCTGTAGGGGAATCTTGGTCTTCCACCACCACGAATTTTGCATTGGAGCGGTTTACAAATCTTGCACAATATTTGGAAGATGACTCTAAAGCCACTATTACGAAGGATTTGGATTTTCAAACCAAAACAAATGCACACCAAAGTCAACAGACTATTCCAAGTCATTTCAAACATTTACATGGAGATTTAAATCATTTACATTGAAAAAATGCATCAAAACTTGGTTTTTAGCTCTGCACAAAATGGAGAACGATTTTGAAGAAAAATGTCGGTGAATTCTCATTCATTTCTTGATGAAACGATTTGGTTATTTTTACAAAGTATTCATTTCAAGCCTATAGAGATTTCTTCAAATTTTTGGAAGATTCTATCGGTCTGCAAATTTGAGTTTGAATATTTTTCCTTTTAAAACCCTAGTTCAGGGTTTGTGCTCACTATGGACACTCGAGGGATAAAAATTATTGTTTCTTGGCTTGCTATTGACCTTTCTTTGAAACTGAGCATTCAGCCAAGGTCTACAAACCTAGAAAAAGCTCCCTCTGATATGAATTTCCCTTAAACAACCATTTTAGACTTTCACGGTCAAAGAATCTTTTCAACTATCATGCTTAATTCGGTCTTGTGTGTTCTAGGAGGTGAAGACTCTCAAAGAAACCGACACAAGCCAATTATCATGACTTAGTAAGTTCATTTGATCAAACTAAAGAGTTGCATTATAAATCATTACCATTTGGAGGGGATGAGCTTGTTATTGAGCACCTTAGGATTGTCACGAAAAGCCACCATAACTAGTTTTTGGCTCAAGCTTCTTCTGAAAAACTTTTCACTCAACTAGTTGTTTATTTGCACCCTTATTTTTCCAAGAATAAGTTCAAAATGCTTATTCTTATCCCGGCATAGCTTCCAATTCTTGAAGGAATGCATTCACATTGTTTGGTCCAATCCTCTTTACATGGCATGCAAGACCTTTAAAGAAATCAACACACTTGGAGTGATCTTTACCCTTTACCATAGTAGCCGAAGGTTCAAACAAGTTTTCTTGCTCATGTAAGGGTTATCAACACCTCGTGAACTCTGGATAAGCTTTCCCAACATCTTCTCGCTGAAGAAATTCTAGCTTGGATTGTTTAATGTAAGATTGTCCACACTGGTCTTACAAAGCCAATACATGCCTATGTAGTACACCCACCACTGGGATACAATGGAGTCACAATTTTGACTTAGAGGAGGTTTTCTATACTTATAAGAAGTGTACCAAGTTTCAAAAATGATTTAGATTCAGAAAACTCATGTTAAGCCTATCAACTCAAGAAAGAGCCCTAGAGAGAGAGAAAACACTTTGGTAGAAAAAGACTCATAACTTTCTTAATTCTTAACCAATTTGTTTCAAACATTTTGCAACATTTTAGGATTGGAATCCTCTCAAAAATTTCTTTTATGATTTATCTGAAGAATCCTTCATATTTTTTCTTGGGTGCTAAGAAGACAAAGAACTCATTTTGCATTTCTCAATGAACCAGTTTTAGAAAAACTTGCATAACTTCCACATACCTCTTCAAAACTTGATGAAATTTGGCATGAAGCACTACAAGACACCCATATACACATTTCATGTGTTTTTAGCCATAATTTTTCCTGTACAACTCATACCTATCTCATTTACCTTGATATGCATTGTGAGTTCTCAAAGGCGCCTGGTGCACTTCCATGTTTTGCCTCCGGAGCTGAAATAAACCTTGATGCTGCTCACTCATGTCCTAGAAATCATACTTAGGGTCCTCACATACTTACATGGGATTTTCATGAACTGTATTTAGCTCTTACACCTTCATTAGGCTCTAGAACTAGGCCTAAATGAGCCATTTTCAATTGAGACTTCCAACATTTGACCTATCACTCACTCCAAAAGCTCTTTCTCATGCTAGAATCACCATGTATGACCTGTAGAACACCTGTACCAAGTTTACCAACCATTTCCATACCTCTAGTGGACTCCCACCTTGTTGACCATGCACAGTAACACACTAAAACCAACTTGAAACCATCCTGAAACCAACCTGAATGCTCAATACACCACCGATAGGGCATTATCATTCAACCTTCCCGCCTCTAACGAGCTTCGGTTCATCGTTCATACCTTTCAATGTCACTTGACATCAATGACAACACCAATGACCAAGGTTCAACATGTCGCCCTCACTTCTAATATTACATATATTCATGCCATGGGTGACTCCCAACTTGTTTGTTGACAAGTTAGTGGTCCTTATTAATGTTGCATTGACAACCTAAAAAATTATAATGAAGCTATCCAAAATTTAACACAATAATTAACTTCTTACACCATTGAATCTATTCCTTGAGAACAAAATGCCTTGGCTAATTTTTTGGTTTCATCTACACAATTTCAACCTCACCTGGATCTACCATATGATCAATACACGATCTAGATGTGAAAAACACCTTCCACACAACCATTGCTTAAATATCCTCTCATTTTTCACATCGATACTATGCCTACTTTCAACAACTCATGGTATACATACATTATCCAATTAATCCAATATCAAACTTATCCCCCAAACTTTGATTCTCGCAAGTGCACTAAAATCCATAAGAAAGATCTTAAATACATTCTCAAAGACAAATTATCCTTCATTATCATAGCTTTGATAATGCTTTACTCCAACTGCGTTTTGGAGGATGAAGTCCCTTATCTCTTCGAAGAAGTGCATGGGGGCACCTACAATGGACATTATGGTAGCCATGCCACAACCGCAAATTTCTGTGTATGGGTTATTATTGACTTACTCTAGAAATCGATGCCCATGCCTTAGCTAAAAATGAAAACCTTGTCAATACCACCATGACCTAAATCAATCTCCATCGACTAAGCTTGGATCCTTGAAGCTCCTAAAGACTTAAATATGTGGGGATTGGATTGCATCGGTAAACTTCCTCACTCTCAAGATGGACATCTTTGCATCATTACAACCATTAAATACTTTACTAAGTGGGTTAAAGCCATGCATCTTACCAATATGAAAAGCCTTACAACTTCCAAATTTATCCTTAACCAAATCATTTATAGATTTGGAATTCCTTACATGATTATTTTTTACAATGGTGGGAATTTCAAATGCAAAGAAATGAAACAAATTTGCGCCAACTTGAAAATCAAGCACAAATTCTTGACCCCTTATCATCCTCAAAGTAATGGATAGGCTGAACCTTCTAAAAAATCCTTTAAAAGACCATTTGAGAATCTCGCTCTGATTGACATCTCAAAATATATCTAACATTTTAGGATTATCATACTAGTGTCTGTACGACCATTGGGGCAACCCCATTCTCTCTTACATTTGATTCCGAAGTAGTCCTTCCACTTGAGGTGGAATTATCTTCCCTTCGTATTTCCGTGAATAGAATTATTCGTGATGAAGATATCCATGATTCTTTTTCCATGCTCTCAACTTCCTTGATGAAAATTTTGTTAACTATGTCCGTATAATTGCAAATGCAAAGAGCACATTCTAAGAAACATAACAAACTTGTCAAACCTCACAAATTTGAAGTTGGTGATCTCGTCTTGAATTTAGATTACACCCATAAAAAATAAGGAAAATATACTCAAAAGTGGTGTGGTCCTTATCTCATTAAAGACATCTGGGGGTCATCGTACTTATTGTTTGTAAACAAATGAGGGCCACATTTTCAAGGAACCAACCAATGCTCACTTTTTCAAGAAGTTCTCCACTCACCTACATATTTTTCCATTCCACATCTCTTCAAATTCATTACTTCATCAACCTACCACTTCACTCTCATTCATCCCACTTAGGTTTCTCCTTCATGTTTAGGTTTATATGACCATTGTCTCCTACCTTGGATACTTTGGTAATTTATCTCTCTATCTCTTTAGGCCAGTAACTCATGGCACAGTGTCTTGGTCAGCACCTTTTATCACATTTTATCATCCCTATATCATCTACCAACTAGTTTTTGTACTCTTTAGCGGTATTATCCACCTCTCGGTTATCCTCCCTTCCATTGTAGTCATAAAATCACACACTTACTACTATAATTATACCACCAAGTATGTTGTTTTATATATGGATCTTGCGTAAGAAAAGTATTCACTAATGACCCATCCCCTAGTCCCGTCAATATAGTTGGTCATTGTTGTTGTGTTTCTTGTATAGTTTTGATCGTCTCTCAAGGAGTCTTAGCTTTCGTTATTCACTTAGTTGTCGTCTCTAGGCTTTGACTAGGGCACCTAGGAAGGGATTAGGATGCCTCGGGAACCTTGGTCCTCATTTCTAGGTGCCCTGGTCCCCACCAAACTTTGTTCTAATTTAGATGTTCGAGTCGGTCTTTATGAGTTTCCCTCCCATTCCCCTAGGTACTAGTTGGCATGTCGGGTCATTAGTGTCAAAATTTGAAAAAGATATCCCTATATAAACACAACATACATATTATCTTATGCGTGGACTACTTCTACTAAGGGATATCTATTTACATAAGGCAAGGGACTGCATTTGGGCACTATTATGAATCACACACTGCATAGGAAGGGAAGTATATTCTATTACCTCCACCATTCTACATTTTTATCTAGTTATTGCAGTTACTTTGGAGTCATTAGTTCTAGGGCACCCTAGGCACGCCATCGCACACATATAACACGGAACTACATTGGGTTTCAGATGTAGTACAACACTCAGTCATAAGTCCATCCATTTGGCAATTGAGGACAATCCAACCCATTCATTTGCATCTTTATTTTTAGGGTTTGATGCTTTTGTGTGGGGTTTTGTAGGAGATTATTCATTGGATATTTACAACGACACCAACAAACCAAGTGCGACACCAACCTGATCAAAGGTGAAGTACTACGAAGGTTTAATGACCATATTATATCCAATTTCTAAGTCACTCCATGAACCAGGCACCCAAATTTTAAACCAGGCGCCCATAGACGCCTTTATTCTTCCCTAGGTGCCCCAGTCTGGCTAGATCTACCATTTCTACAATTTTTTGAGGTTTGTTACAACACTCGGCTCCCGCTAGTAAATCATATTTCTCGAGTCCCAGTTATTGCAAGGTAAGTCTAATTCAGTTAGTACCTTACACCTCTTATTTTATTTCATTTAGAATATCAAATAAATTATTTAGCATTTATATTTCAGTTATTACATTGTTGTACTTTCTTAGATTATTACTAAAATCCATATTTTAGTTAATCATTTTAGTGAACCCATAATTCGAACATTTTTCCCTAGGATCCACTTTAAACCCTAATGGCTAAGGATAGCTCTTCTCCTTCTCGGCCCATCATGTTGCACTTTAGTGTCAATCCAATCTATGATGAGGTTGTTATCGCTGAACTCACGACTCTCTATAGTAATGTTATTATACTAGACCATATTAAACAACAACTCTTATATGGTCAACGATATGTACCTACTAGTTTTGAAAATTCCCCATTAGCATTAGTATCATTTCGGATCGATAGCCTTCACTTGTTGTACACCATGTTATACGGCTACTAGTGATCCTCTTGCTGATCTTTCTAAGGAAATTCTAGATGATTCTCTTATTGATTACATGTTAGGTCTTGAAAATAGCTCTCATTTTGATGCTACAACTCGTGAATATCCTATTTTGATACTTCTTCTCCTAATCCATCACATACTCTCTCATATTATGTTGATGATCCTATTGATAGTACGTTTAATGACATTTTCATATCTCGAGTCTTTATCCGATGATACAATTGATAGTCATGATTCTACTACTTTTCATATTGTTGAGTCTGAATCTCCTACTCCACTTTCTCCTGAGGTTATATCTAGCATCGTGCACGAGTCACCTCCATCTATTAGTTCTTCTTCTCCTACCATCTCATCTCCTCTTAACACTTCACCTACATCTATTAGTTCATCTTCTCCTATCGAGGTATCTCCATCGATTGTTTTACCTCCTAGGGATGTTTTTGATGCTAGTCCTACCACTGTATTATGGATGTTCCATCTTCTTCATCTACTATTACTTCTCCAACACCTACCCCTAGTGTGCCTTTAGCATTGGAATCTCCTTTATCTTCTCTTGAGGTACCTATGATTACTCACAATGGCAAGTTACAACCACTTAATACATTATTGCCATCTCCTACTATTCCTTCATAGGACATTTTGTCTCTCATGCATGTTATAGGTCAATTACAATCTCAGGTTCAATCACTCACTTTAGAAAGTAGGGCCTATTATGCTTCAATTGATAACAATTCATTACATGGAAACCCTATTCCTAAGAAAATTCATAACTCTGCATTTCCTAAGGACTTTATCATGCCTACATTCACATGCTTTGATGGTACTGGTGACCCTCACTTACATCTCCAACATTACCGCATGGCTATGGCTTCCTATTCTAATGATAGATTATTGCTTAAGGCCTTTCGACATAGTCTTACTGATGATGCATTACAATGGTACACTCATCTTCCATTTGGGTCTATTAGTACTTACTATGATATGGAGGACACTTTCCTCCATCGTTTTATCATCAACAATGGCCCTAGAGTTACTTATGATCATATACCTACTTTACATCAAGGCACATCCGAACCTATCAAGGATTACATCTTACGATTCAATGCTTGTATGCATCAATTAGTATTCCAACCTATTGATCTTGAGAAGCAATTCATCTTTTTCCGTGGTTTAATTCCCACTCTCAAGCAATGATTGCAATATGATACATGTGAGTCATTCATACTCTTATGCTATAAAGTTATTGATCTAGAACATGACCTTCTCTCAACACATGCTATTGATCCTCCACTTCCTACTACTACTGTCATATCATCTAGTTCTTCTCCATTTCCCCTAGTCAAGAAACCCACACAATCTCCATCTCTCCCTAGCAAGCAAGCTCAACCTACTACATCACAAAAGCATCCTTCTCCTCCTCCTCCATGACAGACTACTTCACCATCTACTCCATTTGTTTCACATGATCCATTACACTTCTCTCATCATGCTTGACCACATGATGTGTTGTGTGTTTTACTTAATGAGCATATAATTTTCTTTCCCTCTAATCAACATCATCCACAACATCATCTACATCGTCAGCATGATCAACCTATTGTAACTATTATCGCACCAATGGCCATAGGGACGATGATTGCTTTTCCCTTCATGAAAGCTTGCAAAAATTAGAGGATAAGGGCATCATTTCCTTTGGCTCTCACTCACGTGAGCGGTCCATCTCTCCTCTACCTCATCAGCATGTTTCTACTCGGGTTGAGTTATCTCCTCCATCTAATGCTAAGGTTATTATATGTCCATCGCCACAAGTTATCACTCATGTGCGCTCTCCACCGCATCCATCCATTATTGCACCATCGCATCCACCACATCCACTTCATCCATCTCATCCACCACATCATGTTATTGCTTCACATCAGCGCCACAACCCTCCACATTCACCCATCCCACCGGTGCTCCACATGATATCTAGTTTGGTTCATATGCTCACCCTACTTTCATGCCACATGTTTCCACTGCTTCGCGCCACCTTGGTCTTTGGTAGGTGATTACTATCACCTTACCCCCCGATGATGCACTTTTGTTCTTATAGTTCTTACATGACTATTAAGGGATTTTCTCTAAGAACCTCTCATCACGCGCTTTGTCGATTCATCTAGCGCACTCAATCATTTCCCGATGACGCACTCTTGATTTACGTAGTTCATTCTTGACTATTGAGGGGTCTTAACTAAATGAACCTCATCATCCATACATTGGGGGCATCGCTAATCTTCCCCCCATGTTCATCATACTAACATATTACGATCACATCACATTGTCACATCAACAAACATCCATCATGATAGGTCATTTTACAAATCATACATTATTTATCCTCACATACATTCTACTATCATCAATACACTAACTACGCATTACAAATCCATTCAACAAATATGAACATCACTCAACTCACTAAGCATCATATCTGGTGAAAATAATTATACTACATACAACAATCATTGTAAACACTATCATCACAATACGTATTTTTCCTATCATCATCAATAAACATGAATGATATCCAACACATTACATATAATCATACATCATCAATCACATAATGATATTGATACACATAAAAATAAATCATCATATACCCATCAAACTATCTACATATATCAGTCACAAAAATATTTCATCACTGGGGAAACTCCCCTACATAATATACAACAATACAAATCAAATCTCATCATTCTTTATCACTCTCTGAGTGCTGAGAGCTCTCGAACTTGATGCCTTGCCACTTTGACTCTGCGCCGCCCAGTCGTGGCCTCGATATCTCTCCACTTGCCTATGTAATAGGGTGTTCTCCGCATGACTGTCAACAAAGGGACTTTAGAACGCAAGGAATTATGCAAATACATCTTGCACTAATGGACCACCACCCACCATCTCTCTCGCTCATCATTTCTCCTGGAAAACCTCGTCCCTCTCGTTTAGTAGCACCATACACATTATTATTTCTATAGAAACCAGCTCAAATAAATGGGCATGCTCACCCACAATGTCATCCACATGCTCTAATATCCCTCCACTGCAGTATGTCGGTCACACATTCAGGCGTCGATGTCCTGGATAGATGTGTCCACAATCAAACTCCAATACGCATCACCTACAACACATAAAACAACCCATTAGCTAACCATCACCATCATATAAACAAAATCACAACATAATTATACAAATACTCATGCTCCACTACATTGTCGCTACATTGTCGGGGCATGTGCTTCCCCCTCTCCCACTCCTCCATGTGGTAACCTCACTACTTTTGTGAACAATGGAAACAAGAATACCCATTGATGTGTTTCCCACCATGCACGGTAGGCCTTTGTACACCCCGCATCATCTGAGTCTATCGGATCTATCGCCGCATCTACCTCATCTGGCCCAGGAGGTACTAGCTACTCTCATGTGGGCCTGGTCTAGCTCGACCCTCCTTGGTGCTCTAATGGCTCTCAACCATATATATGGCTCTGGGGGCACGTCCTGAGCCATACCAAATTGTTGTGATACCCTCTCCACCTGGAATAATGCAGCCACCCCTGGGAAATGATCCTCCAACCACATGGTCCTCCGTATGCACCATAGCTCTATAACATCCTTTGGTCATCCTCCATAGTCTCGATATGGCCTCCATATCACTACCTTAGGCCCCATCCTATAGATCAACACCCTATATGTATCAGTGTTCATCTTACGCCCATGCAAACCAACCCATCTCCTCACATATATATCTGGCCTAGCCCACTCTGCTCGTGGACCTCCAACTGGCCTCAACACTGCTATGTGCTCATAGGCCCATACATGCAATAGTGTAGTAGCTCCTATCCCACTTTCGTGCTCCTCCCGAGTAAATCTATATAAATTTCTATATAGGTTGGCCAACACACATCGTGCCCATGCATATTTGGTACTCTCCTTGTCTATTCGACGACATATATCGTGCATCTTATACGAGATGCCCACTCCACCTCCCTCTACTGCGATCGATGAAGCAATAACCACAACTATGAACTTCGCGCGTGGAAAACTTGACCTTGAGATAGCATCCAAATTGATATGGGCCTCGGAAGGTACATGAGTCCCCACAAAATACCATCTAGCGGCCCATCTGTCTCTCCATATCCTCCCAAGGCATAAAATGTAATCTCTCCCCAACAACTGGTAATCGCAATATGTGATATACATCCTCAAACGTGATTGTCATCTCACCTGTAGGAAACCAAAAAGTGAAAGTATCTACACACCACCTCTCACAAAAGGTTGTCAACATAGACATATTCTTGGGCACATCCCCATCCACACTATGTATCGCATGACCAACATGGTCCATAACCTCCCAATCATCATCAAACAAACCCAATCCAAGCAAAGTACTCAAATGACGACCCCCGCAAAACTCCCTTGCACAACACAAAAAAACAAAAAAATGCAGTGTTAGAATACTATATAAACCCCATATGCACTCGTTTATCACCTCACTATACAATAAAAAATACATTTACACAACTCAGGACTACATACACACTCCCTCGACTAGGGTACCTAGAATAAGGACTGGGCACCTAGAGAGCGAGAACACTGCGCCTAGTGTCCAGGCGCTCTATTCGAAGGTCACTAACACCTTCACTACTCTTGTCCAAGTCTAAAACACCGAAAATAGTCAAAATCACAATTTTTCAAAAATTCACTAAAACTAACTACTGCACACCCATTTTTTTAAAAACATGGCACTTACCAACTCTGTTGTCATATGTGATGCTACGGCGGTTGCCAACATCTCAAATTAGCTAGGTTGTGTTGCTCTCACTTGCAACATCCTTACTTACTCATAGCTCACCACCACTCCTGCATGAAACGACAAATGAAGTGACTAATCACTTTTTCACCCTACTATTTATAGTTACTTTTCATTACCCACTTTACTATGGTTATTATTTTGCGATTATTTCTCACCTAATAAACACCACACAATTTTTATAATATCTTGAGCATTTTTATTATGACGTACACCTTTTTGCGGTGTTCTTTTTAGAATTCCACCTATTATCACATCATATACATGATACACATTACATGCACATTATCTCTCCTTGACGTTGTCTTTCACTCGATCTATACACATTTTCACATTCTTTATCACATTATATCCCTTTCGTGCTTACTTTCATTTCGGTGTTCATTCTTATCATTACTTCCCCTTTCACCAAAAGGGGGCATACAATTGGGGTCATCCTATAATTCCCCTTACGACATCATGCGATCAATCAACACTACTAATTTGTCATTTTCAAACATTTACTAATGCACTAGGTGATATTTCCCCCTAATGACCTAACCTAGGGGAAAACATAAAATTTCTCTATGCGACACTTCATCACTTCCCCTAATGACCTAACCTGGGGAACAACAAGCGTTAAAATATTTCCATGCGATCATTCATTAATTTCTATCCATTCCCCCTAATGACCTAACCTAGGGGTAACTAGCGTAAAACCTCTCTACGAGTAACCAATCAAAACAATCAATTAACCAATCAATGTGTTCAAGTATCTAACAATAGAAATTACACAACTCAATCAATACAATACAACACATGTGGCCTCCCAGATGACCTAACTTGGGAAGTTTGGTGTTTGCTTCCAAATAAACTAACTTGGAAGCCATCATAAATTTTGTGTTTGCTTCCAAATGACCTAACTTGGAAGCCATCACATTACGGAGACACCCATGGAGTGGGGAAAGAGTGCCTTTCCTATACCACTCCTATACAAGTCAATTATTTGATCAAAATTATTTGGATCCAAAAACACAAAAAAGTTTGATCTGAGTCTGTCTGCAGTGGCTAGATCTTGATGTTGTAGTTAAAGGTTGGAGAATAACACACTTTTCTCCCTACACTCTTCCTTTGGTGACAGGACGCCCAAATCCTCTAATTGATTTTTTGTATATGTGCAATTGGGTTGGGAATTGATCACTCCCTACCCCATCTTATCGTCATCATATAACATGCGAAATCATCAATCATCTAATATCACAATCATCTCTCTCATTTAGTACACTTCATCATGACATTATGTTTTTCACTACATTGCATGGATCAACACGATGATCCATGGTTCGGCACGCTATATGGTTCGCTCCGTAGACACTTTGAAAATCTACACCCCTCATCCTTGTCCAAACCATTATAATGCACCCACCTCCTCGATCAATTAAATACATCGACATTCCACATTTAATTAGTTAAACCTACCTTACACCCCACACCCTCATTAGTTAATTAACACCCTGAATTCTAAATTAATTAAATATATTAATTAATTTAGGACCATCATTATTTTCCATCCTATTTATCTCATTTTATCTTACATTATCATACATTATCCTATATAATCTTATGATCGTACACCTAATTAATCACTAAATAACCACCTAATACTCATCTTAAAACAAACTTAGCCAAATTGGATAATATCTAACCTATCTTATCATTTCCCTAAATAAATTCAACACATCACTAGCCAACTCGACACTTTCAAACAAACCCAACAAATCCATCCCTCGAAAATATGAAAAAAATCTCAAATTAGCAAATTGTTCCAACAATTTACTAAACAAACACAAACTAGGCCAAAATCGTGCGATTTGGTAAATCATCAGCAATTATTTAAGCCCATTTTGCAGTCTCCTTTCGGGATCATCTACTGACATTTTCAAGCCTAAGTTTTCTATTGGAGTTTATCAACATTATTCTACATCAACGTGAACGTATTATCATCCAACACTCTTTCTCATGATCGTCAAACATTTTTGGAAATCGTTTTGAGGCTTGTGCATCATCCAAAGACAAAACGCATCAACTCCTTGCATCATCCTCAAATCAAGGTCATATATCATTTTATAATTCTTTTTTTGCATTTAAGTGTTTTTGTTTGATCATTTGTTACTTTATAATAGCCTCTCAAAAACCACAATCACAAATCAATTAGTTAAATCCTTTGTTTTATCAGTCTTTTATCATTCACCAGTAATCGCCCTGCGATTCCCGCTATTTTGGCTTTCCTGCAATTTATCAAATTTCGTCCTATAATTTACATTCAATTATATCATATCTCTTTTAGTGCTAACATTTTTATCAAGAATGGCTTCTATTAGATGGAAATAAGCGGACCAAGTCATGAAATAACAAGCATTAAATCTCTGCCTATTATCCATCACCCGTTGCATTGGGAGCAATACAACATTTTACACAACCTCGAGTTGTGTGCCATCCATTCCGCCCCTTTGGAAAGTTTACAAAACATATTTGAATCTACTCAATGATTCCATAAATCTAAAGACAAATTTTTGGAAGCCTACTTTGAGGTTCTACGTATTCAAACTGATTTATATTGGTTCGAATATCAATATGAAGTTGAATTAGAAGAATTGAGCTTTGAGACTGAATCTGAAGATCAATTGATTCTGAACATTCTAATTTTGATTCTGAATATCAAAACGATATGGAAGAAGAAGATCCGGAATACATTCCCAACTTCTTTAAGGAAGAGTATATTGAGACAAGAGTTCATATTCCTTTAGAGAAGAAGAACCAAAGTCCAAAGTGGAGAAGAAAGTTCTCCTTCTTCTAAGAATTCTAATACTGATTTGGATTCTGATTTCTAAGCATAGTTCATATCTATCAATTATATGTTTGTAATAAACTTGAAACTTATCACAACATTTACCATTTATTATTTATCATATATCACAAATTGTTTTTCAATCACTTGATTGTAAAAGTGGATTGACACCCTTGTCAGGAAGTCCTTTGATTTCCAGGGACTGGCCTTTGCTAGGAAATCCACCTAATATTATATTAATCTTATTTTTTTAGTGGCTGTGATCTGCAGGTATTTTCGTAGGAAAGGCGCTTGTATTATTTTGTATACAAAGCGCAACAATCAAACACCATTCATCCACATCCGCGGGTATCTCTAAACCCCGCCATACTGAGGTTAGGTAAGTTTTATTCTCTTTTTTATTTGATTGAGTTGAAGAGGTACGATTTATTCATAACGCATTTGACATGCTCTTCTACCACATCTGCGCGCTCTATTACAACATGGGCATCTCCAGATTTCTCTTAGGTATGCATCTCTATCTACTTTATGTTACTGAGCTTTCAGCTCACCAACATAAAGTGGGGGCAAATGTAGTCACAAAATCATGCACTTACTACTATAATTATACCGCCAAGTATGTTTTTTTATATATGGATCTTGCGTAAGAAAAGTATTCACTAATGACCCATCCCCTAGTCATGTCATCAATCTAGTTGGTCGTTGTCATTGTGTGTCTTGCATAATCGTCACTTACTTGTACAATTCTAGTAGTCTCTCAAGGAGTCTTAGCTGTCATTATTCACTTAGTTGTCGTCTCTAGTCTTTGATTAGGGTGCCTAAGAAGGGATTAGGGCGCCTCGGGTGCCCTGGTCCTCATTTCTAGGCACCTTGGTCCCCATCACACTTGGTTCTAATTTAGATGTTTGAGGTCGGTCTTTATGAGTTTCCCTCCCATTCCCCTAGGTACTAGTCGGCATGTTGGGTCATTAGTGTTGAAATTTGAGCAAAAGATCCCTATATAAACACACCATATATTCTATCTTATGCGCAAACTACTTCTACTAAGGGATAGTTCTCTACATAAGGCAAGAGACTACATTCGGGCACTATTCTGCATCACACATTGCATATGAAGGGGAGCCTATTCCATTCCATCCACCATTCTACATTTTTATTTAGTTATTTCTCGCTACTTTGGCGTCATTGGCGTTAGGGCACCCTAGGCACACCATTGCATGAAATGAATACAACAGATTTATAGTCAAATACAATTGATATTCATTAATCTTCTTCAATCTTTCACACAATACAATAGCCTAATATATAGGCTAGAGTTTCCCTAGAATATAGGAAACTAACTCAACTACAAAATCTCAACCAAGCCTAATTATGTGGGGTGAGAATAACTCACGTAACCCACACATAACAATAAATATAATAATATATTGTTGAAACAATATATTATAACATCTCTAACAATAATCTCTCAACAATAATAATTACACACGTAATTATTATTCACACACATAAATATGTGAAGCACTATAATATTCCTAACATTCCCCCCCTTAGTGCGAACATGGGGAAAACTTGCCTTTGTACTTGCACCTGCTCATGATCTGGTGATTTTCACAGGATGATCACAAACCTCATGGATGGTTTTGCAAACGGTTGACCACAAACCGAGAATGGTGGTTTTGCAATTGGTTTACCACAAACCACAAAGTGATGGTTTTGCGAATGGATTACCAACAACCAAGAATGGTGGTTTTTTTATTGGTTTACCACAAACCACAAATGAAGGTTTTCAAGTGGTTTACCTACAACCACATCATGATATGCCAAGTACTATTCTCAGCCCTCGTCACATCTCACTGCAGGGAATAACATAGGAAATTCTGCTGACATCTGTTGCTCATACATACATAGAAAAAGTGACATACTGAAATGGAACATTGGAATCATGTTCCCCCCCTCAATGTGAAATTTCCACTTCTTGAAAAACTGCAAACAGAAACACACCACACTGGAAGCACTAGAATCAAACTACACACACACATGTCACCAAAGCTGATATGCGGCCCCGTCGTTGGCAACTGACGAGAGGTCACTGAATGACCTCCAACCTCCGATGCCTCCATCCTCCGGTTTCATGCTACTAGCTTAGCAAATTTTTCTTTTTAAGGATCATTAGTTGTCAAGACGTTGGGTAACACTGAAAATGCATCCGTGAATTAATTTTTTTTTTTAAATTTTACAACACTTTTTGATGACTGAAAAATGACTAAACTGCAACACAACACTGATTATTTTGAATCTTTTGACGAATAATGAAAAATTTATATTTTGACACATGACTTAACATGACTTACAAACGACAAAATGACAACGACACTTAACATTTGATGATGACCGACTGACATATTTTGTTGACACCATTATTTTGATATTAAAGACAAATAAGATTTGATGACACAAGACTCGAAATACTAATTGACAATATTTATTAAATCCCTAGACTCTACGACCTATTTGAATTTTGAATATTAAAAGCAATATCATAAATGCCTTTATTATTTTGACCAACTAGACATTGACATAAACAAATAATCAAAAATGGGATTATTGACTCACCTTATACAAAATGCTAATGAACGGTGAAGTTAAAACCTAGATATTTGAATGATGAGACTTGGGACACGTGCCAAATTAGCAGAAGATTCAACGTAAGTAGACACTAGAAATATAAACCATACCATGTATATTTGATAAGGGTGGTTTTGATTTTAATTTCCAGCGAAGAAGACTTGTAGGAGGCGGTTTCAATGTGACTTCAGAGATTGCTTCAACAACGGACAATGAGGATCAATGAATTGAGGTGTTTCATTACAAATATGTAGACCAAGACGTGGAAGACACGTGAGATCCACAACAAACAACGTTTGAACCTTTCTTATCACTGCACCATCCAACCATTGCAATGACATGTACAAGATTCTCAAATTACTTAGTGTTTGGCTTTGGATATAGCTAGGAATGCGGCTCAATTACATGAAATGGCACCACTGGAACTCTTTTTCAAACGTATCTTAATGATTCCATTGTTTCTCCTGAACTTGGATCTGGGTTTAGTCATCAAACAATTTTTTTTTCAAACGCCTCCTATACACGTGGAGACTCGCATATGAAACTTTGAACAAACTATTCACTCTGATACTAGCCGATAGAATCCAATGTGTTTGCTTCTACAACTTAATGAGCATCCAAACGCCTTTTCTTTCAGAACAGATTAAAATTGTATACGGGCATTCCAAACTATGCCAAAGAATGAAAAAACTGTAATCTTTTATCACTAGGAGCAATTCAAATTTCATGTCATTGCTCCTTTTAATTCTCAAACAACCATCATGCTCAGGAAAAATGTCGCCTCGTACTCAAATGAAATTAATACAACATATTTACAAATCAAATACAATTGATATTCATTAATCTTCTTCAATCTTTCACAAAAACAATAGCCTAATATATAGGCTGGAGTTTCCCTAGAATATAGGAAACTAACTCAACTACAAAATCTCAACCAAGCCTAAGTATGTGGGGTGAGAATAACTCACGTAACCCACACATAACAATAAATATAATAATATATTGTTGAAACAATATATTATAACAACTCTAACAATAATCTCTCAACAATAATAATTACACATGTAATTATTATTCACACACATAAATATGTGAAGCACTATAATATTCCTAACATTGCACACACAAAGCACATAGAACTACATCGGGTCTGAGATGTAGTGCAACGCTCAGTCATAAGTCCATCCATTTGGCAACTGAGGACAGTTCGACCCATTCATTTACATCTTTCTTTTTTAGGGTTTGATGCTTTTGTGTGGGGTTTTGTAGGAGATTATTCATTGGAGATTTACAACGACACCAACCCGATCAAAGGCAAAGTACTACGAAGGTTTAACGACCATATTAGATCTAGTTTCGAGTCACTCCGTAGACTAGGGTTTCGACTAAGGTGCCCACAAGCACCCTATTCTTCCCCAAGCGCCCCATTCTAGCCGATCGGCCACTTCTACAATTTTTTGAGGTTCACGATGCTCACTCCACCAATAAATCATCTTGCCTACCCCAGTTACTCGAGGTAAGTATGATTCAGGTTAGTACCCTACACCTCTTATTTCATTTCATTTAGAATATCAAATAAATTATTTAGCATATATATTTCAATTATTACATTGTTGTACTTTCTGAGACTATTACTAAAATCCATATTTTAGTTAATCACTCATGCCCTCCTAGCTAGGTGATCCACGTCTTATTTTACTAATTATATTATAGTGTTCTTTTTAGTTAGGGTTCATTTTAAGACCCCCTCCGAAAAAACTTAAAATATTTTGGTGAATCTATGAAATTGACTTTAAAAAAATGGCGAATATCGAAAAAGTCGTTTTGTGGCAAAGGTGATTTGATATGCCAGAGATTTATGGGGTTTAGTAAGGTTTTGGACGTGACTTAGGCAAATGTCCAACAAGACAATATTAGATGATAATGGGTTAGACAAAGAATGGGTTGGACGACATGGAAGAGCCTAACGATCACGTACGTTAGCACACCGCACCAAAATTTGAACCCGGACATCTGCGACCCCAAGATACACCCACCAACCACTGCGCTACACATTGTTTTAGCATTTTTGAAAAATAAATATTTAACGTCGATTCTAACGTGTGTGACAGCTTAAGGTGATCGAGACAACATTGGGTTAGATTTAGCGGTAATGGGTTGGGCGGCATGATGACAAGTCTCAGAACATACGATCGACGATTAGTGGTAGAGGGAGCAACGCTTACAGGGCACCACCAATGTCCTCTGCATTAAAACATGATAGGTTACAAATCGAATCGAAATATCCCCATAAATGTCAATCTTAACAGAATCCTTCATTTTATTTAAGCGTCGTCTAAATTAATTTTATACAGGCCATTGAACATCAATTTCCAATTGGAGCCATTTATTTTTCCACACCTTGCTAGGTCAATATCATGTTTTCTTTGATAGTAATTATTGATGTTGATATGATAATAAGACTCGGTGTATCTTTACCACCCAAACAGAATCGTTACCTCTGCAATCTAGTTTCTTTATTCATGGCATATCTATATGTTAGGAGGTGAGAAATTTCCCTAGATCAAATCATAAAACTAATGAATTATAGCAACGGATGTCAATTTTGCTTTTGTTTATGCAAATGAGTGTTGTCTCTAATAATGGTGTCTTCTTTCCTCTGATGTCTCCTACGTGCATTACATACATTGGTGATTATTTTGTTTCATAAATTAGCTCCTTCATTTTTTTAAGGAAATAAAAAAATAAAGTTATAAAACAACTATGACAATGACTACAAAGAAAATTGACTTATAGAGATATGACAGCCAATAACTCAATTTTAAGTGCCTTAATGAACCCCATAATTATTTGATTTGATATGAATTTACATTTATAAATGAGTTGATCCATATTCATTACAATGTAAGAAACAATGTAGTGTGACTAAGTGATCGTATACAAGTAAGAGGGTAAATAGCGATTATCCTAAATAGGTTTAGATATAAGTGTCACAAGCATGGGTGGTCATCGAAACGAATAATTTCAACCACATTATTCAAATTGTAGATGCCATTTAAGCATTGATTATTACCCACATTTCTTCTACTACAATCAACAACTCATTAATATTGAAATATAAATTAATGAAAAACAAGTGACTTCAAGTCATTAGTGAAAGTGAAATCTCTCTTCACTATTCTATCACTTTATAATACAGTTGACTTGTACTTCTTTTCCAAATATGCAAGGCTTTGCCATCTTTGTTGTTTAGTGTGAATATAAACCAGTTTAGAACAAATAGAGATGGCGATAAAGACACGGATGTATCGTGCGAAGAGAATATCCTAACAAGCTCATAATAATTAGAGAATATCCTAACAAGCTCATAAAGAGAATATCGTGTTTGTAAGGTGGTGACTATGGAAACGCTTGGAAGAGGTAAAGTTTTAGAGATGGTGAAGAAAGAAAGGCAAAAAGACTGAGCCCAGGTTGAATGTAGTGTGATAGTCCCAAATACGGAAAGACAGAAACAATCATGAAAATAATTATATGGAGAATTCGGTTGAATGAAAATCAACAGATCTCTTTCAAGTGAAAGGCCACGCCAAAATTTGGATTGGCCACAAACATGGACACAGATTGTATGGATTATCTCAAATGTGACTATGCATTGAGTGGCGACGAAGTAAACTATTATTTGTAATCCTACGTAACCCAGGTTCGGATCAAGTTCACTCGGCTTGGTATATGACTCAGATTGTCTGTGGAGACGAGGGATTAAACGTGGTTTTGAATGGTTTGTATTTTGAAAACAAGATTAAGAATAGTTAGGATGATTATGACAACGAAGATGGGAGTTTCAAAGAAAATTGAATGTAGGAATGTCTATCAGCCAAATATGAAAAATATTATTATATGTATTATATAGTGGATAATATGTCAGATATATATGTTTTTACCATGTTGGTTATAAAATTGTGTAGAGAAGACTGTTTTTTTAAAAAGAAAAGGGTATTTCAAAATCAAGAAGATAGGATTAAGAGTAGGAGGCTGAAAGCACATATGTTCAATGGATTTCATGGGTTGTGTATTACAAGATGTATGAAATAACATTGCATGTAGTTAAATACAATAAGGATTTACCATTATGGTGTAACATCGACTATATGAGTAGATACCAATGATGGATAAGAATTTGAAGGCCTCTATTTTGGTTGTTTTTTCACAAGTTGTAATGAATGAGGTCATTTTAGTAGTAAAATTATGTCAAGCTCAAAAATCATCTTTTTGGGAAGAAAAGGGGCTCTAAAATCCACCATATGGCCAAGATACTACAATTTATCAATTAACTTCTTTGAAACAAAAAAGGGAATACTTCTAAGTGGCAATCAAAAGGGTGTCAATTTGTATTTGAAATTTTATTGCGATGACATAATGGATGCCGAATCTAAGGTTGGAATTAATTCTTCATCCATGAACATTACGACACTTTGCCATCACTCTTGTATGATTGTAGAACACGTATTAGCAAGATAATTATCAATGAGTTTTTTTAAACTTTATTTTATATTGTATTCCAAGATATGAACTACCTTGTGAAGTGTCGAAATATTAAATAAATCAAGCTCAAATCATGTGCTACTAAAAATATGTGTTTATTGTCACCGTTGTATGTGTGAGGAACAATCATGAAGTTCTTTCCATGAAAAAATTAGGGTAATCCTTAAATTTGAATATGCAAGCACAAAACTAGGGGAAAAGTTAGTATGTTTTGGCAGCTAAGGGAGCTACCTCGATCAAATCCAAAGCCCTTTTCAAAGTTGATAAAAGAACATGACAAAAGACATGCAAAATGATAAATAAAATATATAGTTTTCTTACAAAAGGTTGTTCTCCTCTCATAGCTATTTGATTCAAACTATTTTTGATGCTAGAAAGAATAATTTGACAACTTAATGAAAATTGGTCACAATAAGGATTTCGAGAAATATCAAGGAAGATATGGTGATTGAAGTTGACCTACGAGCTTGAATTGTTCCTTCAAATTTCCCCTTTTTCATTGAAAAATATGCGAGATAAAGAATACACTAGAAATATCAAAAAGTGTGTAAAAAGCCAAGAAGTGTTAAAGAAAATGAAGGGAGGGGGTGAGTCTTATTTTATAGATTTTAGGTTCATAGAAGGTTGGAATGGATATAGGTGCAAAGGACATAGAAATTTGAGATGATAAGGGTCCAATGTGCATTGGAGATGCAAATGGTAGGTGGAATGACTGAATGTTTGTGGTGTATGTATGGATTTTGTGACATGATTTAATATGACTGGGTGAGGGAAATTAAATGAGTGCAATGTATCCATTCAACTTTATTTTATTTTTTTAGTCAATTTTGTGGGATTATTTGATATTTAGTGATTATTACATTTTAATGATGTTTTTGTATTGTTATATAAGATACGTCCACAAAGTATCATTTATTATTTCAAATTATGATCCTTTCTGGGTTACGTGTTACAAAAATTAAGATGCAAAGCCAAAAAACTAAAGAAAATATTAGGTTCATTCGATCTTATGAGAATGGGTGTTGCACACACAAGATTAGATAATTGACTAGATAAACAAGAACTGGGAATGCAATCAATGGGCCATTTTAGTCAGATTCTATTAAGGGATTAATAAGTTTATCTTGCAAGACCTACATACTATTTGGTCGATTGACTAAGATAGATGATGATTGATTTTCATAAGATTTGTGAGAAAGGTTTGATATAACTTCCCCTTCAAGTGGAAATTTTTGAGTTTTAGTTGCCCCGACATAAAATGGGATGAAAAGTAAATATTGATAAGTTATAGAAAATGACTTTGGTAAAGGAAAGGGTATGGAAGTGAGGAAAATGTTGTCCCAAACATGTGCAAGAAAAAAAGTGATGAGTGACAAGTTTTAGAGTAGATGAAATTTAAAATGCATGAGAATATTGTTTCCCTAACCCAATAGTGGTGATTGAAAATGATAGAAAGGTAAACTAGATGAGAAGTGGTTGTTATGCAAAATTATGTAGAAGGCAGTGAATTCCCATGTATTTTCAGTTTGGGTAGGGTGGAATGAGAGTGACATGGATGTGAGAATGGAAGTGAAGGAGATGTGTTTAGGATATAGTTTGAAGCAAGAATGTTGATGAGAAATATGATGAGTGAGAAGACACACATCACAAGTCATGAGATGAAATTGAATAGAATTTTCAACAAGTTCTAAAATATCACCTTGAAACATACTAGCCATGTAGTTCTCATTGTAATCCAGTCTTTGTGCATGAAGGTTATTTTCTTCTTGAAGTTTAGATTTCCAAGGTAGGAAGTGAAGAGATATTATCTAATGTGTATGAATAATGGTAATAATATATTGATGGAATATGGAATGGAAAGAAATTGGAAGCCATAATTCCAACCAAACATATATAAATAACATTAATAGATAATTTCTTAGGGGCCTTCATAATAAGTTTATAAGTGTGTTATAGTGTTAGGATCTCTAGGATGAAAATTGTTCTTAAATTCACCAAGATATGAGAGATCGAGGTCAAAATATTATAGTAGAGACCATTGAATTAAAAATGTGTAGAAAAACATATAAAGAGTTCATGACCAAACATTATGAATCAAACCATGGCATAAGCTTTGAATGAATGTATGTGAATTTGTTTAAGAATGGATAGAGAATTGGAAGGAAGTGTGAATCAATTGGCTGATAAAGTGAAGGAATAACATCCATTTCAAATGATTTGTTATTGATTTTTAAAAATATATAGATGTTAAGAGGATTTTGAATGATATGTTGTTTGTGTTAATGATGATAGATTGGGATGTGTAGAGAATTAGGATATGCTTCAAATCTAGGATGGATGAAGAGGATAGGGATGTACTATGTAGTGGAAGAGCACAAATGAAGACAAATGAAAATATCTTATTCCTTGTGGGGATGTGATTAATGAGAGACAAATGAGGTAATGTAATATCTCTAGAATGATGTATACAAATGGATTGTATGTGAGGATGTTGGTGATGAATGAAGAAATTATTCCATGTATGAAGAAGTGGATGTTAGTGATTGGAGTACATGATTATGAAGATGGAGCAATTAAGATATCTGTTAGAAGAAGTGGAGAGGATAGAACATCGTAGTTGAAGACATGAGAAGATTTTTAAGACAATATTAGGTCAAGAAATTTTATATGAATGATGTGGATTAGAAAAGTATTAGAGGGAAAGTGGATGTCCATAGGAAATGTGATAGATAGTGATGTGGGATTTTGAGGAATTGATGGGAGAAGAGAATGAATGTGCATAATAAGAGGAGGTATGTACAAAGTTGTGTCAAGTGGATGGAAGTTAGTAAACAAGTCCTTATGAGGTGAAGAAATGGGAACATGTTTAGGTAACTTGCAAGGAAAATACGTGAGAACAAATAAGGTGGCTTGCAGGAATTAATAAGAGAGGAGTGTGAATAGATGATGTCGGATGAGAAGGGGGAGTAAGGGATTCCTTATCAATTGGTATATTCGGTGGTTGACCAAAATCCTTCATAGATGGGAGATGTGGTGAGGCCAAGAGTGGTTTAGGTTGATGAAACATGGTCATGCATAGGAAATATAGGAAACTTATGAGATGAGTAAGATCATTCATAGGAAGTGGAAGAGTGAAAACTATATCCATAAATGGAAGAGTGGGGTGAAAATATAAGGGTGAGAAAGTTGTGATGGGGATGCCAATTATGGGATAGGAGGAAGCAATAAGGGTGCTTGAACAAGTAGTGATAGAGGTATTAAGGAAAGTGTGGAAGATGAAGAATGATCGGGGGTTGGTATGAAATAATTTCAAGTGATGAAGGGGGTGATGGAGAGGTCATAAATAGATTGATAGAGGGTGTAAAAAGTGAAAATTATTATGTAGGTGATGATAATGACACCGATGAGGATGATAGGGTGAAGTATTATGCATGGACATAAGCAAAGTGGCATCTAGTATAATTAGTGGATTGGTGTTAGTAGGTAGATCGGGAGGAGATGGAGGTTTGAAGTTGTATTAACGCTTGTTAATTAGGTCGTGTATGATGTTAAGAAGTTAGGGGCACAAGTTATTAAGATGTTCGATAGTGAAGTCAGTAGGAAAATTGTGTTGAGTTGTGAAGCTTAATTACTTCATTTTAGCATGTAATTGGAACTTGCTAGAAAATACATTAACCGACATCGGTCAGGGCAGACTGGCATTGGTCAAGTATGATCGGCATCGGTCAAGCAAGTAAGGAACCGACAGTTGAGTTAGTTAGGCAAAACCGCGCCGCTATTGCATTTATGAAGTTTTAATTAACTCTCAGGAATTATATCTATTTTTAGCATTAAAATAGATTTATTAATTGTAATTACATGGCTAAGTGCCCTAAGTCTATAAACAACTATATAAGCATAAAAGCCAGGGTTTAGAAGTATGTATGGATTATAATTACAAGATAATTATGTGAGAGAGAATTCTTGGAGAAGAATCAAAAAGCTTGAAGGAAGAAAGTACTGAACATCTGAGAGGTGTGGAAGATTGTAAATCTTCATTGTATATCTTGTCAAATCTTTGGATAATAGATTGGCTTGTTTCTTGGTGGACATAGCCCACACTAGGTGAACCACGTTAAATTTGGTGTTGATTTATGTCTCTTATTTTGTATAATTCTTTTAGTAGAATATCCACTTTTATTTGCATGTATGCTTAGATCTGATATATTGTTTGTACAACCGGTGTGCTAACCCCAACAACTAGTATTAGAGCTTTGTTTGAGGGTTTTGTGTGTTGACAGATTTACTCACAGAGGTTTTTTTGATTGAGTGGGAGCTACAAAAATGACAAAAGATAATAAATACAAAGTAGAGAAGTTTGACGGCTGAAATTATCAATTATGGAAGATGCAGATTGAGGATTATCTGTATCAAAGAGATTTTTACTTACCGTTGGATGAGAAGTCTAGACCTATGAAGATGACTGATGAAGAATGGAAGATTCTTGACAGAAATACTTTGGGATCTATAAGATTGAGCCTGGCAGCATCTGTGGCGTCCAATATTACAAAAACGGCTTCTATGGTAGACTTAATAAAATATCTTGCCAATTTATATGAAAAACCTAGAGCTTAAAATAAAGTTTATTTAATGAAGAAACTATTTCATTCTAAGATGCATGAAGGTGAATCGCTTCTAGTCATTTGAATGATTTCGATCTATTGTAAATCGCTTAAAATCATTGCAATACCATTTGATGATGAAGTAAAAGCACTTTTATTCTTATGTTTTTTGCCCGATAGTTGGGACAAATTGGTAATGGTGTTAGTAATACAACATTTGCTAATAATATTTTGAAGTTTGATGATGTGGTTAGTATAATCTTGAATGAAGAAATTCGCAGGAAGAGTACAGAGGAAATATCATCTGGAAATGCTTTAAATGTAGAAAGTAGGGGCAGGCAGAAGGAGAGATCCAAGAGTAAGAGTAATGGGAAATCAAAGTGAAGGGATATCAGATCTAAATCTAGAAGTAAGGGAATTACTTGCTGGAAATGTGGAAAGAAAGGACATGCAAAGAAAGATTATTGGTCAAAGGATAAAGAGAACCAACAACCAGACAAAGGTAAAGAGTCAAATCTTGTTGCATCAAAGGTAATGCAAGATGCTCTTATTCTTTCTTTAGATAGTAGAATTGAATCATGGGTTTTAGATTCAGAGCTTCTTTCCATGCAACCCTAATAAGGGTTATTTCGTAATTATGTCCAGGGCAATTTTGGGCATGTTTATTTGGGTGATGATGAACCTTGCAGATTCTGTAAAGGGGAAGTTCATATAAAATTACGGAATGGAAATACATGGGTATTAAAAGATGTGAGGCATGTGCCAAGTCTCAGGAGGAATCTTATTTCTACAGGGCAACTAGGTGAATCTGGTTGCATGGTTACTTTTACAGGAGACTCTTGGAAAGTCACCAAGGGTGCTTTTGTTGTGGCAAGAGGTAAGAAGGTAGGAACATTATATTTATCTACTTGTATTACCGATTCCTTTTCTCGCACTATCTACTTCATATTTAGATGCAGCACATGTGGCATAATCATTTGTGTCATATGAGTAAAAAGGAATCCAGATCTTAAAGGGTAAGGGTAAGTTGTTAGATTTGAAAGATTTAGATCTTGATTTTTGTGAGTATCAGTATCCTTGGAAAGAAAAAGAGAGTGAGATTTCTCAAAGTTGGGGCAACTAAGAAGGAGCAGAAATGGAGCTTGTACACTCATATGTGTGGGGACCACTCGTAGCTTCTCATGGAGGATCCAGTATTATGTTACTTTCTATGATGATGCTACAAGAAAGGTATGGGTTTATTGTATTAAACGTAAATAAGATGTTTTTAATACTTTTAAAATATGGAAAGCCCTTGTTAAGAATGAATCAAATTCTAAGTTAAAGTGTCTTAGATCTAACAATGGTGGTGAATATCAGAAGAAGGATTTCAATGATTATTGTTCAAGTTGAATGGGATGCGTAGAGAAAGAACGGTTCCAAGAACGCCACAGGAGAATGGTGTTGCAAAAAGAATGAACAACACAATCATGGAACGTGTTAGAAGTATGAAGATACATTCGGATTGCTCTTGCAATTTTTGGCGTATAAATTGATACAACGGTTTATTTGATTAACCATGGGCCTTCAAGTTCACTAGATGGAGGAATACCAGAGGAAGCTTGGACCGGAAAAGAGGTAGATATTTCTTTTCTTAAAGTTTTTGGTTTAAAAGCTTTTATGCATGTTGATAGGGAAAATAGAAAAAAATTGGATGCAAAATCCAAGAGATGCACTTTCATTGGTTATGGATGTGGTGATTTCGGTTTCGCTTTTGGGTTATAGAGAATTCTAAAATTATTAGGAGTCGTGATGTTGAATGGAATGAAAAGAGAATGTACAGGGATCAAATTTTGGTACCCAAGGATGAGAAAATTGAGATGTTTATTGATGAAAATGAACTCTCGGGTTTTAAAGAAACACCTAAAGAAATACACAATAACCGTGGTCGGTTAGGCCCTGACCGACATTAGTCAGATGAACCACGACAATTATAGAGGATCGAACTCAGTATCGGTTAGCAAAAAACCGACATCGGGCTTAGAGGTGACCGCGTCGGTCCACCGCCAAGTTGATACTAATGTCCAGGAGGTCCAAATTGAGCCTTCGATACCCCAAACTCCTGTGAGAAGGTCACAAAGGTTAAGTAAACTTCCGAAAGCTTTGAAGAAGTAATGCGGGATTAAGACTCACGTTCGGTGGGAGCATGGCACATGGATGAGGAGATGGACTCCTTGGAATAGAACCAGACTTGGGATTTGGTTAAGTTCTTTAGCAAAGGAAAGAGAACATTGCGAGAACAAGTGGGTTTACTGAGAATTAAGGAAGAAGAGAGTGGACGAAAAGGTACAAGGCAAGGCTTATAGTAAAAGGATTTACACAAAAGGCGGTATTGACTTTGGTAAAATATTTTCTCTTGTTGTTAAGATGACTTCCATTCATACTTGTATTGAGTTAGTTATAGTAGAATATTTGCATTTAGAGCAACTAGATGTGAAGACGGCTTTCCTTCATGGTGATTTGGATGAAGAGATTTATATGTAGCAACCGCTTGGGTATGAAGTCAAGGGTAAGAAGAAATTAGTGTGTAGGTTGAAAAAGAGCCTATATGGGCTCAAGCAAGCTCCAAGGCAATGGTATATGATGTTTGATAGATTTATGCATGAGCATGGTTACTTGAGATGTGAATCTAACCATTGTGTTTATTTCAAGAAGCTTGAAAATGGGAGCTATATTATTTTGTTACTATATGTGGATGATATGCTTATTGTAGGATCTAGTATGCAGGACATTGGTGAGATTAAGAGAAAACTAGCTCACACATTTGCAATGAAGGATTTAGGAGCTACAAAAAGAATTCTTAGCATGCAAATACATAGAGACAAGAAAAATAATAAATTGTATTTGTCTTAGGAGGATTATATCTACAAGGTGTTAGAAAGGTTCAACATGCAGAATGCAAAACCTGTTAGCACACCTATGGCTAGACACTTCAAATTGAGTAAAGATCAGTGTCCTTCATCACATGAGGAGGTCAAATACATGACACGAGTACCATATGCTTTAGCAGTTGGAAGTCTCATGTATGCTTATGGTTTGTACTGACTGCACATTGCTCGAGTAGTGGGAGTTGTGAGTAGATATATGGCTAATCCAGTAAAGAGCATTGAAAGCAAACCAATGGATACTCGGGTATTTGAAAGGGACATCTAGCATGCAGCTATGCTATGGAGGTTCGAGATGTTTCACTACATGGCTATGTTGATTTAGATATGGTTGGAGATCTGGATGGTAGGAGAAACACTCCGGATATATTTTCACAAAGAGGTGGAATAACAATTAGCTAGATTTCGAGATTGCAGAAGGTTGTGGCTTTGTCTACTACAGAGTTAGAGTATGTTGCAGCTACAAAGGCTAGCAAGGAGATGATATGGATGAGTAGGTTCATGGAAGAGTTGGGAAAGGAGCAAAGTAATTGTAAACTATTCAAAGGATGATGCTTAAGACAATTCATTTGGCAAAGAACTCGTGTTTCATTCTAGAATGAAACACATTCATCAAGGTATCACTTTATATGGCGGTATTGGAGGATGGACAGTTGAATGCGGAAAAGATTCATATGAGCAAGAACCCTGCAGATATGCTAACGAAGCCATTAGCAAAGAAGAAGTTAGAGCTACACTCCATTTCTCGTTGGTCTTCAAGTTTGATACTTGAAGAGGAAGAAACAAAGCCAAGGAAGGATCCAAGAATGACGTTGTATAGGTATAGTGCAGTAATTAAACTCCAAGTGGGAGATTGTTGAGTTGTGAAGCTTAATTACTTCATTTTAGCATGCAATTGAAACTTGTTGGAAAATACAAAAGAACCGACATCGGTCAGAAGGCACTCCAGCATTTAGTCGTTAAGTAAGGAACCGTGATTTAGGCGAAGCGATGTCGGTTACATGTGCGATGAAGTTTTAATTAACTCTCGGGAATTATATCTATTTTTAGCATTAAAATATATTTATTAATTGTAATTGCATGGCTAAGTGCCCTAAGTCTATAAACAACTATATAAGCATAAAAGCTAGGGTTTAGAAGTATGTATGGATTATAATTACAAGATAATTATGTGAGAGAGAATTCTTGGAGAAGAATCAAAAAGCTTGAAGGAAGAAAGTATTGAACATCTGAGAGGTGTGGAAGATTGTAAATCTTCATTGTATATCTTGTCAAAGCTTTGGATAATAGATTGGCTTGTTTCTTGGTAGACGTAGCCCACACTGGGTGAACCACGTTAAATCTGGTGTTGATTTATGTATCTTGTTTTGTATAATTCTTCCGTAGAATATCCACTTTTATTTGCATGTATGCTTAGATCTTATGTATTGTCTCATGTACAATCGGTGTGCTAACCCCAACAAATTGGTCATGAGAGGTGTGTCAAAAAGGGTGATGGTGAAATATGAGGAAGGGTGATCAAATAAGCATCGATAAAATTTTAGAGAGTGGCTTAGATAAGGGAATGAATGTGTGTGTAGCATAAAGGAAGTTGTAATCCTTGATAATATATTGAAGATGTGAGTGTGGGGAGGGGAATGAAAGGAGGAAGAATGATGCTCCCGATGTGTAATATAGCAATCATGCGATCGTGATGGTGAAGCATTGGATGATGCAATATAGAAGGACACATAAAGTTGATATGATACATAAGGAGGGCATCCTTAAGGTGTTGAACCATGTGAAAAATTCATCAAAAGAGTGTAGTGGGTGTATTTGTAAGTGGCGGAAATATGGGGGACATATTGTAGAAAATAGGCTAGTGAGATCTAAGGGTGGTAGTGGGAAGGATATGTTATGAAAAAGTGCATCCAAATATACAAAAAAATTAATGGTAGATTAAGTGGGAGATTGATTTAACACATAAAGGTCGGCTTAAGGTTTCTTTGGGATAAATGTGGATGGAGAAGTTAGGAAGGTGTCAACAAGTAACGAGAAATAATGAAGGCTATTTTGTGGGGGCGGGGCGAGTAATAATAAAGTTATTGGCTAAAAATGATAATGGGAAAGTGTTCAAGATGAGTGTGTCATCAAGTTGGATAAAATGACATATGCAAGACAAGAGGTTTAAATGGTGTTGGGGGTCCTTGGTGCCAATGAATTTGTCAAAAATGTGAATTTTTAAGTGTGAGGGATATGGTGGCATGGAACCATTGGATAAATAGGCTCGTTGAATTTTTTTGGTAGGTCAGGGGTGCATACCTCCCAAGTTTTAGTACTTGAGTTCAAAGTGAAGGAAATCTAGAAAACTTTAAATAATTAGGTTAATGGGTGAGATGCATTAAGTGAGTGACATTGTGATGGAAACTTTTTGGTTAGATATAGGGAGTTAGGTCAACAAGTTTGAAGTTAGAGGTCAACATAGGTAAATCAAACATGAAAATAGGCTGCAATTATTTTTCGGTTTATGGATTTATGATTTTAAGGTTTTTCGAACTTGTATAGAAACAAAAATAGAAAATTAAAACACTAATATTAGTCAAGAGGGTGTGTGAATATCTTAGTATCCTGCCAATATACTATGAAGGCTTGATGTGGGTATCTTAATGAATATTGTGTTTCCAACACTATGAAGGAAATCACCGAAAACGTAGGCTCCTAATGTTAGGTAAGAAAGTTGGCTCGTAGGAGAATCTTCAATATACCTTGAGTACATTGATTTAAAGAAATTTAAATCTTTATAAGGGGAGTGATATCAAATGAATATAACAATAACAAGTAAGATATATCACGGGAGAAACAAGAAAGTATAAGCAATAGTGAAATAAGAGTGACTTAGATTGTATTTGGAGATCCGGTTGATTCCAAGATGGAAAATGAGTGGAACATGATGGATCTTAAATGAGTAATATTTTGGAAAACTAGACCTCAAGCTTCTTTGGACAATATGGACATGACTGCTTGCAGGTGCTAATGTCTAAGTTAGGCACTAGTGTCTTGGAAACAACTCTGGATCTAATATATTCAGTTCGATGATGTATGTTTCCTTTCACTCTTTTCGCATCCACTTCATCAGATAGTTTCACTATCACACCCGAACTTGAAAAAAAAATCCAAGCTACTTGTATAAGGCTCGAAAAACATTAGATGAAATAAATAATACATGTTCTTTAGTTAGAATGACCTTGGTGGTCACCTCAATGTGATTTTCACCAAGAACTGCACTACATTTTAGACTCTATGTAGTTCTAGTGTGTGTGATTAAATCGTGTCTCTTAAATATAGGTTTCCCTTGTTCCAATCACACTAAGATAGCAGACTAAAACTAATTTTCCCCTAAAATGAATGTGTGAGATGGAATTTATAAATAACCCTCTTATGTAGTGAATAATGTTGCCAAAATGTAGTCTTTGAATGTTGCTCTTTTCCCAAGTAGTATATGGTAAGTAATAGTCCAAAGTTGTCCAACCCCTAATAATAGAGAGTAATTCATGTATATATATGATTCCCCTTTTTGAATTTCAGCATTAAGAACTAAAACAGTTGACTCAAAGTAATAAGAAAGGTTTTAGAAAAGATAACAAAGTAATGTGGAATTTCAAATTTGAGAAAAAGAGGGAAAAGGACATAAGCACCCAAAGGGTACAGTTGTGCCTGGGCACTCCCATACCTAGTGGGTGGTACTATTTGGGATGGTTGGAGCATAAAACAAAAAATACAGAATTGGGTCACATGTTGTCCAATATTCACAAGTAAAGTGGTCATTCCAAAAAATTAGACAACAAGAGTATGGAAAGGATGAACCAATGTAAAAGCAAAACCAAGTGTTGTTAATGTCCAATTTTATTTCTTAGGAATCATGCATATAATGACATACTTAGAGGATTTATGTAAATAGAAATTTCATTATTTTTTGTCTACATTTCCCCTCACCTTATGCTGGTGAATGAATATTCGGTAGCATAAAGTAGATAAGAAGATCATATCTTGTGGAGAGACGAAGGGAGTTGTAATCGATAATATCGAATGAGATTGTGAAATATGTGTCATGGAATCTTAGAGAGGATAAGGATCTTAGGGGTGACCTTGTATGTTGTTGGCGAAATAATTTGTCACAAGGGAAAATTAGGGGTTTTCACCAACGCTCTAGGACTAGGTCCCTTTGCTTAGGAATGGGGAAGCTCCATTTATTGAAAACATGAAATATATACACTACTCTAACCATCGTGGGTGACCTTTTGACCGAGGATCACACATGAATACTCCACTAAACCTGTGTGCAAAAAGGAGGTGGAGGAAAGGTGTGTGTATGGAGAGAGGGGAGAAAGTGAGAAGGGGTTTTACTCAATAAATAACAAGTTGAGTTTATTGACATAAAACCAAAATATTTCCAAGTTAACAATGAGAAGACACCATTAAAGGAAAGAGGAACACAACAAAATTAAATACAATTTTATTTGCATAATACTACACAAGTAACCATGCTCATGAAGTAAAGTTGAGATGGAGATGAAAACATAAGACAAGGAGATAAAAGAATTATAGTTTCTTTCTTGTAGTAAGACAATGGGGGCTATCAACCAAGAATATCTAACCATTTGGAATGGAGAATCCATTACAATTTATAGATTTACAATTTGTCTCTTCATCTACTCCCCCACACAACCTTTCACAGTCCCACCACTTGTGACCTTTAACATTCCTCTAGGAAATAAAAATAAGCCCATTTCTTATTAATGAAAAGGGGACTCTTACAATGAAAAATTACAATGGTCACTTAAGTGAATAGGATGAAATATCCATAAGCAATAATTTATAATGGAGAATTATAAATTAGAGAGAGAAAACTTAGAGAGAAGAGAAAATCCAGAGAAGGGAAAACATCTTGTTGACAATGAACCCGCTTCGATGGATCTTGAGTGAATGCTCCGTAAATGAATTTCCATGCCTTTGACCTCTTGTTGAGTTGGAACACTATAATTGAAAATTCCTCCTCTTTTCACATGTGGATACACTCTAAGGAATTGAATGAGTGTTTAAAAATACTCATTGCTTTAGACTTTTCCTGATATGGAGACATGATGATTCTTTTTGAACACAAAGTTAAAGTTAGAACATGAATATCATCACCTTGCTCTTCTTGGCTTCAAAATTCACCTCCGTGATACAAATGTTTCCTTTTTGAATGGAATCAACCCTAGGATTCTCAAACACTTTCTTTCTCATCTACTATTCATTGGAAAATGTCCTCTCCTCCAAACAAAATAATTGCTCCTTCATTCAACTGGAAAATGTATAGTATGAGATCATGAATCTGCTGTCACTCAAGTGCTATGAACTATTTCAAACTTATCCAAGTACTCTTTCTTCATCATGAGAGGCTCAACATCCTTGTTTGTTAACCAATATCCCATCACTTACTATTTTTAGTAAACCTTACTTGAGAAGTCCGTTTTAATTGTTAGTTGCTTAATTTAGAACTTTTGAGTTTCCCTGATCTGCAAGGGGAAAAATAAAATTTGATAATGAACTATATGTAGCACTTACTATTTATAGAAAATTATGCTTAGGAAGACTTACTATATTTAGAAGTGGGTCTTCCCGGTGTCAGAATGGAACAAAAGGACACTTTTCTCCTATATTTGAAGGATTTCAATGGCTAGAACTCCATAGATCTAAAAAATGAATTTTTATTTCAGGATTTTTTTTTGTCATTAGAAATAATATAGAACACCATAGTATGCATGGTTGGAATAATTAGAAAGTAATTTTAGAGAGGAGCCTACAGTCAAAATCTCATGGCAAACGAACATGGGGTTTGTGACATATGGGAAAAAGAGTTTTTGAGCATGGAGGATGTCCAAGAAATTTTGACACCATAAAACATACCAACAACAATGGGGAATATTAAATAACAAAAATGAGACTAAAAATGGTTAAGTGTTGCATTTAAATTATTTTCCCTCTTTCAAATTTGTTTTCCCTCTCATTTTCACACCTTAACTCACATTCAACCTAAGCAAGCTCAACTCGAGTCAGGTGGGGGTTGGATGTGTGGTTACACCCAAAATAATATAGGTAAAAGAGACATCACCCCCTTTAAAGTGTTTTGGATTCATGAGGATGGGGCCAAATTTTGTAAAAATGGTGGGTTTATAATATGTTTCTAACACCCAAGTTGTCACTTTTAAGTGAAGGGTAAGTCAGAAATCGGGGAGCCAAAAAGCGGACAAGAATCCGAAAAAAGTAAAATGCGTACGCGTTTTGCTAAAACGCGCTCATGTTTTAATTTTTTTGGCTTGGGAATCATGGAAGCATAACGTGTTCACGTTATAATGTGTACGTATTTCAAACAAGTCAAAACATGTACGCGTTTTGTGTAGTATGGACCATGCATATGTGTTTTGGTGGTTTATACTTACAAAAATAAATGTTAAAGTATAAGATTTCTTATACTTTAAATTTATTTTAGTAAATATAAGAAATTAGGGTCACTCTGCACCTTATGGAAGTGGTCTCGTAGCTCTACCAGCTTATAATCTAGAAGATAGTTTTTCAAAATCTAATCTGTCAAAGACTTACTCATTTTCGATTTCAAAGAAATGACCTAAAACTTTCAGGCATATATATTGTAGTCGGTCTTTGTTTTGAGAAAACATATAGTCATTTTAAATGTTTTTTGACCCTACCACTGCTTGAATTGCTATTAATTTTTAAATTTAATCCATAATTCACTTTAGTGACCATGAATTAACTCTATGATGTTTGTCTACTTCTTACTAAAAAGAGATCCTCACTTTGTAGATAGAGGATTGTTCCCTAAATGGGATTCCTATCCTATGGCCAAAATGAGGTGATTGTAATGTGCCTCCTCATTAAGGTGTGATAACACTCACCGCTATTGAATGAGTTGTTACGAATAGTCTAAGTGAATTGCATCAAGTGAACTCAGGTGATTGCTCATTCTTATAAACATGGTGCTCCATATAAAGATCATCTCTTCACCTTTCCTAGCTTTAAAAACATCCTTTCATGGAATCAAATTCATGATTCTCATACATAATTTTGCTCATATGTCTCTTATGGAGACAAACGATGCCTTGATACTTCACAAATAATGGTCCTTGATAACTCGGTGACATGACTAGCTCATTTTAGCTTGTTCTGAAGGGTGTTCAATTAACTAAAAATGCCCAAAAATGCCTTTTTAGGCCTTCAAAGGAAGTAGTCTCTCATAAAAACTAAATGAGTCAATCGATGACCTTAAACACTATTCCTACACACCTTTGAAACACACTGAATGATCTTTTTAGGACTTTCCTTTGGGTGAGGTTTTATGATTTAAGGTTTAGGGTTTAGGGCTTGGGGTTTAGGATTTAAGGCTAAGGGTTTAGGACTCAAGGTTTAGAGTTTAGGGTTTAAGGTTTAGTGTTTAAGGCTCATAGTTTAGATTTTAGGATTTAGGGTTTAGGGCTCGGGCTTAGGGTTCATGGTTTAGGGTTTATGGTTTAGGGTTTAGAGTTTTGGGTTTATGGTTCATGGTTTAGGGTTTAGGGTTTAGGGCTCAAGGTTCAAGGTTTAGGGTTTATGGGTCAAGGTGAGGGTTTAGGGTTTATGGCTCAAGGTTTAGGGTTTAGGGTTTAGGGATCAAGGTTGAGGGTTTAGGGTTTAGGGTTGAGAGTTGAGGGTTCGGGGTTCGGTGGTTCGGTGGTTTAGTTTTAGGTTCGGGGTTGAGGATTTATGGTTTAGGGTTTAGGAGTTAGGGTTTAAGGTTTAGGGTTGAGGATTTAGGGTTTACGGTTCATGGTTTAGGAGTTAGGGTTGAATGTTTAAAGGTTAGGGTTCAGGGTTTAGGGTTTAGGGATCAAGGTTGATGGTTTAGGGTTGAGGGTTAAGAGTTGAGGGTTCAGGGTTTAGGGCTCAGGGTTTAGTTTATGTTTAAGGGTTCAAGGTTTAGGGTTTTGGCTTAGGGCTTATGGCTTAGGGCCTAGGGCTCAGGGCTTAGGGTTTAGGGCTCGAGGTTTAGGGTTTAGGGGTTAGGGTTTAGGTTTTAGGGTTTAGGGTTTAGGATTTAGGACTTAGAGTTTAGGGTTGAAGCTATTAGAGACAAGAACAATTGAAGGAAATAATTATTTAATTCTCTATTCCTAATGTTTTAGGGGAAATGTCTCTTTTTTATGGAGGAATTAGTAGGCTTGGTCCAGATACCACTATGCATAAAATTATGGGAGCCACCTAAGAATATTTTTTCATTAAAAAAAGTGGTGTTTTTTTAACTTTAAGTCTCATCACCTACTTGATATTGGTAAATAAAACAAGTCACCAAGCTTTTATAAAAGTTGTATTTGTCGTATTCTAAACACCTCCTATGATTAATTCTCTCCATCCATGGATTATCACTTGTCCTTATTTGATAATTTTATAGGATATTTTTAATCATTTTGTATACCAATTTCTCTAAATTAATGATGTATTATGATCCTTATGCAAATTCTAAAAAATGATAATGTATGTGGCTTTTATTTAGTTATTTTATGGGAATAAATTATTAACTAAAATTTTAAGAAGGGCATCCACTTCACCATTCGCCAGGCGCTCCTAACCTTTAATTCGGCCCTAAAGGTTCAGATTTGCCACAAGAATTCACTTCCAAAATATTCGGATGAATAACATCACCAACCCCATTCTCACTGACCAATTTTACTGCAACTCTCCACAACCATGTAAAAACTAGGTAAAGAAACTTGTATCAATGTGATTTTTTGTGTAATGGCCTCTTGTGGTGAAATAAATATAAGTAAATTTTGCATTGAGTACAAACTTCACGTGCATGTGAGCGAGGTGTTTTACATAAACGTGAAGGGAACCCCCAACGGTCATGAAGCAATGAGATTTGCATGTAGTGAATATGTTGCTTGTCAAAATATCGCTCTTAATAATGTAGACATTCAAAGGGAGAGTGGAGAAAGTGTAAATTTCGTGCTGCAACAATGCCATCGATATGTAGCAGCTCTCAGAAATCCCTCCGCTGATTGCTTGTATTCTCACCAAATAAAACATGCTCATCCGATTCTTCTTGACAACTCTTATTCATCGACGCTTTCTTTTATCCTCCGATCGAACAAAGGTGTAATGTTGCCTTATTTTCAAGCTCGCGCTATGGATTATACCCACCCCACGAAATTATAAAGTTTTCATAAAACTCTTTGCTAACAAAGATAAACTTGTTTGAAAAAGAGGCTAATTCACCCACCTACTTCGATAAGCCTTTGGATTGGGACGACCGTCTTTTCCTAGCCGACTCTCCCTAGAGAAAACATTGTGTTGGATGACGAAGCGGGAAACACGACCATAGAGGTGTTGGGCTACCGTGGGGTAGGATGAAAACTATGTTGAACGGTAGATTGCAGAACAAATGAAAGTAGGGCGTCATAGGTGTAGGACGGAAGACTTGGATAGTTTTCATGTGTCTTTGAAAAAGGAGATGCATGTCTTTTGTTGATAGCTTGGATGATCGATATATATGTATTATACCTCGGTGAATATGAGCGTAGTTTGATTCAAAATGTTGGTGAAATACATGCATAAGTTCATTTTTAAGTGTAAATAGTAGGTGAACTAACCCATACAAATGACTGTCACCAAATTTTTTAGCCAAACCAGGTGGTAGCTGACTATTGAAAATTCTCCATTTCCAATTTCCAAAACCCCTAATATTCATGAGTTTATGAAAATTCGCCACTAAAATTTTTCCCATTTTTAGTCTTGTTTATACAGGGTTCCAAGTAAGCTATTACAGCACTCGCCATGTGCAAGTTTGAGTGACACCGACAAGTAAGTATGAGGTAGGTATATTTCATTTAACATTTCATTACTTCATTTCAACACTTTAGTTTTAACATTTCCTTTCGATTTTTTATCGTGCATAGATCTTTTTCCGTAGACCATCTCGTGTTTCACTATTGTGACACACAATGATCTTCAATTAGGGCATATATATACACCATATTTTTTACGCTTACTAACCATTTCTTTTGTGTATGGGTTGTTGATGTGTTCTCATATTAAGAGGGTGCCTTAAGGGGTTTGTTGGGACTTGGTCATGTGGACCAGACCACAACATTTGAGAGACGTCGCTAGCAGCCTTAGTCACCTCATACTTACCTTATTTCTTCCCTTTGTTCATACATTACATCCATTATGTCTACTTATCCCTTTATGTCTGCTTGTTTACTCTTGTTGCACATTATTATCCATGATTTCAGTCACTTTGGACCTTCATCATTTATCCACACTGATATTATGGCCTCCACTCATGATTTTCAGCCTTTGACATTAGGGTTTCCCCCAAGGTTGACACCATTGTCCATGGGTGATGGCACATGTTTTGGTTTTTCCATAGTCGATGTCATCACCCACCGGCTATAGTGTCAAGTATATGTACTCCTATTGTTCCTTATTATCGATGCCAATAAACAATCATTTTCTCACACTTATACTTGCTTTTGCTCACACTATTTCACACTACTTTGCACTTATTGATTGGATCTTTTGCATTTGGGTCACCATAGTGAGTTAGGACTAGATATCTTCTTGTTGAGATTTCCCTTCTCCACCCATAGTGATTCTCTTTTGGTGTTGCCATCTCTAGAAGGATTAAGCATCAACGATCACACACATGCTACAAGTATTTATAACCCTCTTTAGTCTTTCATTTTGTATGTATGTGCTTCTTGTTATAGGTCATTCATTGTTATATATTAAAGTAGATGTAGGTTTGCTTTGATATATTGTTTTGTTTCATTGTTATTATGTCCCTTGACTTTATCCAACCCTTGGTTATCTCCCTTTTATTTCATAATCCTACCAAGATACCTATCTTTATCTTAGTTGTAGACCTTGGAAACCTATAACTATCTTAGGGTTAGGCTACTACCCTCTAGATTTATGACTTTAGCGCTCCTTGAGCACCTTTATATCTACATGATGTGGCTGGTCTTAGATTAAATCCCTATATTTGAGAATCCAACCGAGAACCTACCTTTTACACGTCATACAAAATCCTCTAACCTAACAATTAAGAGATGTTGCGAAGAGAAATGATAAGAAATAGACTAGGACATAACAAACATGGGCAAGTGTGAATGTCAAGAAGGGTCTAAGCATTTTTGTAATGTTTTTGGAGGTCATGACATCGTCATTGGGTATTAAAATGTTGTATCGTATAAATTTGGGTGCGCACAATCTTTATTTTTCAAGATTGCAATAAATAATATACGAGCGATTTTAAAACCTGGTTAGAATGCTCTAGATAAAACGTATGTAACAAATTATCAATGGGAAGATCAAGACTTAAAAACAAAGACTCCATCATACAAGGTGGGCCACAATAAAACAAACCTAATGAAATCTACCATAAAGAAAATCAAAATACTACTCGTGTGTAATGGGAAACAACAAACCAAAACCAATGTATCTCCACCAAATGCCTTCATTGCTAGCCGCCTCCCGAAGGAAGGATCTTCTACGACATGAAAAACACAATGAAACCCACCCCAAAAATATTGCTTATGAGACCCAATCCGCTAATACGAAACCCCAATTTTAATTCTTTTATTTGTTTTCCCATTAGCTATTAAATAATCAACAAAATGAGATGCATTGCCCTCAAATCTTGTCATCTCCCTACCACTCACATGCAACCGTAAGCTTCATCCTATCTTTTGCAACACTACAATGACAATGTGTGCCACCTAGAGAGCACACTATTTTTGTTTTGTAGTCTATTTTTGATACAAACAAACTACTAATGCAACCCCTTCCTATATACCTAGGTAGTATAATTTTTCAAAATTTTAGTCCATTCTTCAAGTTTTTATACTTACCCTAAATGGTGAAGAATAAATCTCGAGCTAATACAAAAAGACAAAACTTATTATACCAAAAATAAATTTAAAAATCACTCTCGAACTCTAATAAAAATGTACCAAATGACACATGCTATAATTTTATCGACTCATACAACAACAAATATATATTTTGTTGAAAAACATATAACAACATATCTCAAGATAATAAATACACACTAATTTGCGGTGGCGTTCTCCTTTGAAGATGTTCCAAGTGTCAAATTTCAAATGATTCAATGTTTACAGGTTGCTTGATTTTAGATATTTATTTTTTTTGGATTTTGGATATTTATAGTTGCAAGAGTATTCACAATTAATAGATTTGGTGAAATAGTGTGAGTTGTCTTGCATATCTATTTGCTAAAGCAATGTTTTTCGCTGAATAATGTTCGAAATTAATTAATTTGGTGAAACAACATGAATGCAGATAAATATCAAATACATCGTCACACTCAATTTCCTCAATAATAAATTTACAATTTAACCTCACCGACATTGATTACAACTCATGTGCAATTGCTAGTTCTATAACAATTATCTAATTTCATATCGATATCAAATATCTATAGACTAAAAGAAATATTTACGTACATATTAGTTTTTTTAAAACAATTTAGATTATTAACCTCCACTCAAACCAATTCGGCATATTCAACTTCAACCTCAATGTTTCTTCACTTATACGCCACTCATATAAATGCGGCATCTTGAATTTATATTTTAAAAAGGAAAAACTAATCTTTACGTGTACCAGGGTTCATCCCTTCAGGAAGGTTCTTGTGTTGATCGTGGCATTGGATTTATGGTATGAATACTTACCTACTTGGATCCATGTTCTTGTTTTTTAATGGAAAACCAAGGGTTTACTTAACATAGTTAGATCTAGGTTTGAGGATCAACTTGCCCTAGAAAATGGCTTTATATACCACTACCCACTGAATATACACACCCTACGGATGCAGAGTGCCCAAATGCTGAAGGGTATGAAGAATGGCATGGTGGGTTTACAGAGGATCAGGTGTAGCAGAGGACATCAGGCATGGGAGGAATGGAAAGACTTTGCTAAAGCGTAGTCTTCCCTGACCCTCCCATGCCTATAGCCCTCGCTACATATCCCTCTGATTCCCCACTCCTCCAGCAAAGCTACGCTACATGTATATTTTCACTATTGTTTTTATGGTCTCAATTCCTGACCTAAAATAGTTATCTTTTCAAATGGTTCTGTTATGAGGCTGAGTTATTTAGTGGGTATGATTTAGTTCTTGATTTCTGTAAACATTATCTTTGATGGGTGTGGATCTGAGTGTTTTGAGAGAATAATATAGGTGACTGAATATTTTGGCTTTTTAGATTAGGGCGTGTTGGAGCGCAAGTATTAGATCTGAATAAGAAATAGGACACTGCATTGTTTTTTAGTTTGTTCAAGAGTTTCATGTTTGGGAAGGAGCACACTAGGCTACTAGAATTGGCTTGAAACCATTTATTCAGAAACCAGTGCTGCATCAGCAAGAACACCATCAAAACACCCAAACTAAAATTCTGATGTGTCCCCAGCTCTCCATTGGGGATTAGGATGGGGTTTCTGTGTCTTGGGTTGTTTCACAAGCTTTCTACTGTATATGTTGGCGGTGTTTCAAATATTCTCTATTGTATGTTCTAGATTCTATCTTAAAGATTTCATTTGGTGATTCTTTACCTATATGGGAATCAAGGTTATTGTTCTCTTGTTCTGAATATGATATATCCTTGTACTTTTAAAAGTTATGGTTTTTTACTTCTATAATTAATATAATACTTCTATAGTCCATGCTACCCAGTTCGGATCTGTTGTTTCTGACAACATAACCAGCAAAACATATCATTTACTTTCTAAGAGAGGCATTTGTTTTTTTTTCCTCGAAATTACGTATGATTCATTGAAAAATACAACTTCAGTTTTTAAAAGTTATGAAGTGGTCGCTGAAGAGAATGTATTGTTGTTCTACTCAAAACAGTACTGTAATGTCTTGGACGTGGTCTCTGAAGAAAATATATTGTTTTGGTACAACATCACTGTAAAACATGACCATACAGTCATGGCACACTTTTCTTTTTTGGCACATCAGAGTGGAGTTGTAGATAGGAAAGAGTATATCTTTATTTGAAAGTGCTGAGTGCTGTATGCATTTTGGAAGTCGTGGATTTTATAAGAATCCTATTGATCAAAGTGGGCAACAACTTTTTAGCATCAAAAATATTTCCCACAAACTACTTTTCACTGTTAAAAACTAAAATGGTCAAGTGGTAGGCTAAAATGATTAAGTAGCAGAGGAGAATGGTACTTTTCAGTAGGTAAAATAGCTCTTTAGTAGACCAAAATAGTTAATTGGTAGACTAGAAAGGCATTTTTTTAGTATCTAAAATAGGTCAGTGGTAGACTAAAATAGTTTTGTAGAAGAGTAGAATGCCATTTTTAAGTAGCTAAAATACCTAAGTAGAATGACAATTTTTGGGGGTTAAGGCAAATAGGTACACCATCTTATGCCAAAAATAGATATTTCTTTATTATCAATAGTATTCCTCAATAGAGACCTTAAGACATAACAGTGAAATGCGTCATGGTAGGTTACAGTTTCGTCACGCATACTATAATCCTGGCAGTTCAGGTTCATCCTACTGTGTTAATATGTAATGACATGACTTGTGCATATATGACAGACAACCTGAACTCTTATGCCATGACAATGCTATACTGACATTGCTTAGTTTAGTTTGCAAGAAGGTTGCTGAAGCCAAGACAAAGTTGTATTTCTGTGATAAAAGCCGAATTGCAGTGGACACGCTTAGATTGGTTTAGATTGAGGTGCCCTCAAATGTCATGGTTGGGTTCTTTAGAAGAATGTTTAATGAATCACTTAGTTTTAATTCTATAAATTAGCATTAAATTTTAATCAGAGTGCTTACTATCTTTCTATAAATCATCTCTTTGCATGCAGCAGTTTTTGTGCCGTGTGGCTGGGAATCTATCTAGTTGGGAAGATTGACAGTTTTGTTGGGACATGAAAATTCAGTTTTGTCTCTCTGAATATAAGAACTGTTTTTCTTTTGTTTCGTGCATGTCTTTGTGGGCAAAATAGACAAACAACGTAAGAGTGATATGTTCAAGCAATACAATTTTTAGAGTGTTGAGAGTGAATGAGGTCAGTACAGTGACTTATTGTAGCGAGGCATGAAATATATGTGCTGTCTGGCCTGGTTGACAATAATTGATAATTTGCAAACATTGGTTTCATATTGATTTAAAGTTTCCGTATATTATTGGAGACTATAGTAGATGGTTTTTTTGATTTGGTGCAATTCATTTTTCCCACGCTTATCATTTACAATGATGTGTTATTTGATCTCAATTTTGAAGTTTGTTTGTTCTTGGTCGGGTATTTGAGCAATCACTATTCACTTTAAACTCTTTAAAAGCATGGGAAATATGGTTCATTGGTAAAACGCTGATTGTCAAGTAGAATGTTGTGGGAAACCCATTTGGACTATTAAAACCAATAGGAATAGGTTGCCATTCGAGTAATCAAATGTATGAAAATGAAGAGCTTTAGAGTCATCCCCGCCATGGATCATAAAATAGGATAGAAACATAGATTCTGAACTCTTAATTACCACTCCGAAAAATGTTTTTTCAATATTATTATGGTATGTGGAGATTAAAGTTTCTAACTATTGACAATTAAAATAGCAAGAACACACGTGCCCTAACATTATGGATTACAGAAGTTTAAAGTTTCAAACTATTGACAATATTAAACTAAGAACACACATTTATTCTCTATTAGTATGGATTGTAGAAACTTGACATGACATTCCTAATTATTAGCAAATCTTAAATTAACAAGAAATCATTCTTCTCTACGTTACAAACTGTGGAAGCATAAAATTTCTAACAATATTAAAGTAAGAACAAGAGGGGTATAATATCATATAGCATTGGAAACAAACCCCAAACCCATTTTGCCATACAAATTATCATGATTTTTGAATGTTAAAGAAAGCCTAAGGAGTTTATCATGCTTCGAGTTCGAGTAAAAATTATAAGATCCAAAATGGGAGCTTGTGAGGGCAAAGCAAAGGCAAATTGGCGTCATTTTAGGGCTATAAATGGCTTGGGTAGCTATGGGGACAAAAAAGGTCTTGGGGTAACTTCGGGAAAAAACAATTACTCCCTTTATTGTGGGCAAATTAGGATGATAGTTGGAGAGATGTAATATGGTGACTCATGGGTTATTTTTAAAATCTTGGATTGATGTTTGTAAAACATTTAGATGTCGATCAGATTCTTAGTCATCTCTTAAATGTAGGATTGGTGTTTGTGAAGTGTGTTGGTGCTCAATTTGATCTCACTGCGTTTGCTCTAGAAATTTTCTAATGTCCTTGGTTTGTCGTATTTTCTATCTCCCCGAATGGATGCGCACAAGTTTTATCTTTACCAGGGTGTTATTGTAAATCTTTCTCTATGGTTGTGGATTGCTTGTTGAGCCATGAATTATGTGCAAATTCTTTGTCCTTGAAGAAAGATTCAATTCTCAGGCGCAAATAGTGAAGTTTTCATGCATCTTACTGCTCAACAATCGTGTTTTCCTTGTCAAAATTTATCTTAGCATCTTCAACTATGTGCTCTCTTTTGATTGTATGAGTCACGTCGGGTCTATTTTATAACTTGTAACTTTTTGTTATGTTTACAAAAAGATCAATTTGGCCCCGCGGTCTCGTTGAGTTCTGATTGGCCGGTCAAATTTATGAAGGGGAGTGAGTTTCTCTTTTTTGCCCCGAATGTGTATACATGTTCATTTTTAATTGGTTGTAGTCTAACAAGTCTTTTTGGTGAAATTTGCCACTTTGGTCACATTTGTAAAAAATACCAAATTGGCTCGTGGCCCCGATAATCTCTGATTGGCTATTCAACAAATATGAAGCGGCAAGGAAAAAGTCTTACTTTGACCCCGAAGATGGACACATGGTAGTTTTTCAAGTTACAATCGGGAAGCGGGTTGGCGGAACATTTTGAAGTTTTTTGCCTCTTTGTGAAAAGGAGCAGAGTATAAAAATGAAGCGTGACTCCGTTGGGGCTCACATCAAAAGATAACAGCGGGAAGTGGGTTGTCGGAGGAAAATTGAAAATTTTGTTTTTTTGTTAAAAAGGGTAAAATTGTATAAATGAGCCGCGACTCCATCAAAGGCCCAGATTAAGCCACGTGTCGAGCTTGTATTTCAAAGGCGGAGGGGCGGGCAGGGCAAAATGTGAAAATTGCGCATTTTCTCCAAAAGTCATAAAATGCAAAAGGCAACATCAGCCCCGCTTCGAATCAGATTTTTCCACATGGACGACTCTAATCTAAAGTTGAGAAAGGGCAAAATCAACGATTGTTGTGCATTGCATTTGATTTTGTTGCCATTTTTGCTCCAAGACTCCTGGAGATGCGAATACGCATTGTTTTTCATCGTTTTTTGATGAAATTCTTTGTCGTTTTGTCTGTAAAGTGCAATTGAATGGATTTAGAGCTTAATTTGTGAGTCTAAGAAATGTAAAGGTTGATATTTTGAAGTTGGAATTGCTCGGGCACTTGCAAAAACGTGAATTACTAGAGAAGCTGGATGCAGAGCAAAGTTGCAGAGGAAAGAATGGGAAAATGATGAAATGATGGAGGTTGCATGCACAAAGGATGAAAACATGCTCCCAGTTAAAACAATGATGGAGATATTTTCAATGATTCACCTTTTTGAACAATTGACAACTTTTTGTTGCAAACCTGTTAAACGTCATTTTCTGAAATCATGATCAAACATGTAACAAACAAAGGTTCCTCGAATATTCTTTTCTTGGGGGGAAAGCTTGGATGTAAATTGAGTGTTATAAAAAGCATGCTTTAGTCATGCAAATGGTCGGGGTTGAATTCTTACGATTTTTTTGAGAAAGCCCATCTTCCTGAGAGACCATCTGAGAAACTTGTTAATCTCTTATGTTTTAGATTTGATCATGTCAAGTTGGTTGCAAGTGTACAACCATTGACAAGCTTTGAGATTGTTCAAGAAACCTTCCCTTGCTGATGAATCTAATCAACTTCGAATTAATCTGTGTTAATCTTGGGCAAATTTGTGTCTGCTTTATTTCAGAATGTCTGCAAATAGTATTTCTTGTTCCTATTGCAATCTTGTGTTAAAATCCCTCCGAATCACACAGGATCTTGTCCATGTGATAGTTTAGTGGCATTTGCAATTTCATTACGAGAAGAGCCTTCATCCTGTAATGAGATAAACAATTTAAAATCACTTTATTGTCATTTTGTTGATAAAGATTGTCTGTAAGCCTTTGAGTGTATCTTAGGCATGAGGAACCAGGGGTCTTTAATGTTTAATTGAGTCTTTAGCTCGAGCCTTCGTGTTAAATTCTTGGAGATTGTGTGAAACCATACAAATCTGGGCCTCCATTGATGCACACCTTCTGGTTGAAGGAATATTTTAGCTATTCTGAAGCATTATGTCATTTAGTTTTCCAATTGTTGTGAAGGATCTCAAAGATCTGGCAAAATCAAGTTTACCACCGCTTAAATCTCCCACCAAAAATTATTCAAAAACAATGAATCCTACCTAAACTACCCCTGTTTGCCTCTGTATGTCCACAAATGAATAAATTCTACTGCCAAAATATGCAGAAGCAATCAGGATTCCATAATGTCTTTAGTAACCTTAACCTTGTTTATAAAATATCACCATTCTTTAAAAGTGACAACTCGTGAGAGTTAAATTGTGGTGCATTGATCATATTTTCTCAAGGTTTCCTTTCAAATTTGTGCAAAGAAGGATATCTTCATTCTCCTTCACCAACAGAGGTTACAAAATGGGTTCTCTCACCTGGTTAAAAGACAACCGAAAGTATTGAGAATAGATCAAATCCTTTTGAAGGTGCTATCCATTTCTCCAACATCTGAGTGACAAAGAGCCAACTGAATCGCCTCCCCGGCTACAAAACGACATACATGATGATTTATATGTCTCTAGGCTTCTTGTTAAATCTGTGATGTTGCTCAGTTTGCAAAGGAGAATCAATTTGGATACCAACACCAAATTGGCGTCGTTACGAGGATTATTAGCGTTGCCGGGGATTATTTGACCTCCGAGACTTGTTTGTGCGGCAACAACACCATTTCGGCGCCGCTACCGGGAATTATTTGAACTCTGAGACTTATTTGTGTGGCAACAACCCCAGAATGGCACCGTTGTCGAGGATCTTCAAAGGCATTCTTATATTTGGCCCTGGTAATGTTTCTTACATGCTCTAAGTGCAAATACGTTATTTAAACGTCATCCTTTGTTGAGATCTGTAAGATTTGCAAAGTTACAAGTTCTGTGTGCAATATTTCCAGTTTCTGTTGGTTTTTGCACTAAGTTTACATCATCAATGTTAAATACGGGTAAAGGAAGGTCGATCTGTGAAGCTTTGCATGAATTTAGTGTTGACAGACATTTGATAGATCAATTTTAGTGCATTTGCACAACTAAGGTGAAAATCCTTAGTGGCGACTCCGTGTTGAATTAATTTTTGATAAATGTCAGTGTCTTAACCTCTGTCAATTGAAATTTATCACTAATCTTTGCAAAGCTGGAAGGAAGAAGATCTTTCTTCACTAAAGACCCTACCAGAAAGTTGTTTTCGAACTAGGAAAGATGAATTCAGAAGGAAGAAGAATCTGGAAAGTTGTTGGAGATCAAAAATCAAGAAAAGAGTTATCAATTGTGGAAACTGATCAACCTGTCATTGAAGATTGTCATACTTCCTCAAGTGCTTCTGAATCGGGAGTCTTTTTGTAAATCAGAATTCTCCATCTAGGGGGGGGCATGTTATCCAAAATGTGCCCCTGCTCATTTTTTGTGGCTAACTCCTCTCATTTTTTCCTCTCGTGCCTCAGTCATAATATTTTGCTTTTTAGGCACTCAAAACCTTCTAGAAATGACACCATTGGATAGAGTTCTTTCTCCGCTTTCCGAAAGGTAAAGTTTTCCTTCTAACTCCATGTATTTTTGAAGTTATGGCTCTCATGGAGTTTTTTTGGAAAATTTTTCCCCTGGAAGGCCCACGGCCAATGAGATGCCGCCACGTGGCACCTAGAGTGGTGGAGCGCGGGGAAATTTTGGAAAATTTTCCAAATGACCAAAAAGGTGCAAAAATTTGAATTTTTGCCCGCCAACCCGATTTGGCCCTGTTTTGCCCTAAAACTTCAAATGGCCATATCTTTCGATCTAGAGCTCGGTTTTTCACGTTCTTTATATCAATGGAAAGCTGGTGAAATTCTCTACAAGATTCCGGGTCATTTTTGCATTTTGATGGAGTTTGGAGAGAGAAAATCGAAAAACACCTCTGGCACGTGGTCATGGACAGAAATGACGTTTCAACCACCGTTTTTAATGAAGAATGGCTCGCATTCTCTCCCAGCATGGCTAAAAATGTCAGGGGATGGGTTTGTAAGGATGCCCATGTTGTTTTGAATGCGTTTTGGTCAATGGTTGAATCCCTTCCATGTTTTCCCGCGTTTCTCTCTCCTGGGCTCGTCCCTTGCACTGTAAAAGCTAGATTTGGCTCATTTTCAAAGGGTTGAACATTTTTTGTGTATTGCAGGTCCCCTTTCTCACCTTGGAAGTGATTTTGGTGGAATATCAGACCTTTTCTAAGAGCTGCAACTTTATTTTGCCTCTCAGGTGTTGTAATGCAAGTGATTTTGATGATTAAAATAACAATACAGCCTCTGTGATTAGTTTTCATCCTCTGCCTGTGTTGTTTGGTTAATTTATGATCCTTCATTACAATTATCAGTTTGTGCATGAGGTTCTTTGTTGCATTTTTATGGACTGTGTCAATCTGCAGAAGTAAAAAATGCTCACCACTCCTTTGGTGCATCACCTATTAGCATTAGTTTTAGCTTTTTTGCATTCTCTATCTCTGTCTCCTTTGGAATTTAGGGTAGGGTTAGGAATATAGACCTCTGCAACTTGTAAGTGATAAATCTGACCAGAGGAACCGAGGAACCAAACCTCTAAACCGGAGATTTCTTTCTCATTTTGCAAGTCTCACACTTGGGGAAAGGATTCAATGTTGTGCAATCACACCGGATGCTAGTATGATCAAACTAGAAATCGATCAACATCCGTGGGGTCTGTGATTTGCAACAACAGTTTTAGCACGCCTTGGTGGGACCTTAGAGGTCTTCATCTTCATTACTGCAACAAAATTGATGTGCATTTGTTGCAAGTTTCTTGCTTTAAAAGAGCTATAAATTGCACATCCTGGCGACTCCAAGGAAGAAGAATCACCGGTTTTTAGCAAAGGCATACCGAAAACTCATGAGAAGAATCAACACAAGGTCAAGCGCTGGAGAGGAAGAGGTGATGTTTGAATATCTCGCAGCTTATCTCCAAGAATAAAGCAAAGTGGGAGGAGAATCCAAAGGTCTCCATCTCCACCAAAGAACTCTCTCAACTCCTCCACCTCGTAGGCCTTTCATTCAATCAACAAGGGTTCTAAGGCCAATCAAATGGCACAAAACAACCCCTATGTCAATTTCACTTTGCAGACCCACTTGCTCTCAATGCACAAAATCCAATCCCATTGCGGCATTGAAGAACATTCCATACTTCACTCGGAGAAAATCGGGCTCTCTCATGGCGATCATGTTAAGGATATTGCTAACATTTGTGCAATCCATGAGATCAATGAGATGCAAGTCTTTGTCAAACCACTGGCATTTTCATTCAAAGGGAAAGCTTTGCAATGGTTCAGAGTCTTGCCTCGTGGTCTATTCAAAATTGGAATCGCTATGTATAGCCCTCCATGAGCATTTGGGGAAAAGGGAGACAACTTGTCCCTTTGGAGCCGCTGATAACTATCAAAAGAGCTCCCAATGAGTAGTGACTGATTTTAATTTCAGATTTCAAAGGACTTGGGAGAGAATTCCAGGTGGCGGTCAAAGCCAAAAGAAGGTGCTTTTCTTTATTACCTTAAAGCTTTAAATTCGATATTTCTATGTTAATTCAGTCCATGGGAGGCACAACTATCCCCATTGCTTATAGCATTGCCATTAGAGCTGAAAATTGTTTGATTCAAGTTGGCAAGCTGGCTCATAGGTCTCCAATGCCATTATTTCCAAGTTTAGAGAGCCCAAGTACTAGCCAAGTGCCTAATTTAGCTTCTATTCCCACTCCTAGAAATCGAATTCAAGTGAAGCTTCCATTTCATCTTCTAGTGCCTCAAATGAACTTCAAGAAGTCATGAAACAATTGCAAAATCTAGGTAATGAGTTGGTTACACTCAAAAGGCAACAAACTCAAGGTTTTAGACCTTCCTTTCACCTCAAGCTCAAATTTAACAGGAGTCATATCAACCTCATAAACCACCCAATCCAAACAAAATCTAAATCAAGTAAAGCCTCCCCAAACAAACCATTTCAACGCTATAATCTCAATGCTACATCCATCTAAAGCATAAGTGCCAAGACAAAACAATATAGCTCAAGAGTATGATTGGTGTTTCCCATGCAATGAACCTCATAACTCCATGTGCTTCAACGGTGCCTTGAATCAAGCATTAATGGTGACAACAACCGATGTGGAGGGTGAAGGTAGTCAAGGAAATAACCAACAACAAGAAACATTCCAGCAGCGATCAGCTCCAAATGATACCACACTTGTAAACTGGCAGGCAAAAGATTTTTGTGGCATGAATCAAACGATTTCCCAAAGTGTTGCAGCCAACACAAGGTCAAAGAGAAGAAATTTGGGTGAAGAACAACCATTGGCCCCAAGTAATTCACAACCTTCTGTCACTCCACAAACTATTGGCAAACAAAATGCAATCCCAAGCACGCAAGGATTGCCTAAAACAGCCCTAGGCCAACCCAAATGCCAGTTGTTGCTGCCCATGTGCAAGGAATGAATGTGTAGGCCAAGGGACAGCAGAGGGATACTTCATCTCCATTCAGTATCATTGATCAGATGAAGAAGACAAATGTAAACATATCAATGTGGGAATCACTATCTATCCCAGGCCAAAGAGATTTGCTACAAGCTACCATGAAGGACTGGTCAACTTCAAATCAGCAAGTCCAAATGCAAGAGAAGGTGCTCACAAATGCTTTCCAACCTGAGGGGAATCATGGAGGACAGCAAGGTAAAATATTGAAGCCCCCTCCATTCTACTTTTCATTGATTATTGGAAATCAATTAGTACACAATTGCATAATTGATTAAGGGCAAGTAGTTCAAGAATGCCCAAGCAAATAGGCGATCGATTGGGAATTTAGTATGAAACCATATCCAAAGGGGTGGTGCGAATTGGATGGGACAACAAGAATAACAATGGGGGGTGATTAAAAACTTGAGTCTTACTTTGCATGTCCGTCCCAACGTGGTTGTTTTGCAAGATGTCTCGCAATAGACCTTCCACCACTCTTTGCCCTATGTTTGTAAAGGGATTTCACACTAAGATCGGAGGTTACTTGTCTGTTGATTGGTCACACATGCTTTGTCTCGAACAAGATATGGAACCAAAGCCACAATCAGTCTCGAACCTATCGCAAACTTTCACATTGGGCCTTACACTCCAAGTCGATTAATGCCAATTGTTCAAATAGCTGATCAAGAAGATCATCCAAGCACTGATGACGCCGACACCAAGGTTGGAAGCATCCCAGATTTAACTCTTGATGAATGGGCAAACAAGGTGCATGCTTTTATCCTTATCAAGAAATAGAAGAATCAAGTGGGAGTCTATTGCATACATGAAGAAAATTAGCATATTCCTAGCATCACCAAGCCAAACCACAAAGATGACAATGAGGTATGGCAAATTGTTTTTGATGGATCAAGAGTAGACAAGGTGTAGGAGGGGGATCCATGTTGGTTTCACCTCGAAGGAGTTAGTATTATTCAGCTTTTAGATTTCAATTTGCATGCTCTAATAAGACTGTTGAATATGAAGCCTTGCGTGCAAGGACCGCAATGGGCAATCAAGAGAGGAATAAAGAACTTGCAATTCGTTAGTGACGGTGAGTTGATTGTCAACCAAGTCAAGGGGCAACATGTCATCAAGAATGATCTACTCAAGTGCTACAAGAACAGGTGTGTGGACCTCATTGAAGATTTTGAGGGCTTTAACATAAAATCCATTCCTAGAAAAGAGAACCAAGTCTGGCAGCAGACTTGCAGCAGTTGGGGCAGCATTGACGTTGTGGAGAGCATTCAAAAGGACAAGGTACAACCAAACATCCATGTGATTGTAAGGCCTTCAGTGCTGGACAACAATGTAAGTTGGCAAGTGTTTGAAAATGATCAGCAAATCATCCATTTCTTGCAAGAAGAGGCTGAATTCTCAGCCAAAAATTAGGAAAAGTTGGAGCAGCAGTATGGTGACCAGGTGGTGCAGCTAAGAACCAACAAACTACCAAAGGGGCTTATTACTTTGGAGTCCATTTTCAATCCTAATGATCAGTTTAGGAAGGAGAAAGCAAACATCCAAGTGAAGGGAGAAGATTCAGTGTCCATCTCAGTAGAAAGAGGCAAATCACTCCAAATTGGTACGATGACAACCGAGCAAGAAAGGTATGAGTTCATACAACTTTGTCAAGAATTCCCTGATGTGTTTGCTTGGAGCTATGAAGATTTGAAAGGTTTCAATCCCGAGTTAGCTCAACACACCATTGAATTGGATCCAAATACTAAGCCCATCAGGTAGAAACAAAGGCTAGTCAACCCCCACATGGAGCCTCTCATGAGAAAAGAATTGAATAAGTTGATAGAATCAAGAATCATATTCCCTATCAAGCATTCTAGTTGGGTTGCCAACTTGGTTCCAGTCAGAAAGAAGAGTGGGGAAATCAGATTGTGTGTTGACTTCAGAGATTTGAATAGAGCATCTCTCAAGGATCATTATCCACTTCCTTCCATGGAGCATATTTTACAAGTTGTTGTTGGCTCCGAGAGGTTTTCACTACTTGATGGCTATTCAGGGTATAATCAGATTATGGTGAAGGAAGAAGATCAGTTCAAGAAAGCCTTTACAACTAAATGGGGAACTTATGCACACAGGAAAATGCCATTTGAGTTGTCCAACGCTGGAGCTACCTTCCAAAGAGCAATGGACATGGCGTTCAAAGGTTTGATTAACAACATTGTGCTGATATATCTTGATGATATCACTGTTTTTTCAAAAAATACAACAGACCACCTCTTTCATTTGAGACAAGTGTTCCAAAGGTGTAGAAGATTTGGAGTCTCCTTGAATCCTAAAAAGTGTGTTTTTCTAGCCCATGAAGGAAAACTCCTTGGCCACATTGTCTCCAAAGAAGGATTAGCAATTGATTCGGAAAGAGTCAAAGCCATAAGAGCACTGCCATTGCCAAGCCACAAGAAGGCCCTTCAAAGTTTCTTGGGAAGAATAAATTTTGTTTGGAGGTTTGTCCCAAATTTTGCAGCCCTTGTCAGACCTATCACCAAGATGCTAAAGAAAAGCATGGCTTTCAAATGGACAGCAGAAGGAAAGGAAAGTTTTGAAGCAATCAAAGAAGCCATCTCTCAATCCCCAACTCTCATCAACCCGGATTTCTCCAAGGATTTCATCCTCTATGCGTTTGGAGGTGATGATACTATTTCTGCAATTTTGGTACAATGCAGAATAAAGACAATGATGAGCAATAATTGCTTTCTTCAACCAAGCCCGAGGACTATGAGGTGAGATATTCTTTCATTGAGAAGCATGTTCTTGTAGTAATCAGGAGCTTGAAGAAATTCAAGCATCTAGTTTCAAACAATAAGGTCCAATTGTTGGTTTCTTATGCGGGGTTAAAGACTTCCTCCTCAACAAAGACCCGAATAAAAAAAGGGCATGTTAGATTACTCGTGTCATGGAGTATGACATTGAGATCAAAGTCACCAAGTTGGTAAGAGGAAAATGATTGTGTGAGCAGTTGATCTTGAGCAAACAAGAGGAATCATGCATTGAGAAAGAGACTGTTTTGGCGTTGCAAGACAATCGTGAGCAAGGAAGCACTCAAGAGGAAAATAATGGTGTCCCCACTCCTTGCTGGACCCAAAGTATAATGCACTTCCTAAGCACAGGCCTATGCCCTCCAGAGATGAACACGACCCAAAGAAGACACTTGGTTGCAGAAATGTCCCATATGCCCTTGTTGATGGTGTTTTATTCAAAAGAGATGTGAATGGAGTCTTCTTTGAGATGCATGGTACAAATCAGATTCATAAGGTCTTTGGAAGAGTTCCATGGTGGACCAAATGGCGACCATTTTGCACCAAGAGTGACAGACTCTAAAGATCATGAGGGCTGGTTATTATTGGCCCAAGATTTTCAATGATTGTTATGCATGGATCAAGAGGTGCAATAATTGTGCATTTTTCACAGTAAAGAGAGGCTAGCTGCCCTCCCATTGTATCCAATTTCAGGTTGACCACCATTCATGTAATGGGGTTTAGACTTCATTGGAGTTATTAATCCCAATTCGAGCCAAGGGCACAAGTGGATTTTAACGACCACAGATTACTTCACCAAATGGATCAAGCAAGAGACTCAAGGAAGCAAATGAATCTAGCATCCTAGACTTCTATGAGGGAATAGTAACCAAATTTGGCATACCAAACTACAATAATATCGAGATAATGCATTGACATTTATTGGATCCAAGGTGATCGAATGGGTTGTTAAGAACAGAATCTACCTAAGTACTTCATCAAACTATTACCCCTGGGGTAATGGCCAGGTGAATCTACAAACAAGAACTTGTTGAGAATCATAGGAGGACTTTTGATGAAAATCAAGTCTTGGCATACCAAATTGAAATCAGCCTTATGCTCGATAGGATAACTCCTAAAAGATCTACAGGTAACTCTCCATTCAAGCTTGTTTATGGAAGAGAGGCAATTTTGCCCATATCACTTGAGTTGCCAACATTGGAACTCATGAAACAGTTGGAGTTGTTGGAGTTTGAGCCCATGGAAGTCAGATATGCAGAATTGATGGAGCTCCAAGAAATCAGAAATCAGGCATCCCAAGCAATGGAGAAGGATCAAGCTTTGATAAAGAAGACCTTTGATAGAAAGGCCAAGAACAGATCCTTCCAAGTTGGAGATCTAGTGTTAAAATGGGATGCGGATAGAGCAAAACCGGGAAGGCATTCAAAATTTGATGCCATTTGGAGTGGCCCATACATGGTCACAAAGTGTAAGGACAACAATGCTTTCCAGTTGTCTTCATTGGATGGCGAAAGAACTGCAGATTCCAGTCAATGGAATCCATCTGAAGCATTATTACTGAAGGAATGCTTCACCCTGTACATATTAGTTTAGGTTTTTCATTCCTCCAAGTGCTTGTGCACATTGTTTTTTGTAGATTAGTTTTTCTTTCCCTAAGTGCTTTGGCACAAGCTTGTTGTTCCTGGAGATGTGTTTGCAGGCCTTGCTCCATCAGGTGATATTCCATCTTCCTCATTGCAGTGTTCTAGTCATTTGGGGTATCAAACAGAGAATTCAATGACTCCATACCCAATGGATTGCTTAAGGCAACTGGTAACTTCATCCAAATGCAGGCAGATGACCCCTCTGAGTCACCAAAATTGTTATCCAAAATGTGCCCCTCTTTTTTGTGGCTAAATCTTCTCATTTTTTCCTCTCTTGTGCCTCACATAATATTTTGTTTTTTAGGCACTCAAAACCTTCTAGAAATGACACCATTGAATAGAGCTCTTTCTCGGCTTTTCGAGAAGGTAAAGTTTTCCTCTTAACTCCATGTATTTTTGAAGTATGGCTCGGCGGAGTTTTTTTAGAAAAATTTCCCCGAAGGCCCGCGGCCAATGAGATGCCGCCACGTGGCACCTTGAGTGGTGGAGTGCAGCGAAATTTTGGAAAATTTTCTAAATGACCAAAGAGGTGCAAAAATTCGAATTTTTGCCCGCCAACCCGATTTAGCCCTGTTTTGCCCTAAAACTTTAAATGGCCATATCTTTCGATCTAGAGCTCGGTTTTTTACGTTCTTTATATCAATGAAAATCTGGTGAAATTCTCTACAAGATTCTGGGTCATTTTTGCATTTTGATGGAGTTTGGAGAGAGAAAATTGAAAAACACCTCTGGCACGTGGTCATGGACAGAAATGACGTTTCAACCACCGTTTTAATGAAGAATGGCTCGCATTCTCTCCCAAAGATGGCTAAAAATGTCAGGGGATGGGTCTGTAAGGATGTCCATGTTGTTTTGAATGCGTTTTGGTCAATGGTTGAATCCCTTCCACGTTTTCCCGCGTTTCTCTCTCCCGGGTCGCCCCTTGACCGTAAAAAGCTAGATTTGGCTCATTTTCAAAGGGTTGAACATTTTTGTGTATTGCAGGTCCCCTTTCTCACCTTGGAAGTGATTTTGGTGGAATATCAGACCTTTTCTAAGAGCTGCAACTTTATTTTGCCTCTCAGGTGTTGTAATGCAAGTGATTTTGATGATTAAAATAACAATACAACCTCTGTGATTAGTTTTCATCCTCTGCATGTGTTGTTTGGTTAATTTATGATCCTTCATTACAATTATCAGTTTGTGCATGAGGTTCTTTGTTACATTTTTATGGACTATGTCAATCTGTAGAAGTAAAAAATGCTCACCACTCCTTTGGTGCATCACCTATTAGCATTAGTTTTAGCTTTTTTACATTCTCTATCTCTATCTCCTTTGGAATTTAGGGTAGGGTTAGGAATATAGACCTCTGCAACTTGTAAGTGATAAATCTGACTAGAGGAACTGAGGAACTAGCCTCTAAACTGGAGATTCCTTTCTCATTTTGCAAGTCCCACACTTGGGGAAAGGATTCAATGTTGTGCAATCACACTGGATGCTAGTACGATCAAACTAGAAATCTGATCAACATCCAGGGGGTGCTGCTGATTTGCAACAACAGGGCCTTCATTTTGTATTTGAAAAGTTTGTGTCTCATTATGTCCCCGTGTTTTCCAAAGCTGATAGAATCTTCCAAGAAACAGAGTTTTTAGAGAACATTCATTCTGAGAATTACATTCTTGTGCCCCACAGACCCCTTGTCCCTCATCATTATGTTTCTCCTGTAAGATCACCTCCCCAAAACAATATGGCCCAACCCCCACCCAGACCTCTATTTGTTGTGAACACTTTTGGTCCTATATATTTTAGAGGTATGGTTGGATATCCAAATGTAGTGCCACAAGATGTTAGAAATAGACTACCTAAATTTCAAGGAACAATGCTATCACTGGCGATCAACATTTAAAACTTTTTGTCAATATGATGGAAGACTTTGAGATTGAATTTGAGGATGTGTATATAAAGTTGATTATTCATACTCTTGAGGATGATGCACATGACTGGTATAAGTCTTTTCTAGATAACTCAATAGATTCATGGACATAAATGAAAAATGCTTTTAGATTTGTTGGTCGTCAAATAGGACTTTTTAGAAGAGCAACAGTCAGGGGACAAGAAGTCCCTCCTCTTTAATGGGAGAGGTTCCCTTATTCAGAAACGAACTTATTTACAAATGTACAGAACATTGTTTTATGGTCAAACTTGGATATTACGAAAGTGTTTTCCACAAGGATCATCAATTACACAAGGACTGAGGAAAGGGAATAAGAAGATGAGCAGAATAGCAACATTCAGAATTATAGATAGCAGAATAATTCTTTATGTATGCGAAGTTTCAAAGAATTTAAGACAAGATCATTTGCATTGGCTGAATGAGATTAAATTTAAAGACACAAAGTTCCATAAATAACCTTCTTCAGATTCATTCATCAAGGACACAAAGTTCCTTCTTGGTTATACAAGATCACTGTATTTGCAAAACTCAAACAAGATGTGCAATCGAGAGATTAACGAATCAGGAACAAAATGATCTTCACAATATTAAAGGAAAACACAGAGATAACAAGAATTAGATAGACAGAGAATGGAAAGCCCTTTTGTATTGATTTCTTTAAGATCTATTTACACTTTCAGGAAATATCCAAGTTCTTCCTCCCGCAAAATGGCGTGGAAAGGCCATTATATAGCTTACAAGTCAGTTACTCTTCGTAACCGTTTCTTTTAATTAAAGAATAGTTAAGGATCGCCAATTGCAATACCTTAACTAATTACAAAGAATACGAAAAGAATGGGAAGAAGAGAAAAGAAAGGAGAAGGAGACAGGTGGCCAGCTACTGGGAGGGACCCACTGTCTTCAGAATCCGCTGCCTGAATTTCTTCAATGCCTCAGCTATGTCTCTGCCACGTGGAACTGACGTGTTGGCTGCAGACTGAGTCCAAAATCCCAGACACTTCTCCATCTCTTTATCAAACTCGACGTGAGTATGATAATCTTTATTTGCTTCTTCAATGGCAGATTGAAGAGAACAAATTTCCTTCATCTTTTCCTTAGAGATGGAGCTTTCCTTGAATAGATTATCTTGATGTTCTGTTCAATAAACTTCTTCAAGTCAAAGCAGGTTCTTGGCTTGAAGAAATGAACAGTGATAAGGACCAGGGCTCTTTCTATGTTCTGAGCATCCAGAGTCGTTTTGCATGTGTAGTTTCCCGAGAGAGATGGGAAAGTGCAAGCCATAAATCTTCTTGTCTCTCGCAAGTTCTGCGGCAACTTGTCTAGTTGCCCGCATATTTCTATCAAGGCCATTTTATCATTGCGAGAACATGGGAAGCCGTAGAGGAGTGCTTTCATAGCCAAAGAAGCTTTGATATAGGAAAAATTCTGAATTGGATGAAATAGGCTCCATATCATTTGCGATATCGTTTCATGGCTTCATCCAAAACCTTCTAGCAAGATCACCTTCGAGCAATCTGACCACGTACATGGTGAAAGCATCATTGACCCTTCGAAATTCCGATTGGCTGGTCTCCAGGGTGAACTGCGGGCAATAGGCATACACTGGATCATCTTTGTGTGCATCTATATAGGAGAAACCAAACCACTGCCTTGATGTTGCTAGGGTATACATCAGGTATGAAGTCATATAGAACTTCTTTGTTTGCTTGAACGTTGGATAGCTGCTCCGCCAAATTCATACTGATGATCTCTGCCCAGTTGATGTTTTGTGTTCCCTCGCACACCATGCTGATGAGCGGGCACATCCAGAAATGAAACTCATTGGTGGAGGGCAAACCCATAACCCGAGCCAGCAGGATTATGAAGTCTGACAATTCTTCATTGAAATCTACTCGGAAGAGGGTTTTGGTTAGGCGAGAAGCACCTTTCTTAGGGTTCTTCAACCAAGACTTCGCCACTCGCGCCTTATATTTGTCACTGTCTTGATCGAATAGGGTCTGTGCTTGATCCCGGGAGACGACTATAGCATTGTCCAACTCCGAATCCTCAGAGCAGCGCCAATGCGCGGCAGCAGCTTGGCAATGAGTTCTCCATGTACATTTGTCAATTCACTCGAAGCGGGGTCGAAGTGAGCTCCGCATGAAAGCACAGTATCAGCACACTGTACTGAGATTGGGAAACCACTGGCAAAAGCCAAACCGCTATCATGAATCATTTGTGCTATTGGTGTAGGGTTTGCATCTGCCATTCTTGCCCAAAAATCACCGAAGTCGAGATGACGAGCTTCGCTGTCCCCAATATTGCTAACAGCAGACTCAAGCGGAGAAATTTGCTCCTGTCCCTGAAACTTGATCTTCATATTGATAGTCTCGGAGCTGCAACCTAGACTCGGGAAGGAATTTGCAAAGGGAGGGGATATTTGCGCAGGTTTTCAAATTGCAAGGGTTCGAGCAAAGATAGCATGGAAGCAATGCGAAAAATGCAAAGGGGAAATGCTCGTTATATAGCCGTTTGGAGAGAGGAATGAATTTAATGCGCATTGAATACACAACCACCAATTTGAAAAGCATCATACTCGGAGTGAGCGAGAAAAACTAAGTGTGAATGACACTTGGTACGCTGGGACATGTGAGACGTGAATGCGCGAAACACGCGGCTCGGCTACGATCGGGTGAAACAGGAGAGGATGCACAAATGCTTTTGGAACGATTGGGACGAAATGCGCGAGTACGCGGTTGGGCGTGTTTCGGCCCAAATTGGAACACGGGGGCCCGGTTTGGACTTGGGACATTCGGGACAAAAAGTTCTCTGAGTACGCGCATACCTTCTTGGCCGTTCGGATGAAATTGAAACACTTGCATTTTTCGATTTGGGACAAGAGCTCTGAGCTCAAGCGACGCGACACGGAGTTTCGACCGAAAATTGGAAAGTTCGCACTTTTTAACTTTGGGAGATTTGAGACATGAAAGTGCGTAGTACGCGGTTCGGGTGTTTCGGCCGAAATTGGAACAACTCACACAATAAATTTTGGGACACTTGGGACAAAACTTTCCGACGGGCCCGAAAATGGGACAACTTCGGGGATTTCGGCCGATCGGGAAACAGAGTGCACTTTCGTACTTGGGACAGTTGGGACAAAAAGTTCCGACAGGCTCGAAAATCACACAAAATGACCCAAAACATGATTTTTTTCAATTTCACGACTTAGGCACTTCAGAGAAAAACACTTAAACTCAAAATTTTGAAATTTTTACTCTTATCAGAGCGGGGAATTTTGAGTGGACAACAAGATTGCAATATGGGGATAAGACAAATCCCAGGTTTCTTTTGTCTGAATTTGAAAATATTAAGAAGAATCCTAATGAATCATGTTTATGACTTCAATACTCGGTTCAATAAGACCTTGAATAGGCTACTTGTATCCTAAGGCCAAGTGATGTTTCTTGTTTAATAAAATACTCTGATGCTTTTGACAAAAAGGTTGCCTATTATTTAAGGGACAAGAACCCAAGAACATTGAGGCAGGCCTTCACCATGGCTTTGCAGATTGAAAATAACATCAAGGTAGTTGGTAAGCCTCCTAAGAGGGAAGGTATCAAGCTGATCAATCCAGAGAAGCCTCAATCAAGTAAGTTTGTTGATCTAGAAGAGGTTGTAAAACTTTGGCCGGAGTTGTTAAGGAAATATCCTATAAACTAGTCAGAGCAGAGAAGGGGATTGGACAAGGTTCCCAAGGTCAACACAAGCCACAAGGTCAAGAAAGATTTGCAAATCATCCTAGAGGTGATCATAGATCAGATGACAAGGGTAAAGGGCCCATGGGATCGAAATAGACAGCCCCAAGCCCGAGAAAATGATTAGTGCTCGATCCTTTCGTTGCGTAGTTGTTGTTGTTGAAGAAGCTCATGAAATTGAGTGGTGTGATAGTTGTTTCTTGCCCCATTCCCCATGTGATGTTGACAAGGGAGTTGAGGAAGAAGCTGATGATGATGAGACAGATGATGATGCATGCATGATGGATTGCTCTCTACAAGATCACAACAGGGAGCAACCTCAACTGAGCTCATGAGTGCCAGAACTTTATTAAAGATTTCTAGGATTACATTCATTGGGTATTACCTCTTCCTCCCACTCATACTTTTGAAATTGATATGGTACAAGCTTTTGAGTTGCCTAATAATGATTTTGAGTACTTAAGGGCATTAATGATTAAGAAGTATGATGGAGGAATCCCTTCAGAGGAGGATAGACAATTGTTAATGAATGCAGTAGTTGGCCATGAAAAAGAATATAATACTAAGAGCAAAGTTGTCAAAGGGGTAGGGCCTCAGGCCAAACCAAAATTCCAATTCTTACCAGTATCCCTAAGGAAACCCCTAATAAAGATGCATCTGGCAAAGGCTTTGTCACCCCAAATAAAACTTGTGTTCCTCCCCATGCTCAGACTGTGAAAAATCCCGTGCCATCAGATAAACTTGTAAACCTTCCTCCCAATACTTGCCTTACCCGAATATGTTCCCTATGACATAGCCCAAATCTTGAGTCAGATCAAGATTATTGTTCCTATTGTTGAATTGCTTAGAATCCCTGAGCATAAGAAGAGGGCGTTTGAGTATTTGGGGCTTAAGGAAGAAAAGGTCACCCAGGGTAAAAAGGTAAACAATGTAGAGGTTCCTCCTGCCATTGCAAAATTAGAAAAACCACAAGCATTGGAGGAATTGGGTGAACCACCTGAGGTTTATTTGGGATCTTCTCTAGTTGAGTCTCAACTGAATGTGGATCCATTTTTTACTACTCTGATTATTAAGGATAGACTGTTACATAACTGCATGTTTGATTCAGATCCTCATGTAATGTAATGCCTCTTGAGGTCATGAATGAGTTGAATCTCAAAGTAACAACAGCTTATGGGAAATGTATTGCCATGGATTCAAGAGAGGTGCAAGTAGTTGGATGTGTCAAGGGTTTAGTTGTGTAATCAAACGCGCGTATCCAAAGTAGTACTTAACTTTGAATGTGGTAATTGTGGATTGTCTTGCTAAATGGGGAATGTTATTATCCAGAAGTGGGCAACTAGTGTGGGTGGAAGTGTGCAAATGGACATGTCTTATGCCACCATACCAATTGAGGGCAGCCTTGTGAAGTTACCTGGTGAAAAGAAAATGTTATATCTCATTGAGGACCCCAACAATGCTTCTTATGAAGTATTGCAACAAACATTGATGTTGATAACTCTGTGAGCTATGTTGTTTTCAAGGAGTATGAAATTGATCAATGCAGATATCCTGAGCAGATTGATTTTCCAGGACTTTGATGTTTGATGCAGCCTCGAGAGATGTTGAAAAACTTGACATAGGCACAAAGGATAAGCCTGAAAAAATGTGGTCAGATAACAACTTGGATGGAGAAGAGAAACAATCATATGACCAGTTGTTAAAGACGTATCAGAACTGCTTAGCATGGTCATATCCAAAATCGAAGGCACTTGAAAATTTTCCTTGATTGTTTTCTTTGAATCGAGCGCACATCATTATACAATGTACAGTCTTTTGGTTTCGTGTTACTTGCATTTTTTTCTGTTTCGGTGTTTCCTGGTCCCCGGTGACCAATTTTGTTGGTTTCTCTGTTCATCTTGGGGGAGTTGGTTATTATATTTTGCTCTGCAAGCTTGTTCTTTGACTTTGTTGCCAAATGCATTTTTGGCACATGGTCTACTCTATTATTCTTACGGCACTCGCAGGGAGTGCCCATCCCCGAGTCGGAGCCAATGTTGGTGCTCAATTTGATCTTGCCCCGTTTGCTCTAGAAATTTCCCAATCTGCCTGGTTCGTCGTATTTTTTATCTCCCTGAATGGATGCGTACAAGTTTTATCTTTACTAGGGTGTTATTGTAAATCCTTCTCTATGGTCATGGATTGTTGTCAAGCCATGAATTATTTGTAAATTCTTTGTCCTTGAAGAAAGATTCAATTATGGGCGCAAATGGTGAAGTTCCCTTACATCTTACTGTTCAACGGCGTGTTTTCCCTGTCAAAATTTATCTCAAAGCATCTTCAACTACGTGGTCTCTTTTGATTGGATGAGGCACGTCAGGTCTATTTTATAACTTGTAACTTTTTGTTATGTTTGCAAAAAGATCAATTTGGCCCCACAAATCGTTGAGTTCTCGATTGGTGGTCAAATTTATAAAGAGCAAATTTCTCTTTTTTGCCCCGAAGGTGTATACGTGTTCATTTTTAATTGGTTGCGGCCGGGTCTTTTGGTGAAATTTGTCACTTTGGTCACATTTGTAAAAATACCAAATTGGCCCCGCGGCCCTGATAGTCTCTGATTGGCTATTCAACAAATATGAAGCGGCAGGGAAAAAGTCTTACTTTGACCCCAAAGATGGACACGTGGTTGTTTTTCAAGTTACAAGTGGGTTGGCGGAACATTTTGAATTTTTTTTTCCTCTTTGTGAAAAGGAGTAAAGTATAAAAATGAAGTGCGACTCCGTTGGGGCCCACATCAAAAGATAAAAGCGGAAACGGGTCGCCAAGGAAAATTAGAAATTTTGCCTTTTTGTTAAAAAGGGTAAAATTGCATAAATGAGTCATGACTCCATCAAAGGCCCAAATTAAGCCACGTGTCGAGCCCGTATTTCAAAGGCGGAGGGGTGGGGCAAAATGTGAAAATTGCGCATTTTCTCCAAAAGTCATAAAATGCAAAAGGCAACTTCAGCCCCACTTCAAATCATATTTTTCCACATGGACAACTCTAATATAAAGTCGAGAAAGGGCATAATCAATGGTTACTGTATATCGCATCTAATTTTGCCGCCATTTTTGCTCCAAGAATCCCGAAATGCAAATATGCATTGTTTTTCATCATTTTTTGATGAAATTCCTTATCGTTTTTGTCTGCAAAGTGCAATTGAATGGATTTAGAGCTTAATTTGTGAGTCTAAGGAATGTAAAGGTTGATATTTTGAAGTTGGAATTGCTTGGGCACTTGCAAAAATGTGAATTACCAAAGAAGCCTTGGATGCAGAGAAAAGTTGCAGAGGAAAGAATGGGAAAAGGATAAAATGATGGAGGTTGCATGCACGAAGGATGAAAACGTGCTCCCAGTTAAAACAATGATGGATATATTTGCAATGATTCACCTTTTTGAACAACTGACAACTTTTTGTTGCAAACCTGTTAAACGTCATTTTCTGGAAATCATGATCAAACATGTAACAAACAAAGGTTCCTCGAATATTCTTTTCTTGGGGAAAGCTTGGATGTAAATTGAGTGTTACAAAAGCATGCTTTAGTCATGCAAATGGTCGGGGTTGAATTCTTATGAGAAAATTTGAGAAATCCCATCTTCCTGAGAGACCATCTGAGAAACCTGTTAATCTCTTATGTTTTAGATTTGATCATGTCAAGTTGGTTGCAAGTGTACAACCATTGACAAGCTCTGAGATTGTTCAAGAAACCTTCCCCTGCTGATGAATCTAATCAACTTCAATTAATCTATGTTAATCTTGGGCAAATTTGTGTCTGCTTTATTTCAGAATGTCTGCAAATATTATTTCTTGTTCCTATTGCAATCTTGTGTTAAAATCCCTTCGAATCACACAAGATCTCGTCCATGTGATAGTTTAGTGGCATTTGCAATTTCATTACGAGAAGAGCCTTCATCCTGTAATGAGATAAACAATTTAAAATCACTTTACTGTCATTTTGTTGATAAAGATTGTCTGTAAGCCTTTGAGTGTATCTTAGGCGTGAGGAACCAGGGGTCTTTAATGTTTAATTGAGTCTTTAGCTCAAGCCTTCGTGTTAAATTCTTGGAGATTGTGTGAAACCGTACAAATCTGGGGCCTCCATTGATGCACACCTTCTGGTTGAAGGAATATTTTAGCTATTCTGAAGCATTCTGTCATTTAGTTTTCCAATTGTTGTGAAGGTTCTCAAAGATTTGGCAAAATCAAGTTTATCCTGCTTAATCTCCCACCAAAAATTATTAAAAACAATAAATCCTACCTAAACTACCCCTGTTTGCCCTATATGTCCACAAATGAATAAATTCTACTTGCCAAAATATGCAAAAGTAATCAAGATTCCATAATGTCTTTAGTAACCTTATCCTTGTTTAGAAAATATCACCATTCTTTAGAAGTGACAACTCGTGAGAGTTAAATTGTCGTGCATTGATCATATTTTCTCAAGGTTTCCTTTTAAATTTTTGCAAAGAAGGATATCTTCATTCTCCTTCACCAACAGAGGTTACAAAATGGGTCCTCTCACCCTGGTTGAAAGACACAACCTAAAGTAGTGAGGATAGATCAAATCCTTTTGAAGGTGCTATCTATTTTTCCAACATCTGAGTGACAAAGAGCTAACTGAATCACCTCCCCGGCTACAAAACAACATACATGATGATTTATTTGTCTCTAGGCTTCTTGTTAAATCTATGACGCTCGCTCAGGTTGCAATGGAGAATCAATTTGATACTAACAAAGTGTTTATGCTATATACTAGAATAAGTTCTTTATAAGTCTTAAGAGATTTTGTATTCTTGGATATACATGCAATGCTTTATATAAGTAAACACCGATTTTCATACATGACTAATTAATTATTAGTAATTCTATAAGTTAGACTCTCATTAGTGCATTTTTCCTATGTTATAACTAATAATTTTTTTGTGTGGACATCCTAGGCTTGTTGTATGTTGACTTCTTATTCTTTTTCATAAAGGCCATATTCTATCTCGCTTCAACCATTTTCTTCATGTATATTCATTGAACTTTGAGTTCCTCTCTTCCCCGCCACCGATTTTGATTACTTGCCATTTTCATAGGAAAATGCCTATTTTTGTCATATATAAATGGTCATAATCCTACAAAAATGGACACATGTTTCATCGGCCATTTTCACATATGTATGATTTTGTTGAGTTTTGTGCTTCTTTTAATCAACTTTCCTTATATGTTGTGTTGGCTTGTGCACCAATAGGTTCTTGATTTGAACCCGAAAGTTGTAAAAATATAAAGATGCACTATTACATTTAAAACAAGTTGAACAAAGCACATTCATATTGAAGTTGTAAAGAAAAGTAGGCTTATTTTTTTCCCAAAAGCATCCATGTTCTACAAGATTGATTTCAAGCATATAAAAGCATGTAGACTATCCTAATTGTGACACATCAAAAATATAAGACTTGGGTCAATTATGCTACATATGATTGATGTATTATATTTGTTTATTGTTTGTCACCGTTTCTGATTGAGGGGCCTACAAACCAGCAAACACGTTGGTTTTTTTATGCATTCTATAAACGTAGAGGACAAATTAGGGTTGTTTACTGACTTTTTTGAGATTCGGTCCTATATTGTTTGATAATCTAAATTTGATTTAGTGAGGTCGATTTACACTAAATGGATGTAGGTTAGATACATGTGGCTATTTTGATTAATTAACTTCCAACATTAACTATACAATATTAAAATAATGTTCTAAAGTATGCAATATAAGATATGAACTTGAAAACATAAAGGAATGAGTGTACTTAACTTGTTACAGGGGGATTCTGCGAAGTCCGAGGACTGAACAATGCTAGAATATGGACATTTGAGCCTCAAAGTGCTTTGGAACTGAGACTATAATTGCAAACCGCTTTAGGTTAGGACCTTACTATTATGCTAGAATCGTATCATACGGTCTTGAACTTGCTCTACTTCGCTCTCCCGCAACTTTTTGTGGTAGTTTCCTTAGATTTTTCTCGTTAAACCCTAGTTGTCAATCATGCAATGAAGCTCTTTGAACATGTTGAACATCCTCTCAAACCCTAACCATTGATGAAGAGTCGCAAAATAAATATTAGTTGGGTTGTGTGTACACCCGTGCACCATCAACATCGACACTACTCCAAAGAGACGTCAAACCGCATGGCATACTCTACGTTAGCATGTGATAACTAGATAGATAAAATAGATTTGACAAAAAAAATTTACAATGTTTGCTTTGACTTTGGGTCTTTCTAAAACACTTGAGGATGTTTTAGTTCTTGAAAATGAGAGAGAATGTTGTCTTGACTTGGTAAGAAGCTTCAAAATTTATGTGGGTGTTGGCCTACTGACCATAGATGTGTTGTTGCGAGATTTTGGGAGCTGTAAGTGCCTTTTGCAAGTGTAGGAAGTGAGTGTATCAATTTTTCCCATAGAATTAGGTGATGTTTATTTGCTTATATAAGGTTCCGTAGGTGATTTATCCAAGAAAGGCCAACACAGATAAAGTATAAGACCCAACAAAAGATATCAATTTGTAAGTATAGTTGGAGGACATGTTGGTCCAAGACCATACAGTCGGCCAAGATTGAATACAAAGTCTCGACTAAATTTTATGGTTGTGACTGGGACAAAAACATGTAAAATGAAGTTTGGAGCTTGTCAACTGATGTTTGTCTATGGATTTTGTGCATTGTATTCTCAAAGTTTGTCGACATGTTAGTGTGCAAGGATAAACAAGCTAAACAAGAGACCTTGGAAAGTGCTAAGTAGGAATGGAGATATGGCATTTATCATAGAAAAGTGCATCAAATCAAGTGTCGTCAAAGTGTAAATTGCCAAATTTGATTGTCTACATTTTCCCTTTAAGTATGAAATGAAAATTGCATGCTTAAAGGAAAATATACTTGTGTGTGTAAATATAATTTGTATTTGCTTGATTTGTTTGTTTTGTTGTTGGCCATGTTGTGCTTCATGATGGCATGTTCCACGATGAAACCTCCAAAACATAATGTAGTCAATGTTCATGATAAAGAATTGAACATTAACTCAAATATAACTTGTAATGTGAAAGATTTGCATTTGTATATGAGTGAAATAAAAAGATGTAAATAAGGGATACACTCGTTCACCTTGCGAAAGAAGAGAGCATTGTGCTTTATTTGTGCTTGGAGATTTCTATTGTTGAACTTGTCGAAGGATAGTGGGTGATCGTGTCCCAATTCATGCCGCGAAGAAACCGGAGTGTTAGGTGCAACCCAACAAGGATATGTAAGAAGAATAAAGAGGCACAAATGCACCCTTGCGAGGAAGGAGATTGTGTATTAAAGTTATTTAACTTTGATATATTCCCCTTCGAATGTGAGAGGAGAGGAAGGACTACATATGAAAACCTTAGTTGTTTCGATACATTCCCTAACCCTATAGATCACACTGCTGCAAATGATCTAGACCCAATTTTGTAAATAAGGACATATAGTACAAAAGAGGATAGGTGGCCCGCAAACTCTCCCCATATGTCATACAATTGGTAGTACTGAATAAAAGTTGAGTAAAATTTGAAAATGTGTTAAAACGTTGATAAATGAATGTGACTCATGTTTCCAAGATGCTCGAAACCTAAATGCCATAGCAAAGGAGTGAAGTATTTCATGCCCCATGTAATAATTTGAATTCAAGAAAATTAGGAGACACAATAGAAAACAGAAATAAGTGCCCCCATACTCTTTCCACGTGTCGCACAACTAAGTAGATACTTGAATAAAACTATTACAAGCTAAAAACATGAGTGGAGAAAGGAGATCCATGCCCTCAATGTGCCCAAAACTAAAGATGAAACTGGGTATTGTGGATAAAGAGAATGAAATACTTCATGCCCCTGAATCTATGCCAAATTGAGTCAAACTGAGTATGAAACCATTTGAAAACGATATCACAATGATGAAAATACTTTTGAAACATATGGAGAAAATGCCCCATGGGAAAAACTATATGATAGGGCGAGAACCATCCGTCTGAACTCGACCAAGATGTACGTTTTTTACCCTGTAGATTTTGTTGATTTTTTTGCCCAAGTGCAATTCTCGAGGCATTTTTTTCTTCCTCGCATATGTCTATGCCTAGAAATATGGTTGTATCTGTTGTAAACGTAGAATAAAACCCCATATATTTACCCCCTCTTTTGAGACATGTGGGATGAAGGATTTGAGCGTGCAACTCAAAAGAAAAGATGTATACCCAACATGAGATGTTGAGAATCTATATATAACCTTTGAAATGTCCGATGTGGTGGCAACCAAGAAGAAATTGTATCTACAAGGTGGATTGTGTTGAAAGTGCAATACTAACTGTTGTAAAGTACCATACATTGGAATTTTCAAAATAAAAATAAAAATTGCATTTTTAGAAGGTTAATAAAAAAATTATTTTGGTATAAGTTTTTATAATTTAAATAATTAATTTAGCCTTAAGTATGTGGCATCTATGTGGAACATTTTGACCTATAATTATTGTCCAAATGGACGAAGGAAAAAAATATGCCACATAGACTCCACGTAAGGGTGTTCGCGTGAATATGACGCAAAACAAGAGCAACCAAGGCAATAAGCGTGATAGCAAGAGCATTTTCAATGCAACAAAAAAACAATAACAATAGAAAACGATGTGTTAGTAGAAAATAAGTGCATAAAATGTAGAAACAAGTGCAAACATGGAAAGCAATGTCACACAAAAGGAAAAAATTCCTGGAAACATGGGACACCCATGGTGTCGTAAGACAATCAAGGCCCTTGAGCCTGCAAACAAGAGATGCACAACCACACACAAGGCATGATGCCACAAACATGGGACACCCACAATGTTGCAAGATAATCAAATTCCTTAGGCCACAATCAAAGTAGAAAATAAGAATACACACACACACACACACAACTAGAAAGCATGTATGAAAAACAAGTGTATCCAAATGTGATGAAAACACATAACATATGATATAAAAGAGCTAACAATAATTGTAAGTGTTGCACAAGACATGTGTTAGTCTTGTTATCTAAAAGATAGTAAATATACAATTTAGATTTTTATCCAACCGTAATGAGGAAAGAAAGGAATAATAACAAAAATATAACACCTAGAGATAGTATATAAAAGTATATGCCCTAAAGGATAACAATTGGGAAAAGGGGAGACCAACACCTATCATCGTGTACCATTATGTGAATGTCCTACATCATGCTCAATATACCACGTGAACACATGTGTGTAAAGAATAAATGTTATCTATCAAACCAAAGGAATAAACATGTATAATGTAAAGTGCAAACAATGTATGCTATAAAAATAGGTCCCGATTTTGCATTTTTTACAAATATTTGAATGTTTTTTATTTTTAAGGCCCTCTCTTGAGGGCATAGATGAAAACTTATTCTCTGAAGAGAAGGGAGGGTGATCTAGGAAAGCCTCTATGTGGGGGAATAGATAGAGGTTATGCAATTAAAGGATGGGAAGAAAGATTTCCCCCTGTGTTTTTGTGTGTGCAATGTGAGGTACGGGTGTAGAACCGCTCCTTTAACAGTCGATTTGAACCTATAAACAAAGTGCGTTATCGGGAAATGAGGGGAGAAGTAGGATGTGCCCCAAGTATTAGAGGAGAAGTCATATAGTTGTGCATGTGGATGATATAAGGTGAATATACTAGGGTAGAAGCATGGGTTGTAACATTAGACTTGTAGATATAGCAAGGAAAATCCCAATTTAGACTATGACTTTAGTGATATGGGGAAAATGTTTATTGACATGAGAAAGGATTTTAGATTGATCACCAATGCAAAAACCGTAGGGCCATCATTGGTGAGGAAATAATCATCAATATCAAAGAGAGGAATAATGAATTCACACAAATTCTCTTATGGTAACGTGGTACTATCCTAGATATTTTCCTTCATATTATCCTCATTGGGGATGAGAGTTGTAGTGAGAGATAATTTTGTGGAAGTGAAATCGGGATTAATTTGATATGTGTCTATGCCTGAGGAGATATACATATCATTAACACCATCTTGAAGTGCATTTAAAGCATCCCAGACATAGGTAGTAGATGTCACCTAACGAGTAATTGGTACATGAACAAGATCATTTGTATGTGTGCTAGAATTAGTATCATGGTTGATATCATCATTGGGATCAAAGTTTGTCTCAATTTGTGCTGGAGAATCCAAGATATTGGTAGAATCCATTAGTGTGGTGTCCCCTGATTGGGATTGTGGTATCTCAACTAATATTGTTGGCTTTGTGATGGGTAATGGATCGTGTGCAATTGATAGTGCTACAGTTTGCACAATAGTAGGATGTGATGATGCTACCGATGTTGGCCCTTCCAAATGAGGTATGGCATTCTTAGTCTCTTGTTGAATAGAAAGCTCTTGCATTATTGGAGAAGTTGCATCATTCACTATTGCATTATGTTCACCAAACATAGATGGATCAACTTTAGGAACCCATTGAGATTTGCAAACTTGAGATGAATGTGTAGCAGAATGTTGTGTAGTAAATGAAATAAATCCCTTATGCTCAAGTTGTTGGATTTTTTGATGTAAAACATAGAAATCATTATCACAATGTCCATTAATTCCATGATAATTACAAAATGGTTTACCTTTGAGTTTTGTAAGTTTGATAGTGAGGGTAGTAATGAGTAGGTAACAAATTAATTAACTTATTATTTAGTAACTCATATAGGATATCGTGTTGTGTAACATTCTTGTCAAATTGGAGAGGTTAATATCATGGAACACACACATTGTTGCATCTATGTAGGATTTTAACCTCACTTGTATGAGCACATGTAGTACACATAAAAATTTTATCACAATGCATAACTTTGGTTTTATAAATATCATGATGCATAAAAAGAGAACTAATACGTGTATTAGAAACATCCTTGAGATGTTGTATCTCATCTTTAGGAGATGTAATCATAGTATTCATAGCTTGAATATTATCTTGAAAAGAATGGTATAAAGCTTGAATATACTCTAAGATAACCTTATGGAATGTGTCATCATTACTAATGGAAGGAGTTGAAATACGACTCAAAATTGAATTCACATGGGAAGGTGTCATATTATCAAGAAGTTGTATTTTGTGCACTAGTTTTGTGAGAGTATCTCTACATGATGGGTGTCGTTGAAGTAAATGATACAGAATACTTAAGAAATTATGGCATGGGCCATGATGGTAGAAAAAATGATAGAGAGAACTCCAATTAGATAGAAAATAATACGGACTACATATGAAGGGACGACAATCAAAGGACCATGGGGAAAAGACCCAAAAAGTGATGTTGAGAAAAAAGTGACTGTCATCAAATGAATAAAATGACCATATATTGAAATAGAATTTGAATTTTAAAAAATAAAATTGGTAATTTTGAATCTGATAAAGTAAAAGAAAAACCTCCAAGGGATTTTTCCAAAAGTGTATATTTTTCGATTATACCTTAATTACTAAAAATAGTAATTTTATGAAAAGTGTGCTAAAAATTATGGCAAACAAAAAGAGGTTTTCGTTGAATATGTAAAAATTAAAAATAATATCAAAGGAATTTGAAAATAAATCCATTATTATTGAGATATGAAAAAAGAGTGATTTGACAATTAGGAGCCCTAGAAAGTGACCCAAAGAGGAAGACCAACCATGAGATCTTTGGGATAAATTTGAAAATCAATTTGAGGTCAAGCAAGAGGATGAAATCAAAATGGAATTTGAATACTTATGAAACCAAATAAGAAGAAGAAGCCCTAGGACTAGGGTTCGATCAAGATTCATGTTCACCAAATGATTTCATCTTTTTAGGTAATCTCACCCTTTTTAATTTAAGAATGTTTTAATTAACATACATAAAAAATGATGAATAGTGTTACATGTAGATATTTTGATTTAATTAACTTCCAACATTAATTGCATAATTCATGATAATGCATTCAAAGTGACTATTGACATAACATCTATAAAAACACAAGAGAAATTGTACTTAGCTGATTTTGTGTGGATCCGAGAAGAATCTGGGTGATCTCGAATGTAGGAACAAACTGGTATGAGACTCGAAAATGCTTCATTACAAAAAATGGAAACTGGAACTAAACTTGGTTAAAACCATACAACTAGGTCAAAAGAGTTCGTACGGTCCTAACCATTCTGTACATTTTGGACCCGCTGAAATCTAGGGTTAGTAACTTCCTAAGTGCTTCACCTACCTATAAATGAGTGTCGCTGTGTTTCAATCTTGTTCACTCACCTTCGAATGCCTATGTAAACACTATTCAAACCCTAAAACCTTTGTAGTGCAAATGAGTTTCTGCAAAAAAATTAGGTGGGTTGTGATCACCCTTGTGCACCGCTAAGCCACTACTCTCGAAGATGGCTCAAATCACATGTCATTCTCCTATCATGTGATATCTACCGTAGTGTAATCAGAACTTGACAACCGTGTTTTGACAATGCTTTCTTTGGAGTTTTACACTTGCTCAAATACTTAGGAAGGGTCACTTGTAGAAAGAAGATGGAGAATCCTATACACTGAAAAGACATGAAACCTATAGAGGGTGCTTCTCTAATGGATATGCATGAGTTATTTCACAATTTAGGGAACTTGGAGTGCATTTTATGCCTACTTTTACATGAGGAGTTCTTAAAGTGTCAGGTTCCCTAAATGAGGTATGATTTACTTGCTTATGTATGCGTTTGCATGTTATTATGTAATGAAAGGCTGACAAAAGGGATATATTTCCTCCTAAGAATGTGATAGAATCGAAAGAATTAGCCTAAGACATGTTGGTCTAAAACCATACGGTAGGGTCAGATTGTAGATTTATACAAACCGATTGAAATTGGCGCTTTGATCGAAAGGAAAAAAACATATTTTGACTTTATGGGTTAGAGGATGAATGTTTTTAGGTGTGTTTTATATAGTTAAACTTTAGAAACTAATGACAGAGAGGTGTGCAAAGATAAACAAGTAATTGAAGAGCTATCAAGGTGTGTTAAGTAAGAGTGAGGAGAGTACATTTGTACATGCAAGTGTGTAATGTCAAGATCAATAGTGTCAAAGGATAGATTACCAAATTTGAGTGTCTACAGTAAAGAGGAGGAGGAGAATCAAGGGAAAACCTCTAATTGTGATAACCTATTGATTATGAATGAACTTGACACATTGGTGAATTATTGAGGGAATAGCCCTAAGAGCATGTAACCAAGGGAGACCTAATTGTAGAGGCACCATAACTAAGATTAGAAGAAACTAAAAATGAAACAGATGTAGTGATAAAGCACCAATAGTGACAGATAAAGTGATGTGCCAAGCAGCGGGACTAGGATCAAGTGTAAGATTCTATGTGGAAATGCCAAGAGATTGGAGTAGCGTGAGGGAGCAAAAATTATCCTTGTCATGCGCATAAACCAAAACACCATATATATGTACTTGATTAATATAGACAAATGAACAACGTGTCTAAAATAAGTGCGTCATTTATATCAGAGTCATCAAAGGTAATAAGTGGTGTAGAAGATGGTGTGTGAGTAACAATACCAATCATTACATCCAAGGGGTGATCGTAAGAGGGCAACAAAGGTATAGCATGATAAGTGTTGTGCACTTTAGAAGTATATTTTTAGTGATGTGCTTAGGAAGGGGATCATTAAATATTTTTAGCTTAGCATTGTCATTGATTGGATTTGAAGATTCAATGGGATCATCCCATTCAATAGCTTTAGAATCGATAAGATCTTAGACAATGTGATGAAGATATATACATTTATCAATGGGGTGACCCATACATCAATGATAATCACAATACGCATTGACATCAAAATGCTTACTTTGAGACTTAATCATATCAACCTCAAACAATGGAAGAGATATGAATTTGCATTCAAGCAATTGTTTCAATACAATATGAAGAGGGCTTAGTAAACGAGTAAATTGGCATCTTGTGGGCTGAAGTTACAACTTAATAGGTTGAGAAATAACATTGATGGTATCTTTAGAAGCAACCTTAACATCATTAGTATTGCATTTTAATGTTGATTTTTTGGGAAAATTTGTATTAGATGGAAGGGGAGTGTTAGTAACGTATTTGATTTTGTTCATATGTAACAACTTAGCTTCATTCAAAGTATGACATAAATGGTCAAAATATCGAAACTGGTAAAAAATTCCCAAGTCTTGCAAAGGAGAAAGAAAACTCTATGTAAATAAGTCTTGTAACTCACTATCAACTAAAACATTGTTCATTTTGGTGAGTGTAGTCTTGTAGCGTAACACATAATCGTTGATAGGTTCATTGGACCCTTGTTGTAGTTTAGCCAATTGTGCATAAGATATTTTGTCCCCAATGTTGATAGAAAATTGTGCCAAAACTATTTTTCCAAAGCATAAAATGAGCATATAGAGTGAGTGGGTAGAGCATAAAACCATTTTAATGTGAATTCTTTAAGGTCAGTAAGGGAAAATCTTAACAAGAAAATGTCATTTGAAGAATAATCAAAACAAGCCATGTGAAATGAGCGAAGATGTTCAACAGAATCCATTTTTCATCATAGATAGGAAGCTTAGGGGAAACAAAACCAATAGGAAAATGATAAGAAACTACTTTGGGTGTGATTGAATTGTGAAACAACTATGTAGAATCCATGATGTGAGAAGAAGTGGATGCACCTTGTTGTAATTGTAAGATTTGTGCTTGTAAAGTATGAACAAGGGATTCAAGGGTGTGCATGCTAGAAGATGATACATGTGAACCATGAGGAGTAGATGTGGGATGTGTGGTGACCACTGTAGTTGTAGGGATAGGCATAGAAACATTGGGTAATGATTGATGAGGTGCCCCCAAGGATGTAGGCACCACCGATGTATGAACAATAGATGTTTTTGTATGTGATAATGAAACATGATTACGTTTATCTCATGTAGTATATAGGAAAATAATGATGTTGGAAAGATTACCTTGCAAGTACTATAGAAATTGTTTGGCATCATCATCGGGAAGATCTTGATAGTGGTCATCATGGTGAGAATTATAACCTTTACTTGGGCATGGTTGGTGTGAAGAGTGCAAACAACATTGGAGAGGACATGAATAACAATAATAGACATAGGAGTGGGATCCATACTGATGATAGGTTGGGATGAGGGGACAATAGGAGGATCAATGAGATTGGGATTAGTTATTGGGAGGACAGATTAAAGATAAGAAATGGATGGGTTAGGATTAACTCAAAGTAGGGCAATGAAAACAACTTCACACTTAGGGTGACACTTAAGATATTCAAGGAAATATTGGGTTCAACATGAAGAGCAGCCATTATATAGATTAGTAGGAGAAGATCAAATCAATAGGGATAATGCACAAGGAACTAAGAAGCTTCTAGATTAGGTGAAGGGTTCAATCAAAAGAGGGTTCACAAAAATATTTACACCTTTTTAGATTAGGTATTATATGGTTTAGTAATTGTATTTTGATTTAGTGAAGTCAGATTTAGACTAAATGGATGCGGTTAGATACGAGATGGCTATTTTCATTACTTAACATCCTAAATTAACTATACAATACCAAAATAACATTCTAAAGCATGCAATGCAAGATATGAACTTGAAAACGCAAAGAAATTAGATCACTTAGCTTGTTACAAAAGATTCTGGGAAGTTTTGGGACTATGGAATGCTACAACATGGAGATCTAAACCCGAAAGTGCTTCCGAATGAAACTGTAATTGCAAAACACCTCGTGTTAGGACCATAGCATTATGATAGGACTGTAGCATTCTTCCGGATAGTGTCATATGGTCTAGACCCTTTTGTACAATATTGGACCTTCTCTACTTCTACTTATGTAACTTTCTGTGGAGGTTTGCTTCCTAAATTTTTGTGTCACTATCAAACCATAATTGTTGATCATGTAGCAAAGCTCTCTAAACATACCGAACATTATCTCAAAGCATACCCATGGATGAAGATTTGTGTAAAAGAATCATTAGTTGGCTTGTGGGCACCCTTGTGCACTTTGTCAACGTAGGCACTACTTATGAAGAGGCCTTGAACCACATATCATTCTCCGCCTAAAATGTGGTATCTAGATATGTTTTCATGCTAAATGTATAACATGAAAATAAATTTTTTTGGTCATGACAACCAAGCCCCCACTTCAAAATTTCCTCTCACGCTATCAAACCCTTTCTCTATCCAACATGTCCACAATGTCATCCTCATTGTAAATGGTAGGAACATGCGACATGATTTTAAAGTGTGTTTCATGTGCAAGGAAGTAAACCTAAGGTTATTGAGATCTAAGGTAGAACAACTTGTATGCATGTGAAACTAAATCTAAGTTAATGAAATGAACCTAACACCAAGTAGATCCATAACTTAGTTTAATCAAACAAAAACATCATGATAAAGCATAAAGGAAAGCTTATCTAACTATGCATAAAACATTAAATCAAACATTAAATGCAAACCTCCTTTTATTGTTGAATGTGCTTTTAAATTGTAGATATTTCCTTTGTGAACCGAATGCAACTATGCACGATCAAGGAATTTCTACAAGGAAGAGGAAGAGATCTCACCAATATGGCTTGATTTTCATTTTATTTCTTCTCTTACTACTCTTGTCCAAGTAGAAAGGGGTTTGAACAAAGATTTTAAATAACACAAAAATGATCTTATCAAGTGCAAATGTCTTATAATGACATGGTGTATTAGGCTTCTTATATAGCTTTCTAGTTTTCGAGAAGCTTGCAACCTAGTGAACGTGGGATAACAAGAATGTAGAATTAGAAAGGGACAAATATGATTAGAAGAGATTAATTAGATATTAACAACTCATGGGAGTTGGAGGTGATTTAATTAATCAACTAGGATTAATTAATAGGCCAAATTAAGCTTATAGAAGTTATTTGGAGATGATTTAGAGGGAAATTAGTAGAATTTGAAGGGTTTAGTAAGATGGATTTAACCTATAAGAAGGTTTATTGATTAAATAGAATATTGAAAGGATTAATTAATTAATAATGGTTAATTAATTGAAAGAGGATTATAACCAACAAAGCGATGTTAATTGGCATCCATGATGTGGGGAAGGCTAGTTAATTAATGAAGTGTTGTTAGCTGACCGAGATGAAGGGGAATGTTGGATAATTAGTGGGAACCACTAATTATAACAAAAATATGGGAAAGAGAATAAATAGTGCAATTTTAGTATTAAAGCTATGTAGTCATATTTAGTTGTCTACATTTTCACCTCTTTGATGTGGTGTAGTGCAAGTGACATCATTTCAAAGATAGTAGATAATTTTATTTTAAAAGGGTAGAAAAAAATTATTAGGATGGACGATGCCCCTCAAGTATCGATGGGATGATAGAAGAGGTCGATTGGCGATCGAAAAGAAGAGAAGAATGATCATGTTCGAAGAAAATCCGATCACACAAATAAGAGATGCTTTTATTAACATATCCTATGGAAGAAAAACTCATAAAGGGGGGAAGGGATTTGAACTTGGCTTAGTTGGCCATTGTTCAAATTGATTGATTGAGTAGGAGCCCATGCCTCAAGTGGAAGAAGCAAGGGAGGGGGAAGAATTGGAAAATGATAGGTAGAAAGTTAGTGAGAATGGAAGATAAGATAGATGATGGATGGGAAGATCATGACATAGTATACGTACCATCTTGGTTCGAAATACCTTTTTATTTGATATAAGCATACAAAAAAAGGGTAAAATGACATGAAGAGCCATAATACTGATTTTTGTTATTGCTAAAGGATTGACTCAAAAAAATACATAAAGCAATGCAATACGAGAAAGTAAACAAGTAGGAATGCAAATAAATAAACACAAATAAACATACTCAAACAAACAACGTTCAAGAAAGTTTTACCGATATTTTTTTATCTAGCTTCAGTTCCCAAATGTTCAAGTTATACGACAAGGGTTAAAATGATGCCCCAAGTAAGGATACATGCAAGGGAATAGATGGAGGACATAAAAGTCCCATGAAAAGTAACATGCACTATGAAACTACCCCGAGCAACGATATATGTCGAGAAGAAAAACACAACAAGCAAACCAACTTTGTTGATGAAGGAAGATCACAAGATGATTTGTATGTCTTGCACTAGAACAAACAAGCGCTAAAGTAAGTTGTTTTATAGGATAGTTTTCAATTTTTAGTGTGTTTAAATGTTTCACTATTTTTGGATTTTGTGATTTTGAATGTTTAGGATTTTTATGTTTTACCAATGTTTTTGTATTTTGTGATTTTGAATGTTTAGGATTTTTCAATGATTTTACCAATGTTTTAGATTTTGGAGGTTTTACAAATATTTTGATTTTTGAAGTTTTTATCAATGTTTTTGAATTTTTGAAGTTTTACCAATGTTTTTCAGATTTTGGGATTTTGAATGTTTAGGATTTTGATGTTTTACCAATGTTTTTGGATTTTGTGATTTTGAATGTTAAGGATTTTCAAGGGTTTTACGATGTTTTTGGATTTTGGAGGTTTTACCAATATTTTGATTTTTAATTTTTTTACCAATGTTTTTGGATTTTAAAAGTTTTTACCAATGTTTTTGGATTTTTGATGTTTTACCAATGTTTTGGATTTTCTAGGTTTTTACAAATTTTTGGGTTTTTTTGAAAGTTTTCCAAACCTATGTACAAGAAAAAAAGATGCAAAGATGCCCCCAACGAGAGGTGAGAATGTACAAGGGAGAATCTATGCATATATACAAGAATAAGATCATTCGGATCAAGGCCACAAAGGATAGGCTCAAAAATATTTTAAACACAGTGAAGGAATAACTAGGAAGAAGTAATCATGCCCCCGCATGTGAAATGCTTGTGAATAACTAATCGTCCCGTGGTGTCAAAAACTTGTTTTCACCAAAAGACTTGTCCAAAGTGCCACAATTGCATGGTTTTCACATTTGAATGAATTTATTTCTCTTTAATATTTTATTATTATTATTATTATTATTTTGAATGCTCCAAAGCTCGGGAATGGAAACACTTGAGATGCATGGTGTTCATAGGTTCCTAGATCCGCTACCATTAGGGTATGCAAGTTTATAGGCCCTAGAACCAAATTTAGCCACCACAATGTATGGCCCTAACCATTTAGGCTCAAATTTACCTTTCTTTTCATGTTATTTGGTGGTGTTAAACTGATTTTCCTTAAGCACACGATCTCCTAATTAAAATTCACGAAGGATAATGCATTTATCAGAAGCTTTGCACAAATTTTATTCCGATACATGTTAAGATGGTTCAGGCGTGAAGGTGTTTTTATCTAGGAATTTAAGCTCGGTATCCTAGATACTATGTAGTCCTCATCTTTATCCAGATAGTCTTGCAAGGATATTCTCAAAGCGGGGAGCTTGATATCTAGGGGTATAATGGATTTAGTGCAAAATACCAAGGAATAAGGGGTTACACATGTAGGTGTGCAGATGGAAGTGTGATAGGCCCAGAGGGAAGGATGGATTTGGAGATGCCAATTACGACCTGTTTTACCAACCATTTTCTCCATAATCTGAACAAGTGTTTTATTAGTGGCCTCATCTTTCCCATTACCTTGAGGGTAATAAGGTGTAGACCAATTTTGGCTAAATTTAAAGCATTGGTATAGAGCCTTCACTTGCTTGTTCTTGAATGATTTTCCATTGTCAGATACAATGGAAAAAGGGATGTCGTAACGATAAATGATATGATTCATGATGAGCTTGGAAATCTGAGCTCCTATGACATAGGTGATAGGAACAAACTCCACCCATTTGGTTAAGTACTCGCCAGTTTGTGATAATGTGTTTTTGGCCATCAGATGAGGTGGGGGTGAGTTTTCCTATAATATCGAGCCCCCATTTGCTAAACAATCATGGTGTTGTGATAGACTACAATGAATGAGATGAAGAATGAATCAAATTGTTGTGATTTTTACATAGGGCACATTTCTTCACATACTTGGAAAAAAATTGTTTCCATATTAGGCCGAAGAGTATCCCACATGTAGGAGTTTCTTCGCAAGAACCATGCCACTTATATGAGCACCACAGATGCCTTTGTGCACCTCTTTGGTTGCTTGGATAGCTTCTTCGAATAAGGAAATGTAACAGAGTCCCATTATAACCTCGATGATAAAGAGTTCCCCCAAGTAGGGTGTAATGGGCTATACGTTGGATAAGTGTTCTCTTTTGGGAGTGGGAGAGGTCGGGTGGGAAGGTACCATCATGTAGGTAGTTATAAATATCAACGTACCAGGGGGAAAAGGACCAACAACTTCACATACTAAACATGATTTTGGAATGTCATAGGCCGGTACCGTTAGATGATCAATAAGGAATTGAAAGTCTTTAGTATCTGGCGATAAGCATAATAAGGATCCGATGGTAGCCATAGCATCCGTTGATCGGTTCTACATACGTGGAACTTGATGGAAGGAAATCGAACAAAATATTATTTCAAGTTGTCCACCATGCATTTGTATGGGATAAGATTCTCATATTTGACTTTGTATTCATCATTCACTTGTTTGATGATAAGCTAGGAGTCACCTATAACCTCAACTTGTTTGATGTTCCATTTGATAGCGACTTTAAGTCCTGAAATGAGAGCTTCATATTCAACAATGTTGTTTGTACATGGGAAGTTGAGTCTGAAATCTTGTGGGATGATATATCATGTGGGATTAATGAGGAATAATCCTACTTCTAAACCAATAAATGTGAATGACCCATAAAAATATGTCTTCCAAGTTGATGATTCTTCAATATATAAAATGGAAGCATCTGGAAAGACTTGAGGGTTTAGTTCCTAGAAGTGGTGCTTTGAACAGTTAGTCGAAAAACACTTGTCCTTTGACTTATTTTTTATTAACATACTCAATTTCAAACTCACTAAGAACAATAATTGATGCAGAGGCACTAATCAATTACAACAAGCCACAATGTTAGGACCACAAAACTCACAACAGTCTCTTAGGCATTCAAAAATAGTTATTTCTTCCTTAGTAAGAACCCCATTATCATGAAAAAATTGATTTTATAACCTTATTGTACTTACCCAATCATTTTACCATGTCATTATACCTTAGACCAAGTTAATTCAACCATCAAATCAAGCAAATCAATCAAAAGTTTCAATTTTCTCAACTTCTTCCAAAATTGTCTTTCTCAAGCTCCTTAAGAGCATTCCATAAATGAGTTGGTGGTTGGAGAAAAAAACCTACCTAACAAAAAAATACATTTCCACGTACCCTTTTACCTCTTTGAGGTGTATGTAAAGTTTCACTCTCCAACTATTAGTGTAACTCCCGTATATCTTCCTTCCACTTCTACACTTAGCTCCTTCCTTTTAACCCTATAAAACTTGTTTTTCTAACATAAGTTTTGTTTGAAGAAATAATTTAACAAACCATGCACCTTTTCCAGTACCTATTTATCCATTCTTCATGTCTAAGAACTTTCACTATGACTTCCTTTACAAAAATTCCTTCAAATTCACTCTCCTAGTCAGTAAATTAGGTCTTTAGTTCTCCCAAACAAGGTTGTAGGTGTTTTTCCATAAAAATTGGAAATCCAATGAAATTTTTAGAATTTTATTTTGGATTCACCTTTCTTACTCTCTTTTATACTTTCATTATCAATTTTAAGGTTTAAATTACTCTGGAAGTGCTCTAACCCTTAAACACTCTTTCTCTCTCTCTCTCCAAGACTCTCTCCTAACTGTCCTTCACCTATATTGTCATGAACAATAGTAAATCAAGATGCGTAAAGCTTTTGAATCTAAAAATTGGTGAGGGGAAGGTGTTTAGTTTATTTTTTCAAATTTTCATTATCCAATTCCGCCATTAAATCCTTCAAATAGCCAATCAACTAAACCCTAGGTAGAGTTTCCTACAACCCGATAAGAGCAATTTTTCAACCAAATGACTAAAACTTGATTTAAAGACTTGAAATCTTACCCAAAATCATGTATTAACTTCCTTCACATGTGTAACTTAACAATAAGACTCAGAATGTATTCAAACTTTGAAAATGATCAAATTCTCTCTACTATGCCCCTTAAGAACATGGGTTTCTCAATATTATAACAATTATCTCAAACAAATAATCCTTATCCTTGTTTGCTAAGATCTCGCTAGAATGAAATGAGGACTATATATTCTCAATATTCCTCTCTTGGCTAGTTTCTTCAACCTTCTAGATAAAGCTCGTTCATCAATGTTAGTAACTTGACTTAAAGAATTCCAAATTGATTGCTACAAGTCTATACATTTCATTCAAGCTTATATCCATACACAAACGATGGAATCTCACAAAAATCAAGGTATGTGCACAAATAAAGACTTCATACCATTCATAATCCCCATCAAATTGCATGCACAAGTTCAATGATTGAAAAAATGCACAAGAACAACTGAAAAATGTCACAAAATTTTGTATACACAAGAATCACTCCTCAAAATTTCTTGAGCTCTCTTTTCTTCTCTTGACCATTTGAATAATGTGAAGTTAGTTACATGAAATGTCTTAAATACCTCTTCAGGCCAATGCTCAACAAAATTTGAGCCCTTAAGCCCCTTAAAACACACATATTTTGTCTTTAATACATCATTATAATCCTAATCTTGACTAGAACTTAAGGATTCTATGACCTAAGTCATTAATACAACTTCTAGCTCTTAATACAGCTTGTTACCAACTTAACACATCTTTTTAATTCCCCAAGAACCCCACCTATACTCCAAATACAAACCAAAATGTCCTCAAAATTAAAATTTGTACTTTTGGAGGAAAATGCAATATTCAAATTTATGAAGGACTTGAACAAAATTAACACTAAATGGCTAAATGACCCCCTAGACCTACAAACACACTAAAAAATCAAAAATTGATGTTGTAAACCATAATTAAATGTCGGGTTAGATGATACTCCATCATACTCCTAAGGGAAAGAGAAAGTTTCCCATAACTTTTGATTTACAAGCTTGTCTTCTTCTTCTTCTTTTGTTTCCAACTGATGATGATCTTCTTGAGGTGGACCTTGATTGAATACCATGCCTCACATACCTTCATCAGCTCATTTATGCTTCTCACATGCTTCTTTATCCTTGCATTGATCATGTTCTTGAGTAAGATGATGCTTCTAGGACTGTGTGTTTCTTTTTCCATCTTGTACTTAAGAATGTACACCTAATCCATGTTCACATGAGGTGAATCTTCATCATTCCATACTGTTAAACTATCCTTCTCACCTTCCTTTAGTTTTTCTTGGTTCATCTCATCCTCAAGATTGCAAAATATTAACTTTTGTTGGCAATGATCACTTCCTCTTGATTTTTCTACCTCCATATTAGCTTAAACATGTATACAACTCATTCAAGGAAATATTAGATTGAAAACATTGATTTCCATCCACTTTCTTGTCCACCATTTCCATTTCAAACTTGTTTTCTTCCTGATTTTGCATTTTCTTGTCTTCTTGATTTGTTTTTGCACACTTTCCAAGATTATTTTCACCTCTACCAATGTCTGATTTCTTCATGTCTTTTATCAAATTATTCACATCTTCATTCAAATCACTTATACTTGTACATTCAAAGCTCAAAACAATATTAGATTCAAAAATAGGAGGCTTGAATGCCCCTTCCATCTTCTTCATGACTTGTTCCTTATCAACTTCACTCATGAATTCTTCATACAAAATGTCCACTATATTTTCCTCTATCTTACTTCCCTCATTACCTCCATCAACTACATCATTTGATTCATCATTTAATAGACCTTTCTTTTGGTCCACAAGAACTTTTTCATGTGCTTCTTCTCTCTTTCTTCCATCTCTTTCTTGTTGCTCTATGCCAACTTCCTCTCTCTTGACCTCCTCTTTCCTTGAGGCTTTCTCGGTCTCTTCAAAACCTAATTCTCATCCTCTACTTTTGTTGCATGTTTCTGCTCTTTCACCTCTTCTTTGGACTCCTCTTCACTTTCCTTCTTAAGTTCCTTCTTGTGCACTACACTATCCTTATCATCATAAAGATATAGAAACATGTTTAAGGCCTCTTCCAAGGCCTCTTCATCTTATTTTTCACTTGTCCTATGCCTCTGACTTTCAATTTCCTTTTATTATCCTCTTTCTCAAGAATCTCAAAGGATTTCATCTTCTCAAGCTTCCTTATTTTCCCACAAAACTAAAAATCTTCTTTCACCTTCAAAATCAATTGTTAAATCAGAAATATAAGGCTTAACAGCCCTTAAGAGTGTCTCTTTACATGTTTCTCTAGTTCCCATCAAGAATTTCTTAGTTGACATCATCATAACCAATCTTGTTTGTGGCTCTTGTTCACCTGTAATGGGAAAAAGAGTATGCTTCTCTCCATTTGTCACAATAGTATATGTATTTTTCTTACCATCATGTAATGCTTGTCTATCATATTTTTATGGCCTTTCCATCAACACATGACAAACATCCATAGGTACCAAATCACATAATACCTTGTCTTTATATCTCCCAATCTAAAATTCTACTTGGCATTGTTCCCTAACCAAGACATGATGAACTTTCGCATCTAAGATACTTGATAAGGATTAGGGTGCATTGTTTTTTTAGACCCAACTTCTCTACCATCTCATAAGAAACTAAATTTTCAATGCTTCCACTATCTATAATCATATTACAACATTTTCCCTTAGTTTTACACCTAGTTCTGAACAAATTCCTTCTTTGAGTCACATCATGCATTACCTTGCTTGGTTTCAATAGAACTCTCTTAAATAAAAGAGACTTACCTCTATTTTGAAGAATAGTACCAAGATCTTCTTCAACCTTTTTCATCATTGCATCCATCTCAAGGCATTCATATGCCTTGTGTCCTACAAATCTCTGACACTGTAACACTTTCTTGCAAACTGTAATATGTTATTTATCCCACTTCTCTTCATGAGACTCATCTTTTCTCTCATTTTTCGTTGTGCTTCCTCTATATCTAGTAACCTACTCATCAAGATCTCCATCATCTTATCCATCTTGTCTTCTCTTTCCTCTTTTGCAATGTATCACTCTTTGCCAACTTTTTAAAATCTCTTAGCGTGCTCGACAACAAATGATGCAAAGCTACATTCACTTACAACCAACTCACAAGATTATAAATATCACAATAGCTCAAAACCTGTCTCTTAGGCCTTCAAAACTATTTATTTCTTCCTTAGCAAGAACCCCTTAAACATGAAAAAATTGTGTTTATGACATTATTGTACTTACCCAATCATTTGAACATGTCACTATACCTTGACCAAGTTAATTCAACCATCAAACTGAAGCAAACCAATCAAAAGTTTCAATTTTTTCAACTTCTTCCAAAACTACCTTTCTCAAGCTCCTTAAGAGCATTCCAGTAAGTGAGTTGGTGGTTGGAGAAAATCGCACCTACCCCGAGGTGTATGTAAATTTTCACTCTCCAACTCTTAGTGTAACTCCCTTATCTCTTCCTTCCACTTCTAGGCCTAATTCCTTCCTCAGTAGCCCTATGAAACTTTTTTTGGACATAAATTTTGTTTTAATGACTAAGTTAACAAACCATGCACATTTTCCATTACCCATTTGTCCATTCTTTCTATTTACAAACTTTCATTATGACTTCCTTTACAAAAATTCCTTCAAATTCACTCTCCTAGCTACAAATTAGGTCTTTAGTACTCCCAAACAAGGTTGTGGGTGTTTTTCCATAAAAATTGGAAATATAATGGAATTTTTAAATTTTTATTTTGGATTCACTTTTCTTACTCTCATGTATACGTTCAACAACAATTTTAAGGTTTAATTCACTTTGGAAGTTCTCTAACCCTTAAAACCTCTCTCTTTGAATGAATCTCTCCTAATTGTCCACCTATACTGTCATGAATAATAGTAAACTGGAGATGGGTCAAGCCTTCAAATATCCAAAATCAGTGAGGGGAATGTTTTTAGTTTATTTTTTCAAAATTTCATAATCCAATTCCACAATTAAAGCCTTCAAATAGCCAATCAACCTTAAACCCTAGGTAGGGTTTCCTACAACCCGGTAAGAGTGATTTTTAGACCAAATGACTAAAAATTGATTTTAAGACTTGAAATCTTACCCAGAATCCTATATTAACTTCCTCCACATATGTAACTTACTAGTAAAGATCAAAATCTCTCTACTTTGTCCCTTACAAACAGGGGTTTCTCGGTCTTATAACTATTATCTCAAACAAATAATCCTTATTTGTTCTTGGTAAGATCTTAGTTGGAATGAAATAAGGATTGTAGATTCTCAATATTCCTCTCTTGGATAGTTTCTTAAACCTTCTAGAAAAATCTCGCTCATCAATGTCGGAACTTAACTTGAAGAATTCCAAATGGATTGCTTGTCTACAGTCTGCATATAGTTCATTCAAGCTTATATCCATAAATAAACAATGGAATCTCATACCACCCCTTGGGTTATACAAACTCATTTTTTACAGCTCTTCTAAAGGGAACCCTATCTTTCAAGGACAGGGTGTATTCTTCATGATGAGAGGGGTTTCCGATCAAAACAAGTTTTTTCTCGCTTCCCTCCGGTTCCAAGTAATGCGGTTGAACCCCGGCTCTTCTATAGGATATTAAACTCACCTTGAATATCGGCTGATCCAAGCTTTGTATCAAAGGTGATTCTCAAATCATCATTCTAGCCATTTGTAAGGGAAAATATTTGGCTTGGTCACTTAATTTATATATCTCTCAAATTATTCACTGGCTCTCATTCTTTGAAGAATGGTCCATTCACCATGTATATCATGAAATCAATCATGTCATGCAGATATCCTTTCTAATTATGGTGTTTATCAAACAATGGAATCTATCATTCAAAATAAATTTGAAACTTGGGAAAATATTATTGACATCATACATCATGATCATGACGACCTCCCTCACATGAGTCAAGTGATTATTTAATTGGGTTGTGCTCTTGGCTGCTCTCACTTATACCATCTCCATTATTTCTGCTGATTTTCCCCTTTCCCTCGTGGTGTCTCCCTTTTTCCCATCCATTCCCCTACACAATGAAAATTCTGAAATGGCCTTATTATCCGCTATGTCCTCTACTTGTTTGCGTCATGTCTTCCACATTGGCTCTTCCTCGATTCAAAATGTGATTGTGAAAGTCCTAGGCATCGAATATCTTCAAATCTAGGAGGGATCGTGTCAAATTCAATATTGTAGGAATTTTTATGTTCAATTCTCTTCTTTTGAGTGTTGATAAGGAAGTGGCTATGGAAATTATGCGTTCCATTTCATTTTCCCTCACCAAAGTGTGTTGATCTCGGCCTAAGCATTGGTGGAAGTGTACCTTCCTTCTCTCTTTTTTTCAATCATCCCTTCTCCATCTCCCTTGTGGGTTGACCGTAAGATTTTTGATGCCCTAGAATAAAAAAATTGAGTTCTAATTCAATTTTTTGAATCCATCCATAGCATATGTCGCTCCCACGGGAGGTCTGTCTCTAAGGTGTCATATTTGAATTTTGTTGCACTCGCATATCCCATCTTCCCCCTCCCGATCATGTGGTGTCATTGAAAACTTTTGCTAGCTCATCCTTTTCCCCGTGTCTTATGAAGGTGGCGTCACTTGGTTTGGGCAAACCAATTTTGAGGACATAAGACCGTGGTTCCCGCTCTAGTTAAACAAGAAGTGGAGACTTAGAAACCTTTGATTTTCCTTCTCTATTTTTGTTTTCTGGTTTCTAGTTTTTGTTGGCCTCAGTTGTTCATACCACATTTCGGCATTTTCATTTACAATCCCATGTTTTGGGTATTGGTTTTTGTAGGTTGCTTATCATCACTTTCATCTTTCAAATATTATAGGGTGGGGTCCTACCAACCCTCTAGTTTATAGCTCCGGTCAAAAGCATTTAACTATCTAAAAAAATGTAATCTCATAAAAATAATCTGTATATACACAACTAAATACTTATTACCAGTCATAATCCCCATCAAATTGCATGCACAAGTTCAATGAGGACCAAAAATGCATAAGAACAACCGAAAACCGTCACGAATTGTTTATACACAAGAATCACTCCTCAAAAGTTCTTGGAGCACTATTTTCTTCTCTTGACCATTTAAATTATGTGAATTTAGTTACAAGAAATGTATAAAATACCTCTTTAGACCAATGCTCAACCGGATTTGAGCCCTTAAGACCCTTAAAACACACATATGTTTCCTTTAATACAACATTATAAGCCTAATCTTGACTAGAACTTAAGGATTTTATGACCTAAGTCATGAATACAACTTCTAACTCTCAATAATGCTTGTTACCAACTTAACACATCTTTTTAATGCCCCAATAACCCCACCTATACACCAAATACAAGCCAAAATGTCCTCAAAATTCCAATTTGCACTTTTGGAGGGAAAATGCAATATTCAAATTTGTGAAGGACTCGAACAAAACTAACAACACTAAATGACTCCAAATGACCCCCTAGACCTAAAAACACACTGAAAAATCAAAATTTGATGTTGAAAATCATAATTACATGTTGGGTTTAGATACTCCTACATAAATAATCTAGTTGGCCATTCTTCCTATAAGTGCAGAGTTTTGACAAAAGGTATTCGAGAGGGTCAAATTTTGATATTATCTTGGTATGGTTGTTCAAAAGGTAATGGTGGAGTTTTTAAAAGGTGAAGACCACAACCAAGCATGATTTTTCAATCTACAAGTAGTTGATCTCATATGCAATTAAGGTGCAACTAAGGTAATAGATGGCTCTCTTTTTGTGTTTGGAATTGTAGTGTGCCAGAGTGCGCCTATAGCAAATTGGGTAGCATAATATGTATAACAACAAAGGTTTACCTGGGGTAGGTGGTACAAGAACATGTGGATTTTCCAAATATTGTTTTATTTGAGCAAAGTCTTGTTGGTACTGGGACCCTAGTGGAAATCAATATATTTATTTAGTAGATGGGTGAAGGAATGGCACTTGTCTGCAAGCTGCGAAATGAATCTTCGAATGGCTTGAATTTTACCTTGCAGGTTGTACAACTATTTGAGGTTCTTAGGAGGAGGAATCTCAATGATAGTAGTGAATTTAGAGGGATCTATTTCAATTCCACACCTAGACAATAGTTTACCTGAGATGACTCTGAAGACATGATTCTTTAGATTCAAATGGACCTTATAATCCTAAACCCATTCAAAGATATGGTGAAGGATCACCAGGGGTTATTCTCTAGTCTTATATTTTCTAAGGATATCATCCACATAATCCTCCACAATATCATGTAACATGTCATGGAATATGACAGTCATATCTCTTTGATATGTTGCACCTGCATTCTTGAGGCCAAAAGGCATGAATTGATAGTAAAAGGTTCCCCAAGGAGTAGTAAATGTGGTTTTATGTTGGTCTTCTTACGCAATCTTAATTTGATTATATCCTGAGAATCCATCCATGAGGGATAAAATTTCATGGTCAATAGTAGAATCAAAAATCATGTCGATGTTCGAAGAGGAAAGTCATCTTTAGGACATGCCTTGTTGATGTCCCTAAAATTTGTGTAAATCCTTATACCAATAGGTTTCTTCTGAACAGGCACTACGTTAGAGATCCATTCGGAGTAATCAATAGGTCTAATGAATCCCATTGCTAATAACTTTTATATCTCCTCTTTGACCAAAAGAGCCACATGCGGATGCATTTTGCATAGTTTTTGTTTGATTAGCTTCGTTGATTCATGCACAACTAGGTTATGCACTAGTAAAGAAGGATCCAAACTTGGTATTCCTACATAGGAGCAAGAAAATACATCCACTAAGGAGCATGGAAAAATATTTTTGTTTGCATGTTGAAAGAGAAGCCCCAAGTTTCGAGAATTCTAGGATCATCTTTTGTAGCGATGTTGATATCAATATTCTCCTCCATAAGTAATTAGGATACATCCTCCATATGTGTAGGATCAAGTGGGAGATTGAGTTCTTGCTATATGGGTCACTTTTTATATCATTTTTTATATTTTTATATTTTTTTGTCCGTAAGATCCTCAATGAGGTTTTCACTATGGGACTTGGATATTTTATTTTGGTGAGGATTTTTGGAATATATTTTTCCCTCATTCTCTTTTTTCTCTTGATGACCACATAACTTGGCCTCCTCCCCGAAATATGTGTACGCATCAAGGTTGGTATAGAATCCCTTTTTATAGTCCCCAACAGGAATGTCGTCACGTAACCCCATGAATTCATCAATTACTTCATCATTCTAAAATAAATCAATTATTATATGTCATTGTTGGTCCCAACTATTAAGGGAAGGGTGTACAAGGTCTAATTTAGGAGTGGAAGGGGACAGGGTTAAAATAGTCATGTTAGAGAATAAGTTGGTGGAAGTAAGGTCCTCGTAAAGGCTACAAAGGGAATCTGTTCGCTATCATAATTTGAAGAGATATCCTCACATTTTGAGGAGGTGGCCTCAAATTATGTAGGTGGGGATCCATAGGGCCTTATATCAACCCCATATCTATATATTTTACCATGTGCCGAAGGGGTTCCCACACACCTTGTTCATTTATGCCACACCCATATCCTTTGTATCCCATAGTGTACATCATCTTATTAGGGATGACATATTATGGGGATTGATAGCATGAATCCATCCTTTCATCGGGGATTGGGATGTATAAGTGTTATGTATTTTCTCATCTACCAAGAGACCACCAGGGATGAATTTTTCAATATTGCAAGGTTCCTAAGGTCATTGTGGCTGAAAGTTGTTCCTTGTGCATGTTTTGGTTGATAGGATAAGATTTGAAACAAGGAGGGCTTATTGGAGGTTGTACTGCCCATGACCAATAGGAAGGATTTTCATTTCCCATGTAGAAAATGGGGATATGGATATGGAGGAACCACTTTCATGTGGGCACAGTGTATCGGGATTGATGCAAAAGGCAAGGGCCTCTGATTGAAGCTCTATAATTATCTCTGTAGAAGGACAATCATATGTTATGGGGTAATGACCAGATAATGCTCTATAATGGGTAAAGGGTTGTGGGTCCCCAAGAATAGTAAGTGCTTGTTCTAGATGATAGATCTTGATACAAAGGGTAGAATTTGAGGGAACGACCTACATGGCATGTATCTATGGGTGACCGGGGATAATATCATAAGGTAGCTCCAAATCAAGGACATGAAAATAAGTTTCATGTGTAATAGGCCTAACATCCATTGGGAAAGTAATTTTACCTACGAGTACCGCTTGAAAGTAATTTCCCAAATTTGACCATGTTAACCCCATCCAACTATTTTAGAATTGTTGATAAAGACTTCGTGTGGGGAGTAACTTCATATTTGAGCGGTCCTTGTGAGAGTTTCAAATGAGGAGTGTTTTGGACCACTTGGACATGTTTGGAATCCATGATTCCATTGTCACCTACGACATTCTTATTTTTGTTGAAAAACTTGGACTTTTCTGTAGGTTTTGATTCATGGTTATCTCTTTGGAAGGGTTTTAAAGTCCCTTTGGCAAGCAAAGCCTTTTCAATCTAGATTCCTTTTTCAATAACTTCTTCAAAGGTGCTTACACAATGCATTTGCAAGTGAAAGGCTATCTCAGGATGTAAGTTAGGTACAAAGATACTGACAAGCTGTTTCTTTGGAATAGAGCAAGGAAAAACTGTTAGAGTAGGTATTTACCTTAGCTCATGTTCACCTAGGTACTTTATTTACCTTTATTGTATTTATCCTCACCCACTTATGTGTGTGGATATTTCTTTTATCTTATTTAGATATTAGGGGATATTATCTAGTTGTTAGGTATAGTTCTTTCCTTGATCTATGGTATTGACTAGTTCTTTCCTTGATCTATGGTATTGACTAGATCCTTGATGTCTAGTTCTCTCCTAAATCTATGGTCTTGACTAGTTCTTTGATGACTAGTTATTTCCTTGATTTATGACTTGATCTACGACCTTGATTGGTTCTTAGATTGTTATTCCTTGCCTATTTAAGCAAGGCCCATTCTCAATGTATTGCATTGAGTTCCATAATAATATATGATATTACTTTGCTCATTTGTTTGCAAAGGTTTTATGTAAAGCTATTTTGGCGAATTACTTTCATCTTATTGATCGTGGTGTTTGATTAGCATATGTGTTCTTGGCCCGGTATGATCTTTATCGCCCGCTTCATGGTATCAGAGTAGGAGATTGTTGTTGACATCCGTCTATAAGTTTTATTTTGCAAATAAATTCTTTATATATTCATATATTCGGGATTTGCTCGTATTTTGTTGCTATATGCATTTTTATGCAAAACAGAGGCTTCCATTGGATCCGGAAGGTAGAAAAACCCTAAGATTGGCTGTAAACTTGACCATTTCGAGAGGCAGTCATTTTTTTGGTTTTTTTGTTATGCAGAGAAATATACTTGGATTCGCCTCGGGATTTGCACCATACGAAAAAGGAAATCTAGAATTGTTTTCTAGGTTTTGTTGGGTTTCTTGAGATCCAATCTGGGTATTTTTTTGTTGCGGCATAGCATTTTTGGTTTGCGCATAGGAGGTCTTTTTCGAAAAGACGTTTCTTTCCTTTTTTGGCAGGGGTCCACGGATGTTGTGCACGACTATTACTATTTTAGGAAAATCCATGCAGACTACTATTTTGGGCAGCAAAGGTCACTTTCAACACAGTCCAAAAATAGTAGTTTTTACCAAAAGAAGCAGTTGGATGTGACTTTCTCGAAAACCAGCAACACATTTTTTTAGAAACAATATCATATAAACCTACTTTTCATGCTTCTAAACCTATGAGGCTTGTTCTGCATGCTCTTCCACATCTATGCCTATTACAGTACCACATATAGTGTATCCTACTTCTGCCCAGCTACATGGATTTTTAAGAAGCATACCACTACATTCAGTTCTCACATGCTCCGTTTTATGGGTCTCACTAGCGGAGTCATTGACAGACATTCACAGGGTATTGTTTCCTCTATTCCACATGTTAAGTGGAATTCTCGTCATGACATTGGTTTTCGAGCAGATACTTCATTAGGATCACACATTGATAGAGCTCCTTTTTTTGTTCGCTCGACTCTTTCTGAGGATCATGAGCAACACATGAGTTCTGCACCTTCACTCAGGATTGAGAAACCTGAGATTTTAGCTATCAGACATGATCAACCTGACACACATTCTGATGTTCTTTTGCATGCACCCATTGTGCATTTTACACCAAGTCATATGTAGGCATCTTCTTCATCCATCCGTGTTGATTTGGGGTGGATATCTGATCACTCGTGGTGGCGACATAGGCATTCGTTGAGAGGACTCTACAGGCATGGCTCCTCCACCATTAGGCCTCTTACTCCACTTTCTATACCTTATGCATTGTGATGCTTCTTGTTTTGAGCATTTTTATTTAGCAGGTGTAGTGTATCTCTCTTGTTTGTTGAGAGATTTTGTATCTATATTTTTGACACTTTTGGCATGTTGATAGTATCTCTTATGGGGGATCTATTCTGGTGCATTCCAGTGTTAGTTTGTCAGTGTTTGAGTAGTTATTTTGACAACTCATACATATTTGTAGTGTCACTCCACCCATTCAGCAGTATGGGAGGGTGTGGTGTTGATCTTACTTCTTCGGGTTTCGTGTCCTTGCCTTGTTACCTTGGCTTTTCTTGGATCGTGACACTCTGGAGTTTGTGTCCTTGCCTTGTTGCTTTGGTTATTGTTCTTAGATCGTGGCACACCTATTTGCAGCAGTTGATCGAATTATGTTTGGTATTTTTTTACACTTTCGACATCACTCGTTGACAGTTTTCTTGTATGGAGCTATTCTGGTGGAGCCCAGTGTTAGTTGTTTTTGAGTTTTGTGATTGAGCAGTGGATTCAAACCACAGTGCACACCAAAATTCTTCAGCATTGTACAATTTTTTTGAGCCGAGCTTCTTGGGATGCCTTGGAGTGGGTCTTTACTCTCTTTACTTTGTTGTTACTAGTTTTGGGTACCTTGCGGTGTCCCTTTTTCCCAATTATTGTACATGAGTACCTCATCAAGCCTAGTTACCGGGACTCATACTGTGGACATGCCAATTCTATTTTGGCCCCTAGCTTCACTTGAGGGGGTGTTAGAGTATGTATTTACCTCAGCTCATGTTCACCTAGGTAATTTATTTACCTTTAATGTATTTATCCTCACCCACTTATGTGTGTGGATATTTCTTTTATCTTATTTAGATATTAGGAGATATTATCTAGTTGTTAGGTATAGTTCTTTCCTTGATCTATGGTATTGACTAGTTCTTTCCTTGATCTATGGTATTGACTAGATCCTTGATATCTAGTTCTCTCCTAAATCTATGGTCTTGACTAGTTCTTTGATGACTAGTTATTTCCTTGATTTATGGCTTGATCTATGACCTTGGTGATTCTTAGATTGTTATTCCTTGCCTATTTAAGCAAGGCCCATTCTCAATGTATTGCATTGAGTTCCATAATAATATATGATATTACTGCTCATTTGTTTGCAAAGGTTTTATGTAAAGCTATTTTGGCGAATTGATTTCATCTTATTGATCATGGTGTTTGATTAGCATCTGTGTTCTTGGCTTGGTATGATCTGGTTATCGTTCCTTTCAAAAACGACTAGCTAACCCTCGCCACCGTTATAAGAAACCAACGAATTTTTCATTATTGCATAGTTTTACATTACAAAGGTATAGCATAGTGATATCACTTTCCATGTTTCATGGTAAATGTCGAATACTTTTCTCAGCTAAGTACGTGAATGTGTAAATAGACCCTTTGGGGAGATGGAGAAACCATTCAAGTGCTTGGCCTCCAAGACTCCATAGGAATAAGTGAATGAGGTAGTTATCATTGTAGGAAACTTCTTGGTAAGCCATGAAGAAGTATTTTATGTGATCACAAGGATCACCTTTTCCCTATATTTATCAAATTTAGGAAGTCAAAACTAGGTGGAAAGGGAGTTTGTAACATCTCCCGATTGAAGGGATAAGGACACAATTCTTGAACTGATATTTCTTATTGTGTCCAAGGTTGTTTTCTTAAAGACCAACAAGTGCATCTTTCATGGATTACCACTCTTGGTTGAATATTTGGCCATGTGAGAGTGTGGCATGTATGTACGTGCGGTTAGATTTGGAGGCTTCGTCACCATGGTTTTAAGTGTAATATTTCACATAATTCACCGTAGGTTTTTCAAAGTGCATGTATCTCTACTTGTGTCTCGATGGACATGTGAAGTTATGTTTTCTAAATGATGGCTAAGAGTTTGTAATTGTTATTTCACATTGACCTCCACATTTTGGGTTTCTAGTTGAGGTTCATGTGGGGTGTCTTGTTTAGGATCTTCCCCCTCGGTTCTAGTTTCGCAGTTGGTTCGAATAAACGGTATGTGATAACCAGTTGTAGTCTTAGAGGATTTTGCTTCCTCATTGTTACCTTCTGTTTTGCCGAGGTAGAAGTATGTCCATGATTTCGTATGTCCTCAACTATTTGATAAGGAGGAGGTTATGTTCTTTCTTCTTCTCGACTCATATTTGTAAGGATGGTGGGATCGAATTCAGGTGGCAATTTGGCCCCTAACTCTACTACCCATACTAAAACTTGATCTCTATTTTGGAAGAGGAAGTTATCTATGTGGGTGGGGTCATATATAAAGGAATCCTAAGTAGTTTGTCCCTTGTTTCCTCTATCGTCAACTAACATTTCCTCTTCAGATAATGGGTCCAAATGGTTTCAAAGGAAAGGATTATATTTCCACCTTTTATGTGTCATTCTTGTAACAGGTGGCATGATATGAAGCATTTTGCAAATATTGGGGATATATGTGCAAGTGTCACAAAGAATCTAGATAAAAAAATCATTGTAATGAAAACAAAGTGAATACTTTTCCAAGGGTGCAAAATGTATGATGAAAGTAGCCAAGGAAAATCTATGAAATTTGGACAAAGTAATGACTGCAAAGGAAACTTTTCCATAGGTGAAAAATGTCTCAAAAGTTGTTTAATAATGCAACAACACAATTTTAACACTTAAATCGAGTTTTTGAGAAAACAAGATTTAAGTATTAAAAAGGGTTAATATGATTTTGACAATGTAACAACGTAAATTTCCACACTTAAATCAAGTTTAAGAAAAACAAGGTTTAAGTATAAAAATGGTTGATACTTTATAGGCGAGTTGATGGAGATATAGAGTTGTTAGTAGTGTAGATGATGAGATATTCGGAGATGGCATCGACCGATATTGATGATGTATGTGTGGCACCCGAGTATGTGGAATGGTGACAGGGGAAGATGCTAGATCGAGTTCGAGATAGGTTTGTGAGGGAACAATGGGAGCAGGGAGAAGAGGATATGGAGATGGGAGAGGAGGTTGAGGGATAGGTAGGGGGTAGATAAGAGGTAGAGCTAGTTGCGGCGTGGGCGAAGGTGGAGAGGTTGAGATAGGGGTTAGGCCGAGAGAGACGCTTAGTTGACTTCCTTGGAGGAGGAGCTGGTGAAGTTGATGCAATAGCTAAGGGAGAAGTATAAGTGGGTGACAGTTTTAGAGACAGAGCTAGGGTAGGTGTAGTAGGAATAATATCGATATCATCGAAGTGGGAGTTGTTAAAGGAGAGGTTTAGAGTGGCTAGGATTACATTTGTAGTATCGGGGGCTAGGAGTATCTAGATTAGGGTTGGTAGGTCCGAGAGCGGGGCAGCTAATGGAAAGATGAGGCCACTAGACATAGTGATCTTGGATCAATATCGGGATGTCATTGTCAAGCTCCAGATATTATGAGGGTGTGGTAGTGGAGAGACTCCTAGAGGTGTCACAATATGCGGAGCATATATTGAGTTAGTGGAAGGCATATCGGCTTGGCCGTATTGCTAGTACAAGGAGCATCGAGGGGGCTAAGGAGGGAGCCCGAGGGTGGAGCTAGATTGTTTTATGTATAATTTACATTGTAGTTTTTGTATGGGCTAGAGAGCCCGATCATTTTTGACTTGGATGTATGTGTGTGTGTGTGTGTGTTTTTGGATATATGGATGTGTAAATGTGTTTTCATGATTTCATGTGGTGTTTTATATGAGTTTATGGATAGATTTAGATATGATGATGGTTATAGTAGTGATGAGATTTAGATGAAATAATGTTGTATGAATGTGATGATTTAATTTTATCGTGATGAATGTTATATGGATTAGATGTGATTATATTGTATGGATGTTGGTTTTATTTGTTGATATGTATGATGATGGTTAAGAGAATTTCATGGGATGTGTTTGATTCTTTATTTGACTTGGCACATATAAATATGTGATGGTAATTTTAATGATAATGCACTTGCAACCATAATTGGTGTTAATATATAACTAACAATGGTTAGTCCATTTAGGATTATGTGATTGATTTAAGATAAGATGAGATATGTTATCTACCTCCTTCTAACATGTTTGGGAGTTACATGCATATTTTACAGGGGAACTATGTTCTCCTTAGTGGCTCTTAGGTTTTACCCCAACTTTGTTTTGGTTAAGGTTCCATGGGCTAATCGATGTGGGAATTTTGCATCTTTAGAGGGAAATTTGATTGATATGGGAAGCTTTCCTAGGATGATAAAATATGTAGGCATATTTGTGAAAGATGATCGATGCGGGAAGCTTTCAATTTTAGCGCCATGGATGTAGGTTATTTTATATTGAGTAGCCATCCTTCAAGGGAATGGTCTACAATAATATATTTGGATTTTGATGGTGATAACAAATATATTTTTGATCGATAGTTATCCTTCAAGGGAGAAATCTATATTTTGATAAGATGTTTTTCCATCCCATAGTGATTTTGATTCTTTTAGCTGAGGGTGGGCCTAAGAGACCATTTAAGGAGGGTGGGTTTGATATACAAGATAACACATGTACCATAAACATGTTGTTTTTCAGTAGATAGGGTGAAGTAGGGGAGTAATGATTTTGAGGTCCTCTACTGTATTCAAGGGGGATTGTCCATGTGGAATATGCTATGAGTAGGGTCGTGGTGCCCATATTTAAGGTCATATTAGATATATTGACGGAGACCACATAATTCCAAATCATTACTAGGGTAAGGGAGATTGGTGGGTGTTAAAAATGGGGGATCTTAGTTGGAATAAGGTCATGTAGATAGATATGTTAACAATAGAAAGGTCGCAAGTGTAAGGAATTAAGAGGATCCTTTTTAGGTTTACCATCAAGAGAGGCTAAACAATATGCCCTAGACCCATATTTATGAGTGATAATATATGGTCCAAGCTAGTTTGGAGCAAACTTCCCACGTTTACTCTTTTCCATATTTGTGACATGTTGATTTTCTTTAAGGACAAGATCACAAATATTGAATTTGCATTCTTTGAGATGTTTATTATATGCACATTTGATTCATTCTTAATATACATTAATATGTTTTTGTGTGGTTAGTAATCATTCATCTAACAATTCATGTTATGATAGGCGTTCTTGATGATATTTTTCCTCGGAGATGAAATCTTTAAGAGAAACGCATAGGGATGGAATTTGGACGTCAAGAGAAAAAATGGATTCAGTGTCATAGACTAGAGAGAAGGGAGTAGAACACCGTAGGGTTTCAAATTATAGTTCGTTAATCCCATAATGCTAATGGAATTTGGAGATGCCAATATTTACCAGCTTAATCAATAGTCTTGGTAAGGATTTTGTTGAGGGTTTTATTAGATGCTTCGGCTTGTGGATAGTATGGTGTGGAGAAACTGAGTTTAATATTGTAGGTGTCATAGAGTTTTTGGAAAAAAAAAAAAATTTGAATGATTTATCATTATTTGTGATGATTTTATGGGGAATGTTGAAGCAACAAATGATGTAATGGTAGATTAAATCTACAATCTTATCCACTTTAGTGGAGATAAGATGGATAACTTCAACCCATTTTCTGAAATATTCAATAGGGGTGATAATGGAATTATGTCATTGAGATAATCAATAATTAATAAAGCCAATGAGATCAAACCCCATTGTGAGAAAGGCCATAAATCTTGAGTAGGTTAAAGAGAATGACTGAGGATGTTGGTGAAATTAGCATGTTGTTGACATTTGATGCATTTCTTTACATATTGACAACAATCTTGATTAAGCATAGGCCAATAATAACCTATCCATATGATTCATTTAGAAATGGCTAGACCATTAAGGTGTCTGTCACAAATTCCATCGTAGACTTCTTGAATAGTTTGGCTAGCCTCTGGAGATTTAAGACATCAAAGGAGAAGACTATCAAACCCTCTTTTATAAAGGACTCCCCCAAATATAACATAGCAAGATGTGTGTTGTTGGAAGGACCTCTTACCATTTCTAGATAGGTCCAAGGGTATTTTACTTTGGGAAAGATATTCATATATTTGGGTATACCAAATATCATTGGCTATCTTCTATATGATTTATGGAAGGAAGATCAATGTTGGTATGATATGGGTTATCAAGTCTATGTATAAAAATGAAGAGTTTAGAATCATTTTGGGATAAAGGGATGAGAAATATGAGAGATTCCATTGTATCTACAAATTCATTAAACAAGAGTGGAGTCGTTTGGATTTCATAATGATTAAAGGCCTTCAAGATATTGTCAATGATAGCCTTATATTTTTGCAAGGTCTCATTTTTACATTGATGTGTTCCTTTTATTTGATTGATGATGAGATGTGAGTCACCATAGATGTCAAGGATGCTTACACCAAGAAGTGCGGTAGTTTGAAGATTCATGATGAGGGCCTTGTACATGGCCATGTTATTTGTACAATCAAAGTTTAATTTAAATGATAGTAAAATAGGAGCCCCCCAAGGAGGTATTATGACTATCCCGAAACACCTTCCTTGTTGACATCTAGCTCCATTGTAAAATAAGGTCATTTTGAGAGGATTTTTATCATGATCGAAGGTGTTGATAGATTCATCAGGAAATTGTTCACATGGGAGTTGATAATTGGCAAGGAGAGCTTCTACAAGCTGATTAGCAATAACATGCCCTTTGATGGATTTTTGAGAGATAAATTTAACTTCAAACTTGGTTATGAGAATAAGCCATCTAGTCATATGCAGTGTTAAAATGTGGCTTACAATTTATGGATTTTAGTGGATTAACTCTTGTGACTACGTAAGTTTTTATTGAGGAGATATTGAAAAAGTTTGGATGTTGTAAAGTATAAGGCACAATACAAATTTTGTAGTTCTAAATAACGGGTCTCGTAATAATGAAGGGTAAGTATTATATAATAACTTGTCTTGATGTGCCAAAGATAGCTCCCAAGGCATGATCAGTGGTAGAGATATATATATAGAAAGGCTCTCCCTCACATGGAGGTATAAGCACTTTGGAAGTGATAGGAAATATAGTTTAAGGGCATCAAAGGCCTTTTTAAAACCATCATCCCATCTGAAATGTATGTCCTTTCTAAGGAGGTGATGGAAGGGTTGATTACAAATCGATAATTAAGAGATGAAACAAAGGATAGATTGGAGTTTCCCTTATAGATTGTGGAGCTATTTAAGGTTAGATGGAGGAGACATTTTGATTATGGTTTCGATTTTAGTGGGGTTGACTTTGATTCCCTTGATAAAGAACTATGAATCCTAAGAGTTTCCCAGTTAGGACCTCGAACATGCATTTAGTAGGGTTGAATCGAAGGAATAATTGTATTATATGGGCGAAGATTAGGTTGAGGATTGTAAGATGGTATTTTCGGTGTTTAGATTTACCTAAGAGATCATCTCTGCCTCTTATATGATTTTTTCGATGAGGTCATGAATGATATAGATCATGACACATTGGTAAGTTACTCCTGTATTTTTCAAGCCAAAGGGAATTACTTTATAGTAGAAGTTTCCCCACGGATTGATAAAGGATGTCTTATGTTGATCTTTTGGTGTAATAAGGATTTGATTATAACAAGAGAAACCATCCATAAGTGACATATTTTTTGTGGAATGGCGTTAGATCGAAAAGCTGATTAATGTTAGGTAGAGGGAAATTATCTTTGGACAAGCGAGTTTAAGGTCTCAAAATTCTGTAGATACACAATTTCCCATAGGTTTTGGTTACATGTACGATGTTAATAACCCATTTTTATAATCGATGGGTAGGATGAAATTGGCTAAGTGAAGATGTTGAAGTTCTTCTTTAACTAGCAATGCGGTATACCGATGCATTTTATGAAGTTTTTTCTTCACTGGTTTAGCATCATGGATGGTGAAAATATTGTGGACAATGATATTAGGGTCAATACTAGGCATGTCACTATAATACCATGTGAAGGCTTGACTATGATCGGATAGGAAGGATGTGAACTCGCGAGCTCTTGTGGGTCTAAAGCTTAACCAACTTTAATTATATGTGGTGCTTGTGATTTTCCTATGTTAATTTTGACATTGGGTTCATTAAGGAGTGTAGGTGTGTTGAGAGGTAGAAATTTCTTGAGATAATGATATTCAGAACTAATGTATATTAGGATGTCATTATCTTCTTTACATCGAGAACATGGATGGTGGGAGAGTCCCTTTTTATCACATCGAGGTAACACTAACGGGAGGATCTTGGTCTTGTCGTTAGCTTGATAATTCAAAAATCCTAGGGTGATTACATTGATTCTAAAAACATTTAAGGGGTGGATATAGTGTCATATGTGTTAGAGGGGATATCGCGATACGATAATGAAGAGAAGTGTTTGGAATCTAGGATTGATCATGGTGAATTTAGGGAAGGTTGTTTGAATCTGAGTGCATGTTTTTCATGGGGTTTTTTTAAATCCTTAAAGGTTAGCTCATGTGAACCTTGCTCATATATTCCTAGGCCAAAACCTTTCCATGCATAGTGATGGAGGTAGGTTTAGGAAAATTGAGGCTTAGCCAAGAATGAAAAGATTGAGGTCAATGGCTTTGAGTGGTGTTGATTCTCAAGGTGTGAGGAGGGCGATCAATTCTGTTATCCATATTTCGCCCCAGGGAAAAATATTGGATCGGCCATGACCCTGTGTGAGAAGAAAGAGAAGAAATGGCTCTTTCACGTAAATTTGTGTCTTAAATCTATTTGATGAGACCCGGCGAGCTCTAAAATAATAAGGGAAAAAGTCAACATTTGAACCCGAGTCAAAGCAAAAGCGGGGAGGCAAAGGAAAAGGTGAAATTTTTCCTTTTCTCAAAATGGCACAAAGGAAAAGATTGGAGCACACCTCCCCAGCCAACAAAAGGGTGCCACGTGTCCAAGCGGAGCAGCGGGGCCGCAAGAGTTTTCTAGATTTTTTTATTCTCGCAAAAAAAAGGGGAAAAGATAAATTTTGAACCCACAAACCCGATTTTGCCCTAATCTGGCTGCCACGTGTCCCACATTATCAAAAGGGAACCCATTTTTCAAGTTGTTTTCCCACCCTCCTATACGGACTGATACAAACTTTGAAAGGGCATATCTTTCAGCTCAGGGCTCGAAATATTACAAATCTGACACCGTTGAAAATATCCCGCCTCACCTATGCCATGGAGGTATGAGACTTTAATTTTTGAGGAGGTTAGGTAAGGAAAATGGAGGAAATGTCTTCGGGCCTTTAATGCAGGATCCATCTGTCTCAACAACTAGATCGATTTGATCTATTTCCACCATTTCCTCTTTTTTCAAGGCACCGAACCAAGGATCGATGTCGTAAATACATATTTGGGGGTAGATTTTATCAGAAGAATTAACAGTAGTGGTTGAGTTTCGACATGCTTTTCTCATTTCTCTCTCTCTTTCTTCTTTTGGTTTGAGTTTGTAAATACGGGGCAAAATTCATTGTAAAAGGTTGTTGTTCATTCTTCTTCCCTGCCCCCTCTTTTTTCTTCCCTAGGGTTGAAAATGGAGTCTGAACCTCCTTTCACGGCTCTGTAATGGCATTCTCTTGCCTCTTGCCCACTAACGATGTACTGTGTGAACTTTTGGAGCAATAAATTTTGTTTTGTGATGCATATGTCCATCCTTTGCTTATTTTATTGTCTCTCCTCGCCTCTCGTCATTGCAAGGTATATTGTGCATATTCTGATGTTTGTTGCAGGTCCTAGGAGTTGTGTTTAATGGGTTTTGAAGTGGTGTTATGTGTGAAATCTATCTTTGGTCTGTGGTGCATCTTGTCCACCCTCTCCTCTGCTCACCTCTCTCCACTTCAGGCAGCTGAGATTGTGACCAGCACTTCCCTTTTCTTGGTGTTATCACCTCATTAGTGTAGGATTTCCCTCTTTATGCACTTTCTCTCTCCTTGTCTCCTTGGCATTGTTAGGATAGGTGTAGTTAGACGTCATTTTTGAATTAGGAGTAGTTTAGCATTAGGATCAGGAAGAAGAAGTTGGCTTTCTCCGGAGGGCCATCTCAAGTCCGTAAGTCCCACATGTTGAGAGATGATCCCATGTTATGCAAATCACACCAAATGACCCTGCCTTAGAAAAATATATCCATAAATCATTTGGGGGTGTTGTGATTTCACATTAACAGTTTTGGCATGCCCGAGTGGGACAAGTTTGAAGCACCTTACCACTTCACTTCATCAGGTTTGATGTGCTCTTGGTGAAGATTTCAGCCTTTGGAGGCACTTTCAAGCACATCTGGCAACTCCATCTAGTCAAAACCCGTTCTCTGAGTTGTAGACCTTTTCCATCCATTTCCACTCATTTTCATCCATTTTCTTCTTCCATCTCTTTCATTTTCTTCCATTCCATGAGGTTATGTAATCATGACTTCATTCCCTTCATGGAACTCACACTTCTGACAATGATGTAATCCACCTCTAAATCAGCATTATGATCAGATCCGGGATCAACATGTCCATCCCTATGAGTAGTAGTGCCAAACTCGGTTTGGCTATGGGGCTTTACAAGAATAGGGATATGCATGCAATGAAGACAATCAAATACAAGATGCTTTGGTCTCTTTGGAGAAGATTCAAAAAATGGAGGCTGACATGGTTCAATTAAGGGCAACAACTCAAATGTGGGCTTTCATAATTGGTTGCAGGGTACCTTGTCCATTGGAAGGCCCTTTTCTAAGACACTACAACCCTCAGGAGAAGCTTGACTTCATGGTTGAAGTGTCACCTCAACTTACACAATGGGTTGAGGAGATCGAGGCTTATGAGTTGGAGTCAAGACAACCTTGTCAATGGGTAAGTCAATCACTAGCTCCCTATCTTTCATTGTCTCTTCCTCAATATTTATCATTTCAGCAGAGGCAAGAGTCAAGCCCCTCACTTGCTGCCCCAAGTGTTGATTTCATTTCTCCATCTTCTAGTCTTCCATCCCACCTCAATTTCTCTGCCCTTTTCCCTTCCAAATCCAATTCCCCTCTACAAGAGCCAAAAGAAACACCTTCCCCTACACCACAAAAATTGCAAATATGGTTGAACCCCAACTTGCCACTCCTCTTGCTTTCCCAAGCCCATGTTGGGAAGAGACTCAAGAATCCAGTCAAGGAGAACATCAAACAGAGGAACCCAATAGAGAAGAAATGATAGAAAATATGAAGAGTTGGGCTACTAAATTTGAGTTTTCAAAGGTTCCCTTATTGGTTAAGCCTATGGAGGAGGCTGAGGTCAAGCTGCAAGTGGTGGAAGCTCCAGCTACAACACAAGTAGGGGAAGAAGGAGCTACTCCTAATCCAAAAGAATAGGAGTACATTTCAGCTGTAGAGAGGACCATATAGTTTCAGAGGCTCCAAGTGCGGAGCAGGCCATAGAAGAACCTTCAATTCTTCCTCCCACTTCATCCCCTTCAACCTATGATGTTGAGGAAGATTTTGATCTTTTCAAACTTCATGTTTGAAGATGAGGGGAACCATGGTGAGAAAATTGTAGATTCGAAGGACACCATGGAGGAGGTCAAACACACGCAGCAGGACAACAAGGAGGTAGATTATCTATCTAACTTGGAGGATTGTCTTGATGGAGAGGAGCCCGAGGAGATCACATCATTTTATCCTCCATCATCCACCTTCCAAGAACATGAGCTTGCTGCCATGGAGGAGAACATTCAGGAACAGTAGCCTATACTTCATAACAGCCCTCTGGAACCAAGATTGGAAGACATAACTCTCCCATGTTCTTCAAAGGAGAAGGAAGAGAAAAAACAGAAAGATTTTGTCATCTCTCTCACACCATCCACCCAAGAAGGTCCATCAGAAGACTCTTTTTTTGGAGTTGAATTTTAGATAAATGGTCACATCCAAAGGATCAGACCGTGCCCAATCAGGTACTTGGCTTCATTGGAGCCAAAGGAGAAACCAAAACCAATCATGCCTACTTTAGGGCATGAGGATGAGCATCAAAGTACTAAGGGTCACCATCAATACCTCCAGGAGTCCAATGCAGGTCATCTTGAGGAGGTATTTTTCATTAATGCTGATACCTTGATGATTTGGGTGGAGGACCAGCTTATTGTCAGTTTTTCACTCATCCAACCAACCATGTTCAGTGCCAAATCAGTTGCATGGCTGCCATTTTTGAGGAAGGGAAGTTATTTCTCCCTACCAGTTGCAGGCTTTGTTTGAGCTCCCTTTTCTCTTGGTTAGAGTAGTGTAGGTAGGTTTGTTTTTAGTAGAAGAAGTGCTTTTGCACACTCTACATGTTCCATTTAGAGCATGTATGATTTTCAGTTTGTACATAGTTTTTGGTGTTGTTGTTTTGCTCTTGCACAGTGCATTGTAATGGTTTTGGTGAAGATCAGCTCCAAGTTTCAGTGGGTTTCCAAATGGCTCAGAGGTTGGAGTTTTAGAGTTTAGATCAGTTTCATGTTTATCAGGTAGACTCCATGCCCAATGGATACTTCAAGGCCACTGGTCTCTTCATCTAGCAGGTAGATGTCCCCGTGAGTCACCAAATTGTTATCCATATTTCACCCCGGGTAAAATATTGGATCGGCCACGACCCTGTGTGAGAAGAAAGAGAAGAAATGGTTGTCATGTGAATCCATGTCTTAAATCTATTTGACAGACTTCGTAGGCTCTAAAATAAAAAGGGAAAAAGTCAGCGTTTGAACCCGAGTCAAAGCCAAAGTAGGGATGCAGAGGAAAAGGTGAAAATTTTCCTTTTCTCAAAAGGCACAAAGGAAAATATTGGAGCGCACCTCCCCAGCCAACAAAAGGGTGCCACATGTCCAAGCAGAGCAAGCGCGGGCCGTGGGAGTTTTTGGATTTTTGATTCTCATGGAAAAAGGGGAAAAGATAAATTCTGAACCCACAAACCTGATTTTTCCCTAATCTGGCTGCCACGTGTCCCACATTATCAAAAGGGGACCCATTTTTCAAGTTGTTTTCCCGCCCTCTTGTATGGAATCGATATAAAATTCAAAGGGAATATCTTTCAACTCGGGGCTCGAAATATTGCAAATCTAACACCATTGAAAATATCTCGGCCTCACCTATGCCATGGAGGTCTGAGAATTTAATTTTTTAGGAGGTTAGGTAAGGAAAATGGAGGAAACGTCTTCAGGCCTTCAATGCAAGATCCATCTGTCTCAACAACCATATCATATTCAATCTATTTCCACCGTTTCCTCTTCCTTCAAGGCATCGAACCAAGGATCGATGCAGTAAAGATGGATTTGGGGGCAGATTTTATCAAAATCATTAATAGCAGTGGTTGAGTTCTGACGTGCTTTTCCCGCTTCTCTCTCTCTTTCTTCTTTCAAGTTGAATATATAAATACGAGGGCAGGATTCATTGTAAAAGGTTGTTGTTCATTCTTCTTCCCTGCCCCCTCTCTCTTTTCTTCCCTAGGGTTGAAAATGGAGTCTGAACCTCCTTTCACGGCTCTGTAATGGCATTCTCTTGCCTCTTGCCCACTAACGATGTATTGTGTGAACTTTTGGAGAAATAAATTTTGTTTTGTGATGCATCTGTCCATCCTTTGCTTATTTTATTGTCTCTCCTCACCTCTCGTCATTGCAGGGTATACTATGCATATTCTGATGTTTGTTGCAGGTCCTGGGAGCTGTGTTTAATGGGTTTTGAAGTGGTGTTCTATGTGAAATCTATCTCTGGTCTATGGTGCATCTTGTCCACCCTCTCCTCTGCTCACCTCTCTCCACTTCAGTAGCTGAGATTGTGACCAGCACTTCCCTTTTCTTGGTGCTATCACCTCGTTAGTGTAGGATTTCCCTCTTTATGCACTTTCTCTCTCCTTGTCTCCTTGGCATTGTTAGGATAGGTGTAGTTAGACGTCATTTCTACATTAGGAGTAGTTTAGCATTAGGATCAGGAAGAAGAAGCCGGCTTTCTTTGGAGGGCCATCTCAAGTCTGCAAGTCCCACAACTTGAGAGATGGTCCCATGTTATGCAAATCACACCAAATGACCCTACCTTAGAAAAGTAGATCCATAACTCATTTGGGGGTGTTGTGATTTCACATTAAAAATTCCTTCATAAATGAGATGTGTTTGAAGAAAGGGAGGACCAAAGGATATCATATTTCCAACATTAGGCTCATAGAGAGGTTTCTTATCAGGTCTCCCTTATATTTTTGGTGTCAAGAGTGTATTGAGGACCAAGATTCAATACTCCCTAGTGAGAGACATTGCATGATATCCTTGAATGATTGATCGTCGAGATAATTTGGATGCGAGGACAGAGAGGAATCGTAGAATATTGATTTGAAAAAATGTGTTTTGTAAGGGAATCAATACATCATTTATCATATAGGTCATATGAATGCTTTTAACAGGTTAGGATCAATAGGGACTATGAAGGTCTTAACTTCACGTTCATATTTCAAGCACAAAGGTAAAGTGGAGGGGACATAGTGCATGGTGCAAATCCAAGGATGTCCTAATATTATATTATATTGAAATTCACCTTCCACAAGGTAGAATATTTCATGGAGGACTTTAACACCTACTTTGATAGTTACCATTCCCAAGGTGGTGGAAAAATATCATTAAAATCGCGTAGGATGCATAGCAACTGAGCCACAATGGTTTTAAGTAGTTGAATCTACTTGAAATCATGAGATGAGATTATGTTGATGTTGACCCCATTATCAATGATGACTCTTTTAATAAGGGTATCATTAATTTGGGTAGTGAAAAATAGGGGGATATTGTGGTCTTCAGGTTGTAAAGGAGGGATTTTGGAGTTATCAAACACAATGGTTACTAAAAATTTAGGGCACCAAAAAAGTTGGAAAATGGTTGAGGTTCGTCTGATTGTATTGAGATGTCTTGGAGAGGTTTTATCATAGCTTGTTGATGTTAAGAGGAGTTTCAGATGAGTTCATAAAGGTAAATCTTGATGAATGTTTGATGTAACTATTCAAGAACATTTTCCTATATTGAAGTCATGGGTTGAGTTTGAGGGGGTGCGAGGATGGAGATTTTGACTTTATAAGATTATGGATTGGGTGATTCGGTGGGGGTTACAGAGATGGAGACTTTAGTCCTATCTTGATTTTGGGATTTTGAGTCTTGGGTGTAAGCTCTCATGGTTATGCGGATAACATCAATTTAGAAGAAAGGAGTCTAACTAGAGGATGCCACATACCTACGTAATGGGTTAGTAGGTGATGTTTTAAGAGTGTCAAACTCAAGAGTTTAAGGTGTAGGTTTAACCTAGGTATTTTGATTTTGTCATTTTATGATTAATATGTCGACCAATACGATCTCTATTTATTAATAGGATGTCCTTCTTAGAAATAATTTAGATCATGGTGTGAAGGGATGTACGGTCTTCAATATGATGTCCTAAAGATTCTATGATAAACACAAATTGTGTCATACTTGTACCGAGTAGGTTTCCATCCACGGGACCGAAGGGTTTGATTGGGGTAGCGATATGTCTGATGATTGAAAAATATTTTCAAGGATGGAAGTATATTGTCTTAAGGGATATTGTTTATACAAAGGATGAGGTCATGGGGATTTCGGTTTCATTAGATAGTTTAAGGGTAGGGGTTATATGAGGTATGTTTCGATTAGAGATCCTAGGTGTGGTTTGAAGTATGGGTTTGGATTCCATGGTGGTGGCTGTAAGTTTTGATGAAGGATGAGGTCATAGAATAGAAGGTAGTGATGTGGTATCCTTAGGTGTGCTTATTTTGGGTTTATCTTGTGGGAGCTCCAAACTTTTGTGTCGATGACTTGCTCATTTTTATATAGGAATATAAAGATTTTTGATTTGACGTTGAGGGACCTCATCTTGGGAGGAATGCTTATGATTTTCACAACGGTATTTTTTCTTGTAAACCCCAAGAGGTAAGATCATAAATATCTCGTGGGAGTGATTATTGTACCACTAGGAAGATGTTTAATTCGGGAATCACCAAGAAAGGTTCAAAGAAACTTGTTTGTTTAAATAATTCTTTAGATATAGATGCGAATTATTTAGGTTGTGGGAGTTTATTGATGATATTGATAACATGGGAGGAAGGATTCTAAGGTCGTGCAAAATTAGTCTAGATTGTGTTATTAGTCGGGGATGGTTTGGAAAAGGTTGTTTAAATACATCCAAGGCTTGATTAAGGGGTGCATTAGGATTTTCTAGCTACAGGTCATCATGGTTGATAAGGTTTTGGATGAAATTTTTGAAGGAATGACACATGCCAACATCATGGTCGTGAACCCGATTGTATTTATACTCTGTACTAGGATGGCTTAGGACGAGATTCATCGATAGGTTGAATGGAAGGAAGGTATATCATATGCAGACAACCATGCTTACAAAACATGGAACTATAAGAATCCCCAGAGGTGTGTACTACGAGGATTTGAGACCGATCAAGGACTAAATTATTTTTAGATGTGTTTTTCAAGACAAAACAATTATTGAGCCTTTAGACTTTTCATCGTTGGAAAAATTATTAGAAGATTCGAGTTTATGCTTTTCATATCGGAGTTTAACCTTACCATATTCAAGGGCTCGAGTTCCAATTTCTAATCCATGGAAAATGCTTCATCAAATGTTTGGAATGAATGGATTTGGAGAGTGAAAGATATGTGTTTGGTGTATGATCGATTGAAAAACTCAATCAATTAAATTTGCGAAAGAGAGAAATATAATTGATTAATGATTATTCGCCACCTAGTGACAAAGTTAGAATTAGACTCATATTTGAATTGTTTGATAGAATACATATTAGTGATGGATATTTTAAGTGTGATGTTGATGGATAATTTTTTTAGGAAAATTTGAGCTAATTGCTTGATCGAGTACAAGTAATATTGAGGGATGTTGGTATACCAATCAAGAGCGGGTCCAACTAATGACATCAAGAAATTTCCTTAGCATAAGGTCTTGATCATTGTAGTCTTTTATTTCCACTCGAGTGTTATGAGCATTGACACCTCATTCAATCAATCGAACACTCACCTGAGTGCACACAACTACCGCTTTCTTCCTTCATGTTTTCTTGAAAATATGTTAGCATGCATAGTTGTCATAATAATTAACCAAGTGTTCATTTATTCATACCTAAGCATTACAATAATCAAGATCAACTAAACTATTAAGTTACCATACTCGGACATATCAACAACAAGTATCCACCATAATTATCCATTGCATGAAATGAGTTCATTACATAATGGAAGTCAATATAAAACCAATCAATGCACCAATGCGCGCCCATGCACGAGAGCGTAGCATGTCTTTGCTAGAACATAACAGGTCTAAAGAACTAACTAACTACTAAAATATTGACCTACAACAAGTATATATTTAGGGGTGGGGACTTTCCCTTAACCACCCACACACTTCTCCTAATAATAGGCGTGCCCAAAAATAGTCATGCGTCTTATACATACATGGTTTACATAACACTTGTTAATAATATATTATCTAAGAATATTTTATTTTAATCTTGTTAATATCCAAATCCATGCATGTGCTTTATCCTCATTTTGAATGTGCTTTCCCCAAAATAGACTTTACTTAATAACCAAGTCAACACGATTTTCTTCTTTGCATGATCAAAGCACTCGAAGTCTATTTTTAGCTTGTCCTTGGAAAATGACTAAGTCCTTAACCTTGTTGTTTGTATGTGCAACCTTGTTTCCAACCATGTGTGCCCTTCCACGAACCATCCTTAACCTTGCATTCACTCTATCCCGTATGCGTTTGAACATGCTCCTTAGAATTTTCTGACCAACATTACCCCACACTAGGTATGTTTTCCATCCTCGGCAACACCAATCAAAGAATATTGTCCAAAGAATCAAAGAATATCTTCCATGAATGAAAAAAATAAAGAATTTGGCTTTTACCAAAGAATCAAGGAATCTAAATTTTGCATTTATAGGAAGGAGTTTTGAGTATTATCTATCCAAATTTTTCTCTAGCTCCCTCCATCTTTCCAATTCCTTTGTTGCCTTAACCGGCGCAACATCCACAATATCAGACACTTGTTCAGGTATCAATTCATCATTTTTCCAATTAAGTTCTACAATCATTTTTTTATTTGTACACTCACATCATCTAAAGCACATACATCATGTGCCTCACCCGAGGAAAAAGTTCCTTCATTCTTTCCTTGAATAGGGCCTTCATTTGAGCAATCGTATCCCTTTTCTCGTTCTACCTCTACCGCCAACATTGTTTCTTGCTCGGCCTTATTGTTCTTCATTTTGGCCTAAATTTATTTCAACTCAGTGTCATCATTGATCACCAGTGTGCTCACCACTTGATCAAAATCTTGGAAACTATCAAATATAAATTCCACCATTTATGCGGCTTATTTTTCCTCAACTGGCCAATGTCCGATACATCATGCACCTATTTCTTCTTCTCGTGGGTCATGTCATTATGATCTTCCTCTCATACCTGATCATATGTGCCAAGTCCTCTAAATAATGTAGTTTCATCTTATACGTGGTATGAGATTGATCAACCGATTCGTGCACATGATGGTAATAGCATCTTCAATTAATTTTGCCTTGGTGTATGTCACGCGTGTTTGTCCCTTATATTCCCTCACCTCTTGTTTTAGTTATGCAATGATTTTATCTTTCTCATCTACCTCAGCACACAATCTCTTTATTTCATAATTCTTATCTACCCATAGTAAAGGTGTTTATGTTGATATCATTTGATATCATTGTCTCCACATACACACCCTTTCCGGAAAGACACATACGTCTTTCACAACGTAAGGTATTCAAAATCCACCTTGTTTACATCAAAATTTAATTTATGAACTTTTGTGAACTTGTTCACCGATGTTTGAAGCATCACAATGTAAATGCAAATGGGATTTTGCACCAAGGACTCTTCTTTCCATCCTTCAAATAAAATTTGTCTAGGCGTAAATGTTGATAAATGAAAACTCTTCTCTCCCTTCCAACTCGAAGCTAGATCACTCGAATGCGCCATTCTTACCTAAACACCTCATGCATCTATTTATACCATCTGTTCACCCTAAGCTTGTAGGCATTATTGATCTTGTCACAAGTGTAATTGGTAAATATTTTTGTAGGGGACTTGTCTTCTGGGGAACTTCCACATTTTCTTGTTTGTCCCATCTCGCCACCCCGATCTCAAAGAAGACAATCAATAAGAGTATTGTGCCAAAGGTGATATTTTCTCCTACACGTGCTTCCTCTATAATCTCTTCATCAATAAACCCAACAAGATTATGCGCAGTTCCCTCGGCCATCTTCTTCACAAAATGAAGCCATCACTTATTTACCTATGTCTATCATTTTTGCACTACTAACTTTGTGATAAGTCACACGGTCATTCTTAAAACCATAACGTTCCTCTCTCACTAATACTTCAAGGTGGAAAAATTTATCTTCACCCCATCATCATGCTTGAATTCAATAGTGATTTCAGCACCCGAGCTCAAGGCTAGTAACTTTTCCAATCAAGTGCACAGTAAAGGCGCATCCTTCTTCCCGTGAAGTCGTCCTCATCAACTTGTGACATGTAATCCATTGATAAAGGCACTCGACTTACCAAAATAGGGGAGCTCATAGAGTTGCAAAGATCCTTCATTACTCAAAACTTGATATCCCTTATCATCATAAATATGCTATCGTCTCGCAATCCTCCGGCTTGTTCTTTGAATCAACTCTATCTCTATCTCACACACATTGGACTCTAAACAATGGTTAAAATTTCTAACTATAATTTTTCCTAACATGGGACACCCAAGTGTGCCCCATAATAACTCCTTTTGGTATTACACCTCTAAATACCATTATTCTTTCACGTCCTCATATGCAGGTTTCACTTTACCCTTTCCCTTTACCTTAGGTGATGCGCTTTCTAGTTTCCTTGGTGTCATTTCTTCAAATGCGTAAAATCTCTATCATATTAACTTATACCTCCATGCCTTAGGTGTTTATAATTCCTTATTTCCAACCATCCAAGCTAAATATCCTTCTTCCCTTGTTCTCTTCAATAAAATATATGCCCTAATTCTACAAACCCTATCCAGATAATCCAACAAACCCTTCTCATGTCGCAAATAGTCTTCCATGTCACCCTCAAGCCACAAAATTCACTCTGAAGGATCTCTCCTACTCCGACCGTGTTCTCACTTCAATCTAGTTTGGTGGATTCTTTAGGTTTGCATGCAAATTCACATAAAAATGCACCAATTCGCTCTTCTGCAAACGCCTAAGTTCTTCACAAGGTAAGGTGAGAATGAACTCTCCCCGACACCTTTTTTATAGGTTTCCAAATTTTTATCACATTAATTTCTCGTCACCTACCACCACCGTATTGCATCTTTAATTATGTTTTTCTACTTTTTTAACTTTTCCTCTTCTTTCTTCCATGAATTGCAGTCGTAACCTTATGGCATGCTCACTACTTCCCAGTGAAACCTCCTTTCATGTGCCTCCCTATGCCATAGTACATAACCCTTTGCATCAAATACCAAGTAGTTCATCATGTTGTTGCCTACCTTGCATTATACTTGTGCAGCCTTTTCCTCACGTTGTCTTCAATCTGAGTAAATTTTTATCATCACCATCCTTCTCAAAGACTTGTGGTACCTTTTTCCTTCCTTTTTCATGCACCCTATAATGAGCATCCTAACTTTATACCATCACACACCTATCTTCATCATCTTCATCTCTTTTATCTAAGCATCAACAAAATCTCATTTTTCATGCAATTGTACTTGGTTCACCCCACACTAAAAGTATGAGTGGTCCTTTGCACATGAACTCAATAGATAGTAATCATCTTTTTACACACAAGCGTACTTATTACAACACAACAAAATATGAAAGGGAAACCTAATCTAAGTGGTAATATTGCCTTATTACAAACACCAATAAGCTTATTTATAATAGGGATTCAACCTACTCCCATTGAAGTAATCGAAACATGGTGACATCCAGCACATGTAAATGACATGCACCTGATTCAAGTATCTTGGTTACTACAAAATGTCCCAACCAATGCACCTTCAATTTTCCTAGGTGGCATGCAAACTTTGAGTCATAGAGAAGGACCATCTTATCAAATGAAAATTTCTTGTTCTTAATGTGCCTATCATGTTAGGCATTTTGTCATGCCTTCTCATTATTTTGGATCCAACATGAAATTGTGTGTTGCTCATCTAACTACATTAGTTTCTCAATACGATCTTTAATTGTTTTCTCATCATCTAATCCACCTACATGCACAATACGCAGGGATGGTAGTACTACTTTTGTACAAAACACCAACTGAAAGGGGGTGTGGCCTTGTTTAATCTTTTATATGTGGTCTTGTAAGCCCAAAGTATAGTTGACACTTTATCATCCCAATCCTTTCTTCCAACATCACAAATATTTGTAAGATTTTGTCCCAAAATCTTGTTGAAAGCTTCTACAGTACCATTAGCTTGAGGGTGATAAGGGGTGGTTTTATGGTGTACCACCATAAACTCTACCAATAGAATTCTAATTATCTCATTCAATAAATGAGTTCCTCTATCACTAGTTAATATTAAAGGAAAACCATACCTACTAATTATGTTCTCCCATAGGAACCTTATTGTTGTGGCTGAAGTATAATATTTTGTAGGTGCGAGACTCCACCCACCTTTTCAAATAGTCTATGCAAGTAATAATGTAGCGTGCTCCAGTCCTGTGCATAGTGGTACATAATCCTTATAAATTCAATGGCACACTTCTCAAAAGGTTTTGCACTCGTAATGGGTCTCAAGAGCATCTCATTCGTATTTCCAAGATTACCAATTCTTTGACAATGATCACATGCCTTCACAAAATCCTTAACATTATTGTAAAAAAGTTTCCCACCCAAGACCAGCCATAAGGATCTTGTGTGCAATTGCATCACTTGCATAATGTCCTCCTACAATACCTCCATAATCCTCCTCCATAATGTATGCATGTTCATTTTCAAGTACACATCGATGCAAGATTTCATCTCTACCCATTTTTACAAATCTTCACTAACCAAATGATAAGGCATTGCATATATAATGCGAGATGATTTTTCTCCAATGCCTTCATTCCTTTGGGTGTCAACCCTATGCAAAAAAATGCTATTATATTCTATAAATCATGAATGTGTGGTTCAACCTAAACAACCATACATCATGCATTATTTCCTCAATACTTTACATGTCCTCACCATAATTGATCCTTGATAAGTGATCGATGCCCTGAATTACTCTTGTCTCTGGATTTACTGAAAAATGTGAAATTAAACTCCTAAAAGAGAAGTATCCACCTACATATGTGCCCTTGCAAAATAGGATTGTTGACAAAATATTTCAATGTCATATGATATGTATAAAATATAAATAGAGTAGCCAACAAGTATTGACAAAACTTGTGAAGCACGTAGATCATAGACAATGCCTCGCACCGAGTGGTGATGTAATTCTACTCCACTTTGGTGTTTAATTCCTACTTACAAATCATATGGGGTGATCTACATTACCATCTCTAGGTTATGCTAAGACTACACCAATATCCATACCATAAGCATCAACATGCACATGAAATGGTTTGTTCAATGAAAGAAAGCACAAGATAGGTGTAGTCGTAAGCCTCTTCTTTAATGTATCAAACATCATTTGTTGCATATCACCCTAATAAAATTTAAATTTTTCTTTGAGAAAATCTTCCAGGGGTGCAACAATCTTTGCATATCCCTTGATAAATTTTCTATAATAACTAGTATGACCCAAAAATCCACGCACTTCACTCTAATTTGTAGGTTCTTTTAATCCCAAGATCACAGCTATCTTTGTTGGGTCTACCAATAATCCTTCCTTGCAAATGATGTGCCCAAGTAGAGTGAAAATGGTGTAGTAAAAATACACTTCTTAATATTAATAGAAATACATAGTTGCATGCATCATTCAAACATGAGCCTCGATTATCACAATGATATTTGAAAATCCCATAGATAATCTAATCATCAAGGTAAACCTATAAGAACTTATGAATAAAATCATGAAATTCCCGCACATAACATTGCATGAGAATATTGTTGGTGCATTCTTCAATCCAAATGGCATAATAACATATATACAAAGCTTCCCCACTCAGTAGTGAAAGTGGTATTTTCCTAGTCTTCTGGTGCAATGTGCACCTAATGATAGCCTAAAAATCCATCTATAAAAGAATAGATCTCGCACCCTACGACCCCTTCAAGGATCTCCTTTGTGAATGGGTAGGAAAAGGATCTATGACGACGTATGTGACATTAAGATCTTTGTAGTCTACATAAATCCTAATCCACCCATCCTTCTTGATGCTTATAACCATAGGGCTAACCCACTCAGATTCCTCAATTAGTTCAATGATTCAAGACTTGAGCATTTTATCAATTTCTTCCTTGACCTTTACGCGCAAGTTTAGATTCATCCTATAAGGCCTCTCTTCCAAACCTGACGCGTGCACCTTCTTTTTTAGATTAATTTTCATTTCTCACAATGAGGGGTGCACTCCTTTCAATTCATGATAGTTTCAGTATGGAAAAAATCTTGGAAGTCACACAAAAGGTCAATGATATTGCTACCTCTTGCTCTAACCAATAATCCTAAATAATGGCCTCCTTGGGTGCATCCTTAGTGTCAATGTTTACATTCTTTAGCTTCATGGGCGCGTGGTAAGAACATGCCTTCTCATCTGTCAGTATTCATCACTTTGTGTGCACCTTCTATATAGCTAACCTTAAAATTATTGACCTCTTCATCATCAATGAGCTAAACCATTTTACCTTTTTCTTTCTCCTTCCATGCACACCCAATTGTATCTCTTCTCTCTCCTCAAATTCAGCACACCTTAGAATTAGGTTCCCCTAATAACTCTAACATGAGCTCTTCTAATTTTGTGTCATCCCCAATGTGATGCGCTTCATAATCTATAAGGCTTCATGGATTTGAGTTTTATTAGAAAAATAATCAAATGTATGGACCATACCTTCATTCATATCTTTCAATCTTGCAGTCTCTTGCTTGAGCTCAACATTTACAAACCATGTGTGTGCGTAGCCTCATAGAGTGGAATAGAACCTTATGCACCCATAGAGATGGTGGAAAGGCCTTTTGGCCTTGCGCCCATACTCTCTCACAATTATGGACGTGTGCCAAAATAGGAGTCTTCCCATGATATTCACATATATGTGTAGGCACATTGCTCCGTGTGAACCTGGTTGAGAAGGTAATTCTCACTTCTCACCAACCCAACAAGTTTTCTCTGTGCGTTTCCCACCAACACACAATTGCACCGCATAGCATAGGTATAACCAACATGTTATTTTGATCACCTTCATTCTTCCAGTGTTTCTCCATGGTGCACAAGAAAGACTTAGGATTTTCTTCACTAGTGAATCACAATGTAATCGGAACTTTTCCCATGCACCTAACCATGTGCGGCATGATCATTCTAGTTACTCTCCCTTTCATCTCATGCCCGACCATTTCATACATGTCATGGGCCCAATTATCACAAGCAACACTTGTGGTGTTACTAATCGATTGTGCATCTCCCCACTATAACACGCCTTCCTTGGATGGTTCTATAGTCTCGGGGTCATGTATTGTGCGCGCATAAATCCTATTAAGATATTATTCACTCAAAGGGGCTCAACATATGGTGTATATTTTTGCTTCATTTAGAGGTATAATCATGCACTCATTCCTATTCTTGAAACTTATGTATCCCTTATTAAAGTGTAATTCTACATTGTTTGCATAAAATTGTGGTCACCCAAGTAATGCTAGAAAGTTGTTTGCTTCAGCAAGCTCTAATACCTCAAAGTCTCCAGTAAACTTGGCTCCTTGAATTGTAATAGAAGCATCCTTCAACACCCCAATAGGCATATCCCTTGTCTTATTCACCATATATATCACATTTGAAGATGGTTATAACATAGGTCTCCCCATCTGATTCCATGCATCCAAAGTGAGCACATTTACCTCAACGCCTTATATCTATCAAAATATTTCTTACCAACCACCCATCATCACATCCAAAGTGATTTCCTTATCATACTCATGGTTCTGTGGTGGCAATTTTACTTGTATTATTTTTCACTTGCACTCAATCCTTGCATGTGGTACCTTCTCACGCAGACATTATCCTAATAAAGGAATGATATTCTCCTATCGCAACATCTTACATACCTCCTTTAGATCGTCCACATCTTTTTGGGAGTTCAACATGATTTGCATGTTCCCTCTCACACTCCTACTCCTTCAAGCATTATATCTCACCTTGTAACTCTCTAATAACTTCCATGGTATCTTGATAGACTTCCTTTTATGTGCAACATCTGGATATTCCACGTGCATGACTTCTTCTCTCATGATGAGTGGTCTAGCTTTGAGAGGTTCGTGTGTGTGTGCTACTTTAGCACATGTAGTGACCAACAAGGGTTTTAATTCAAGATCATATACCTTATTTGGTATCCATTGATCACCCTTTGTGCATTGTACCTTAATCATCCCCACACCCTTTTTCCTTCTTATTTTTCTTACTCATGTGCTCATATAGGTCTGGAAAATCCTCTAACTTATGTTGTTTCCCACATCATGTGCAAACTATATTCTAGGGACAATCACATTGGTAATGATCTAGGGACCCATAATTATAATAGGTCTCGCGTGGAAATATAATTCTACCTACGTAACCTCTACTTCTATATCCTCCACGGAATCCACTTCCTCCATTGTTACGTTCTTGAGAAAGCTAATCGTTTTGCACCTAAGAACCGCTTTGCCACCTGAAGTCTATCGTAATACATTCTCACATGCCTCATGAATTTGATCTATTAGCTAATAATCCTTTGTATCATGAGTATGCATGTTACAAATCTTACAATACATAAATTCACTCTTCATAGTCATGCGCTTCAAGAGAGGAAAATATTGAACATCATGGTCTAAGTGGAAAATCTCACAAGATTGTAACAATGCATACACGACTGACCTACGTGGGAACCTATCCTTAATGTGTCCTTTAACCCCACAATCTTTGCACCATATACCACTTTTAGTTTGATGCGCAGAGTTGGCAGAAAGCTTCTCCAATTAACTTTTTCCATAGCTTCTATCTACGTTTCCAAAAAAGGAATAACTCCCATGTCCACACTTCCAATCTACTTTCAGACATATAGTTGCTTCCAATGCCTCACGTGGATTAGTATAAGTCTTATGAGATAATGCCCTTTATAATGGAGTCAAAACCCCCAACAAACCACTATGCGTGTTGAATTTGATGAATGTCATAAGAAAACTTGGATAAAAGAGTCTTAAACCATGCATTATATTCCCTTACGCTTTTAGATTAAACTTGATTGATATTTTTGAGCACATTAATACTCTACTATTAAACTTTGGGATGTGAAACTCAGCCAAAATGTAGTGCACAAAGCATTATAGTCCACCAAATTCTGATGTGGGTCATACTTTCTATACCAACTATGTGTGCACCCTTGTAGTGTAGTGGCAAATTGACTTACCTTCCTATCTGAAGTTATAATTCCCTTCACGTGCCATAGTAATTCACACTTATGCACATGCTCTATTGCATCCTCTATTCCCCTATACTTTGGTAAGTGGAGAGACATCTCAAAATAAACTTGAGGTGGTGTTTGTTGAGGTTGATTCGGTGGTGGTTGTTGAGGTGGTGGTTGAGGACCTTGCCCTGGGGTAGGACCTGATCTAGAACCAAAACCTCCTCTTGGATTCCCCTCATTGAGTGGTGTGTGACTGATCTACAGAAATCATGTGCCCCTATTGTGGGTTATGGCCCATTGAATAACTTCCTTGTGTCCCATTTGTAGTACTAAACTAGACACCTATTGTCTGCATTTTCACAACACCTACAGAAGTGCTCCCAACGGTCTACATGCTAATACTCTACCCTATTGATGCTCCCGAAAACAACCTTGTAAGATTACTCCATAACACCGGCCTCTCTTTGTGTTGTCATGGGCACGTTACTAGCAGATACACTTCTTGATTCAATACAAAATGATATCTATTTATATCTACCTGGTTACCTTCACTACTGTGTCCTTCAACTACATTTGGATTTGGAACATCTTGCGCAAGGGGGCTAGGTAGTTAGGCTAAGTTAGATGCACACCCATGGTTCTCATCCTCTCTTCTAACGTACTCGTACCCAAAGCTGATGGGGATTCTCTACCATGTTTTCCTAAAGTTGGGAGGACCTGATGTTATGGCTCATCTCCTTCAATAAGAGCTTAAAAACCTTCGTGATTCATCATTCTCTCTCAACTCCATTAACGCTTTAATTTCCCTCTCTTACGCATCATTACACCTAAGTCATCTTTCCTCTCTCTTCCTATCTTCTACCTAGGATTATGACATCCTTCCCCACACCTACTCCTACCCATACGCAGTGGGGATTTAGCTAGCCATAGGTAATTTTTACAATCCCATATCTACCATCAAGATCTTGATAGCTAAAGGGATAAGCACACAAATACGATCCACCGGGATCACACAAGAATCTAAACTCAGCCTTCTCTAGATAATAACATGTGGTAATTACGTACTCTAACATATAATTTCACAACACACCAGCCCACCAATGATCTATAGCTCTATTTCATTATTTATCTACATCAAACAACATATGATAATCTTCTTGCATCCAAATCCTTGGCCTAGGATACCAAGATTTTTTTGATGTGTACGATGCTAACCACTGATATAGTTATACTGGAAAGAAACTAAAGAACGTCTCATATAACTCTTGGTAAATATTATCTTCTACCCACTTGTATACATTAAAGCCACGTCCAGTGCTATACCTCTGTGAAAACACGTCTTGTTCATCTTCCACCCATCTTTCAATACTCTCTAGAGATAGTCGATACACCATCTACAAGCAACATCGTGGCAAGAAAATTGAAAAGAGGTCTCGAAAATGAAACCAAAATGTAGTCTTTTATTTCCACTCAAGCACTATGCACATTGGCACCTCATTCAGTTTGAGCTAAATTCTCACTCAAAGTGCGTGCATCTATTAGATCCCTCCTTCATGTTTGTTTGACAAGATGTTAGCATGCATAGTTGTCATAATAATTAACCAAGTGTTCATTCATTCTTACTTAATCATTGCCTTCAAATCACTTGGAAACACGTATAATAAGGAAACATAACAACTTAGATAATAATCAAGATCAATGAACTATTAAGTTAACATACTCAGACATATCAACAACAAGGATCCAACCATAATTATCCATTACAAAAGGAATTCATTACATAATGGAAGTTGAATACAAAAGTAGTCAATCCACCAATGCGCCGGCCTATGCACGCAAGTGTAGCATGTCTTTGCTAGAACATAACAGTCTCAAGAACTAACTAACTACTAAAATATTGACCTATAACAAGCATATATAGGGGTGGGGACTTTCCCTTCACTACCCATGCACTCTCTTAATAATAGATGTACCCAAAATTAGCCATGCATACTATACATACATGCTTTACATAACACTTTCTAATGATAGATTATTTAATAATATTTTGTTTTAATCCTATTACTATCCAAATCCATGCATATGCTTTAATCCTCGTTCTACATGTGCTTTTCCCCAAAATAGACTTTACTTAACCACCAAGTCAACATGCTTATTTTCTTTAAGTGATCATCACTCCATGTCTATTTTTAGCCTGTCCTTGGAAAACGGTTGTCCTTAACCTTGTTGTTTGTATGCACAATCCCAGGCGTAACCATGTTTCCAACTGCATGCACCCTTCTACATGTCATCCTTAACCTTCCGCGTGCTCTTTTTTGTGCATTTCCAATATGCTCCTTATCATTTTCTCTCGACCAAAAATCATGAGCTATGAGGTAACAAGAGTTTCGAAAGGTCCCGAGATGTTACAACAGATCATACTTGTTATAGAATGTGGTGAATTTTGAATGTTCCCAATGCGGGATATGGTTTGAAAGGTAATGTTGAATTAATGGGTTCATCATAAATTTATTTATAAGAGAATATTTTTGCGTCCCATAGTAAAGACTTCTAGACTTGCGATTCTACTCATCAAGGCTTACATGGGGTCATTCTGAGGAGGTTGGATATTTATTGTGGAAGGATTAAGTTGTCCATAGATAAAAGGATTTGATTAGTATTGTGTATATGGTAAAGGAGGATTTTTAAATGGGGAGAGGTTTCACGACCCACTATAAGTTGGTGGGAACTTAATGGTTGTGATGAAAAATAGATATATTGGTAAGGTTGGGTAACATAAGTGTTGAGAAGGGGTTGTGAGGGCTATGGATTTTGTTGAGATGTGATATAACCATAGTGTGGGACACCAATTATAGATGTTAATTGTGAGAAGTGAAAACCCCGGTGATAACACTTGTATTGATAGGTGGTAAAGATGTAGGGATGGATATAATCAAGTTTTTGATGGTGGACGAGGACTATTGGGAGCTCGTGGACCGGGATGTGACCAAGAATCTTGCAGAATGTGGTACCCTAGAGGAGCCTATCGAGAGAGAGAGAGAGAGAAGTGGAATCCATGTGGCTAACTACAGGTGGCGGTGTAGTCATGTGCGGTGGTGTACTATGAGAGTTGGTTGAAGAGGTAGATGGTAAGGGTTATTCATGGCTATACATGTTGTTTCATGAGATGGTATTAAGGTCAAATCAAGCTAAAGGGGTTGTGAGATAGATTTGGATGTTTCTATACTGATCGGGGAAGGATAAGGAGTGACTTGTTTGATGACCAAATGATAGGTGGGATCAACATGCCAATTAGGGTTATAAGTAATAGAACTAATGTTTTGTTAGGGTTCTAAGTTGTGATGGGGAATATAGATAACTCGTGAATCGAGGTAACTGCTAAGGGTGACATGATTGGTGTCCAAAATTTCTTGAAAGTTAGGATCTCTACTAGCAAATAATTGTGGGAGAGTAGTTCGGGTGGTAAAATGGTGAATATAGGCCGGTAAAAGGGGTAAAAATATGATTTGGGATTACGAAGGGATGTCCTAGGGTATGTACATCTATATAGGAATTAGGGTGACCTAATTCTAGTGTCTACAAATATATCTAAATATCAGCAACAATATAACACAAATAATACTAAAACATAGAGAAATGATCACAATATGTAAGTATAATGACTTAGCCACTTCTAGGGCATAGCCTCCAAACCACACAATACGAATCAAGTGCTCAATACAATGATTATATACCATCTACGAACTCATATATATACCCTACTATTCTACATGCAAAGCACCAAAACCGCCTACTAACCATATAAAAGTATAAATAAATATGATATGACATGTTGGGAGATAATATTAGATACATTTCATCTATTCATGTCCTAATATATGACCTAGTACTAAAGGCATAGCATGGAGTTCGCTACCCGCTAAGGTGTTATTCATTTTAGTGAGCATAATCTTATAGCATAAAACATAGTCACTGATGTGCTAATTCTAAGATCCTTGGAATACTTTATACATTTGAGCATAATATTTTTTTGTTGTGAATGTTGGTACAAAATTATGCAAGAAACTAATTGGCCAAAACAATGAAATATCCTAGAGAATTTGTTGGTAGATCATTAAACCATTGCAAGGAAAATTCCTTAAGACTCCTAGGAAAATATTGGTAAGTAGGATATCATGAGAGACATAGTAAAAACAATCCACATGGAATGTTTGAAGGTGATATATGGCATCCTTCTTTCCATCATAAGTAGGTAACATACGAGTAAAAAAACCAATATGTAATGGATAAGAGGCTATCTTTAGGTACAAGCAAATTATGAAGCAATTGAGTAAAATCCATGGTATGAGAAGTAACATATGCACCTTGATGTAACTATGAGATTCGGACTTGTAAAGTATGAACAAGGGTTTCATGGATTGCATGCTAGAAGAAGAGATATGAGAAGCATTATGATTTTAATTAGGAATAGCGGTGGATGCAGATATACACATAAATACATTGTGCATTGGGTAACTTGGTGCCCCCATGGATGTAAGTAGAGTAAAAATAGGAACATTAGATGTCCCTAGATTATATGTCCCAAAAAGTGATCTTTAATTAGCTTTCTGATCATGAGAAATATTGGAATCAAGAAAATATGAATAATAGGCTCAATTTGATGAGGATTCACACAAAGTTGTGCATATAAGTTAGATACAAGTTTCACTAGTTCATGATCCATAGTGTTATCGTTGTCATGATTATAATCATAAGAATTTTCACTATTAGTTTTAATTTCATGTAATGGTATCTTATTAGTAGGGTCAAACATAGATGAATTTTTAGCGATATGCAATGGAGAATAAGCACAACACTACAATTCTTGCAAGTAGGAGGAGAAAACTCAATATACTCAATGGGTTGATTGTGAAGCCGATTGTTATGCTTTGAAAGGGCATATGAAAGAAGCATATGCCCACTTAAAATATTCATCAACTAATGTTATCGAGAGAAACCCTAGGATAACTAGGGTTTGGGAAACAAATATTTGATTTAAACATCAGGTCACAAAAAAATTTACACACTTTTTACATTAACTAGGTTTCTTATGTGATACACAAGAATACAAAGGAATGTAAGGTCTAGAGACTAGGAGATTTTATAAAAAAATAACTTCCAACATTAATTATACAAATTTGAATAATGTATTAGTTTTTTTCTATAAATGAATACAATCTCAAAATACACAAGAGAGAGAGAGAGAAACTTAGCTATACACAAAAGTACAAGATGAATCTAGTAAGAAATACTGGATAAATTGGAAGTGCAAATAATTTCAAATCTTCATTGTTGGATCTATAATATGAAAATGAATTTTTGTGAAACCATATTAGTTAGTTGTTATGTATAATTTGGTCCTGACCATTTTGTAGGTCTTGGACACCTTTAGAATTGATCTCTATAACTTTCAAGGTCCTTAGGTGGCTCAGAATACACTTCGTTGTCAAACCCTAGTTGTTGCATAGTCTCAATATTGTATGTAATCAATCAAATCACTCCAAAACCATAACCATGAGTAGAAGACCCTATAAAAAGGTTAGTGCTTGGGTTTTGGGTTACCTCGTGCACATCTACATTAGCACTACTCCAAAGAGGCCTCAAACCACATGTAGTTATCCATGTGTAACATTTAATATCTATATGAATGCAACTAGTTAGCAACTTAGACCCTTTCGATCATGCTTGATTATATTGTGCTTTTGCTAAGACTTGGAAATAATAACTTTGTGTGTTTGGATGTGAGGGAATATGGTCTCCTTTACCTATTCAAGATCTTTAGACCTACATTAGTGACTCCACCGATGAATGTGCATCAACTTTAGGAAGATTTAAAGAGACTTGAGTGTCGTTTGCAAGTGTTGGGAGTGATTATGTTAATAGAATGCCATGATTTCTAGGTGAGTAAATGAGGTAGTGTTAACTTGCTTATATAGGGCTACAAAGGTAAAATATTATAATAAGGCCAACCGAAGGGGATAAAAATACCAAACAAATGATATTGTCTTGTAAGAAGAGTAGAAAAATGTGTTGGTGCGAGACCGTACTAGTTGGACATGACTTGATTATACAACGTGACGTAACCTGTATGCTTTTAGATGGGGTGTTTTCAACCTTCTTGGGTTTGATTAGAGTTTTACATGTATAATCAAACAAGGACTGAAATAAATGTTACAAGGGTTAATATGATTAATTAACTTCAAATATTAACCATTTAATATCATAATAATGCATTAATACTTGCAACAAATGTACACTGCAATACTGAGACTCATAAATACATGGGATTAAGTGCACTTAGCTGATTATATGTGGTTATGGACTGATTTAAGTGTTTTGAATGTTGAAACAGGGGTTTCTAGACTGTGAGGATTCGGAACTAGAACTGTGAGTTGAAGACCACCTGGGCAAGATCACATAATATGGGCAAGAATGGCTATATGATTTTACCCCCTTTATATGGTTTTACACCTACTTAGAACTATAACCTGTGACTTTTTGGTTTGTATCTTGTTTGATTCTCTTCATCATTGTCTATTGGATACTCTTGATCACACTAAAAGGGTATCTAAATACTCTTCTCAATCCTTGAAAACCCTAATCATGCATAAAGTCCTAAAATCAAACATTAATTGGATTGCGAGCACCCCCGTACACCGTCAATGTAAAGGCTACTCCTAATATGCCTCAAATCACATGTCTTTCTCCACCTAACATATGATATCTAGTTGTAATGTAATCAAATTTGGCATCATTTTCTTTAACAATGTTTGATTTGAGTTTTTATCTTGTACAATTTATTTGTGTGGGTGATTTTGAGTGCTTACAAATGTGGGAATTAGTTCCCTAGACCTATTGTGGAGCTTCGGACACTGTAGATAGTGTTACCATAATGAATGTGCAAAGGTATTTTAAAATTTTAGAGAGATTTGGGTTCTTTTTTTGCTTGCTTTTGCAATAGAATTCCATAAGAGTGTTAGGTATCAAGTGAGGTGAGTTTCACTTGCTTATATATGTTCTTGAAGGTGATCTAAGTTAGAAAGGTTGACAAAAGGGAACTACGTGACCCAAAGAATAACATGTAATGGGAAGTTAGGGACCAAAGTGAGTTGGTTCAAGATTGTGCAATACGGTCGACTATATAAACGTTCCTACCCCTATGTTTTCATGTAAATGTGCAACAAGAAAATTGTCAATTGTTGACCATGACAACTATACCCCTATGTCAAAACTTTCAAGTTTTACCCTTCCAAGACACCTCAGTTCTACCCAGTCATTCTAGTGACCTCCCATTTTATGTTAGCTCATTCCCCTAGGTTATTTAGGAAAGAAAATTTAAACCCCTATGTGATTTTAGGAGTTCTTGGAAAATGCAAATTTCAGGCAGTTGTGGGAAGGGCTATCACTGGCCTTCCTAGGACTAGAGCAACCCCGGAGAAAAAAAGAGGAGAGAAATATGAAATGGAAGTGAAATGAAGGTGTAGAAATATCATGGAAGTGATTTAGGAAAATTTAGGAAGGATTTGGAGGAGTTGGGGTGGTTTCACCAAAAACAGGCTTCACATGTCTAAGCAGTGCATAGGGTCAAAAGAGTTGTTGAGCTTCGGGAAGTGATTCCAGGAGCTCTGGATGGATTTATGAGCTAAACAAGAAATCTTTGGAAAGGGAATTCTAAGACCTAAAACATTCTGAAATAATATTTTTCACAACTTGGCGCAATAGTTTTATAACTAATTTTTTCCAAACATAGGTAAAGAACCGTATCCAAAATCCACCTTTTCAAGGCTTAAATGGATGAATCAAGACCTGAGACACACACCATTAGATTCAAAAATAAATTTTAAGTTAATTTCATATAAAATTTTGTCAAAAAATTCCATTAGGAGCTCACGATGTTGCCATTTGAAGTTTCCCTCAAGGAACGAGTTCGGGAGTTGGTCAAATTTGATGAGGACACATGTCACACCGGAGCCTAGCACAATTTTGTGTCCTTTGTGTCCCTTAAGCTAAGGGACATGAAGGAAAAAAATGTTCCAAGCCCCTATAATCCCTCTAGTCACCCATACATACTCCCGAATCGCCAATCCAACCCCGGTGCTTGCGGAGCTCAAACCCTCAACCATCATATATGTGACAAGTGTCAAGCTAGGGAGCGTCATGAAAATTGATGACCCTCACATCCCTTTTTGCTAGGGGACATGAGGGACATAAAAATTTCACATCCCTATGGAGTCTTCAAGTCACCCATGTGCACTTTCTCACCCCGAGAAGCTAGTGGAGCTAAACAGGGCGACCGTCGCATCACGCGCCTAGTGTCAAGGTGAGGTACATTGTGTAAATTGATGACCCTCATGTCCTTTTGTACTAAGGGACACGAGGGACATAAAAATTCACCCAGCCTAAGGAATTTCTCCTGGTCCTCCATACGACCAGTTTCCAGCCCCATAGTGCTTCCAACTTGTTTTTTAGCTCAAATCCTCAACTGTTGGATTTCCGCCATGTGTCACGACCGGCGCCGTGTGTAAAATTGATGTCCCTCTCATCCCTTAATGCTTAAGGGACATGAGGGACATGAAATTTTTCCTCATCCCTACTTTTTTTTTTTAATGTTTTAAATTCTTCCTTCCGCTTTATTTCCCGCTTCTAACTTTCCACTTTGCTCCTCCTTTGCACAAAGCTATGTGCTTCTTGTCACTTAGTTCACCATTTTTGCTCTAAACCAGATCAACCATAGCAACCACATCCTCAAAATCATTAAAAACATAGTTCTCAAAATGAGGATTGATCAAGAGAGCTCAAGGATCAAATAACGAAGAGAGAAATGAAGAAATCATCTGAAAATCCTCACTGTCGTAAAACAAAGATTCGAAGATGTCTCGCAAACCGGTACGAAACAAAGAATTGTTTATTGTTGTGTTCTTCATTCTCAAAGGCCATCAAAACATCATATTCAAATCTCCCTTCCACTTCATAAACTACTCACAATGAAAAAAATCTTACTCTCGGCTCAACGAAGACAAAAATTTGATTTCCCGTCAAACCGACAGTTGGTTCGAAGAGAAATTTCATTGGAAGAATGAGAAGCAAAAACCCATGATAAAAAATAATTTTTGTTGCAAATGGAGAATAAAACTAGACCTGCAATTTTCAAGGTCTCGTAATGGCTGTCGTGTTTAGAGTGGTCTGCTAGGTAAAAAAATTGAAGTTTTAAAATCTCACCAACTATTGATCGGGTAAACACAAAATTTCACTGGTGGGATAAGAAGAAAAAACCCATATCAAAAAATTCATTTCACAAAGAATCCAACCACCAGAATCCTGCTTTCTAAAAATAACAGGTCTTCTACATAGAGGACTACTATTTTGGGAAATTCATCAACTGAAGAACCTGTGAAGGAGACGGTGAACACAAAAAGATGTATTACAGGAGAAATCATCAAAATGGTCGTCTTGGTCCAAAATTGACACTTACTAAAAATAGTAAGTGGTCTCGTGAGCACCACCAAAAATAGAAAATTGGTCTAGAAGGTGAGAAGAATGTAGTGTGAAGAAGGGATTCAAGCTACCATAATCATTTGAGGTCTAGAAAAGCTAATTTGTGCACTTTCCAAAAATAGTAAGTTGCCTGTGGGCACTTACTAAAAATAGCAGTTATTCCAAAGGGCGGATTTCATAGAGGGAGCACACTGGGAGTTGAACATCCAAGTTGACATCACTAGTTGGAGACCAGAGAGGGAAAATTCTTGACACTTGCTAAAAATAGTTTCCTTTTCCAAATATAGTAAGTGTCAAGGAAAATGAAGTTCAGATTCGTAGGGGCGAAAACAATGCAGTCTCATTCATCGGACTATGTGGGAGTAGATGACAGTGAGGTGACTTACATGGATCTCAATAATGTCTTTCGACACTCATTTCATGCTTCAATTGGTATGTGTGAGGTGGAATTTGTATTCAATGCCATCAGACTATTCATGATGTGTTTCATCAGGATCATGTCTGAATCAGGCAGCAGACGGCGGTGTTGTAGGGAGTTAGGGAAAGATTTGTTTCAAGGCTTCAGTCCCTTCGAAGGGATCTTCATGAGTGATGCTCATGGTCACCAAATGATTCATTCGACAGTGTTTTTAAACACTTAGTTTGTGGTGTTCACGCATCATCCAAAGGAAGTTTCTCAGTGTGCACGAGTTTGGGGACTCGAGTTCATCACGTTGGAGCATTTCATTGATTCATCTGGAAGGATCAATGGGCTTCATCGGAGGTGGAATTTTTTTTCATTGACATTGTTCTCTCTCTCTCTCTCTCTCTCTCTCTCTCTCTCTCTCTCTCTCTCTCTCTCTCTCTCTCTCTCTCTCTCTCCTCTCTCTCTCTCTCTCTCTCTCTCTCTCTCTCTCTCTCTCTCTCTCTCTCTCTCTCTCTCTCTCTCTCTCTCTCTCTCTCTCTCTCTCTCTCTCTCTCTCTCTCTCTCTCTCTCTCTCTCTCTCTCTCTCTCTCTCTCTCTCTCTCTCTCTCTCTCTCTCTCTCTCTCTCTCTCTCTCTCTCTCTCTCTCTCTCTCTCTCTCTCTCTCTCTCTCTCTCTCTCTCTCTCTCTCTCTCTCTCTCTCTCTCTCTCTCTCTCTCTCTCTCTCTCTCTCTCTCTCTCTCTCTCTCTCTCTCTCTCTCTCTCTCTCTCTCTCTCTCTCTCTCTCTCTCTCTCTCTCTCTCTCTCTCTCTCTCTCTCTCTCTCTCTCTCTCTCTCTCTCTCTCTCTCTCTCTCTCTCTCTCTCTCTCTCTCTCTCTCTCTCTCTCTCTCTCTCTCTCTCTCTCTCTCTCTCTCTCTCTCTCTCTCTCTCTCTCTCTCTCTCTCTCTCTCTCTCTCTCTCTCTCTCTCTCTCTCTCTCTCTCTCTCTCTCTCTCTCTCTCTCTCTGGGTTGCACTTTTTCACATGCCTTAATGTTTTCAATGTAATAAGTCACCCTTAAGTTATAAAAGGGGACTTAATGTTTTCCTAGGAATGTGAAGAGTTTTAAGTCATATGAAGCGTCAATGGGGGATAAGCGAAGAGACTTTCAAAATTCTATAAATTGTAATGAGATCCTCATTCCAAGGGGTTCTAATTCTGAAATTCTTTTCCGAGCTATTCTTGTGAATTCAAGAGAGGGAGAGATCCTTGTGAACGATCAAAGATAGAGCAAAATTCTTCCATTCCCCCACTCTCAAATTTCTTCTGTTTCTCATACTATGTACAATTCTACTTGAGCATCAATACAAGAATGAGTTTTTCAGCCTTTTTGACTTAGGAGTTTATTGATACTTTGTGCTCATTAAATGTTATTTGGTCTTGTTATTATGTAGATTTATTTTCTTCTTAATTCTAGTGCATGTGATGAAACTTCTAACTAGTGTTTGTAAGCATCTGATTTCCTACTTGCAGCATTAGTTTCCCTTTATCTAACATTCTCACTCCCTTTCCCACTCTCTTAACAAATTCCTCCCTTGCGGATATCTACAATATTTTTCTGCGGGGTCATTGGATTACCTTTGTTGGATACCGGCCGTAAGGCCAACCAAGAAAATCAACCTTTTTACTCATGCATGCATATACGGAAGTTGCACCAATTAATTAGAGGGACTTAGATTCCTATAGCTTTAGCAAGAAATCCACCAATTTTTCCTAGACAAATTTTCTCACCAACAATTTTCCACACCCACTGTGTGGGGCATTTGCAACATCTGCACTCAAAATATGACCGCAAGGTCCAAAAATACAAAAAAATCAAATATTGAAAAAACAAAAAAAAAAGTTCATGAAAATCCATTGTTGAAAGATACATTGTCAATTCCTGCACGTGACCTTTCATATTCCACAATGTCCTTTTGTATTCCCACTGCAAGAATTTCCAAAAGCTAGCTAAAAGGAGATATACCAAGTTGAATAGATCAAGAAGAATTATCAACCCCACTTTTAAGGCTTTGAAAAACTAGCAAGAACGAGTTAGAGACAATACATACTACTTTTCTCAAGCCTCATCCCCATCTGGGTCATCAAATAGTTCACCTGGAAATCCCATCCAAACTCCTATTGATACTCCTCCTTCAAATTCTCCCATTTTCAACCTCCATTGAGCATTGAGTTCTAGAGAAGAAAATTTTGAAGAAGAATTTTCCAAGTAGAAGTCAAAGCAAAAACAACAATGACAAACAAAGCAGAAAGACCTCAACCCATTATTCCATGGGGAAGAAATACAGGCCCGCTCGCTCTTGAACCACCTCTTCACGATCTACAAACCGATTCCTACAAGAAATTTCCAAAGTTCAAAGGCGACAACACACAACATCCTGAAGAACACATCATCGCTTTCACCACATCATGCAAGATTCTCAGAGTCACACATGAAAATGTTGTCATAAGATTGTTCGTGGAATCTCTCCAAGAAAAAGTAGTTGAATGGTTCTATTTCTTACCCACCAGATCAATAACTCGTTGGAATGATATCAAGTCTAGGTTCAAAGAAAGATTCAAATCTACTGAGGACTATCAAGACCTCCTTGTTCAATTAGCACAAATGAAGAAAGGAGAAAATGAGACTATGAGAGATTTCATGGCTCATTTCGAATGGTTACTCAGTAGCATACTAAAAGAAGATTTTTCATATGAAAAAATGTCAAGAAATTCTTTATAAATGCTCAATCACTGAGGTAGGATTTTTCCTACAAAGAGTTCAACCAAGGAACATTGTAGAAGCACAAAGGATGGCCATTGAACTTGATGATGATCTCATCCTCTCTGGAAAGATCAAGAATCCCTTAAGGGGTAAGGCTCAACATCTTGGAGATGAGAGAACAAATCCACTACTATAAAAATTGGCAAATGAGATGGCATCGTTGAAGAGAGAATTATTTGAATGAATATATTCTCAAAGAAACAACACAAATCAAATTGCAGGAGCACCCCAAAGGCTTTCCTTGGAGGCCCCACCCATCAATGCAAGTTACAGGATTTAGGAAAGTGAAGCAGAGCTTGAACAAGAAAGTGAAGGTGATGATTTCCTAGAAGTTGATGAACTTGATAATAATACACAAATCATATTCTGTGAGTATTATGGAGGTGATGAATATGAAAAGAAGATGTACCCAACTTCTCATCTGTGGTATTCACTCATTCTCAGTCTGAGAAAGGATCCTCTTCCTCTATTGCTGCTAAAAACAAGAAGACTAAAGATCCTCCTATGGCCACTTTGCAAAAAAAAATCAGTCGAGGGTCTCCTCTTCCACCTTGCATGGAGTCCACATTGGAGAAACCCGACCCTATAGTGAGCATAAGGTCACCCGCTACTCCAAGTAAGTTTTCCAATGTTTCTTCCAATTCGAAATGTAAATCTACTCCTATAAAATAGGGTACTTCAAAATTTCCTAACATGGCTTTCAAAATACCCTTTATTTCCCAAACATCTGATCCTATTACTAAACCTATCCCAACTCTAAAAGCAATTCCTTCACCCCCTTGTCTGCATCTGCTCCTTTGTACTTCGTAGAATATGCTAACAAAGCCAAATTATAAATTACTGAAACTAAATATTTTTGGACTCACCCTGAGCAATTCAAGAGATTCATTCAATATATCATGAGTGGTAGTTTAACACCCAATGATGTAACTCCTAGTTCTAAAGGAATACTACCAAACCCACCTACACCTCCATCATAGAACATGCTTTCTTTGAGTGCATCCAAGACCGACAAGGTCAATCTTTTCTATGTCTCCCTCCTCGTTGGATAATATATATTAAACAATTACATCATAGATTCTAGAGCCTATGACAATGTAATGCTTGTAAAGGTCTCCAAGGCTCTAAAACTCACCATGATCCCACCCGGTGGCTCTTGTTACTCCTTGGAGTCAAAAGAGGTCCCACTTGTAGGGAAGGTCAAAGATGCACAGTGGCTCTCACCAAATTTCCAAACAAGAAGGTTTCAACGATGATCTTGGTAGCGAACGTTCCAAATTTCATTCGGAATGTTGTTGAGTATAATTTTCTACCAATAGTTGGGAGGTAAAATCCAAATGAACTGGTCTTCCACAACCATTCCAGTTAAGGGAGACATGGAAAGATTTCTTCTAGAGAATAAAATGAGGTACATAGTGCAAAAAGCAGAAATCCTAAAGCTAACATTTTGTACCAAGATAGCAGGAGGATGAATCTTTTCATAACAACTAAAGAAGAAGAGGATATTCCCATTTTGATAGGACCAAACATTCCTTCCCAAAGGAGTATGGATCTTGAAGAAGCATTGAGGAACTTTAAGTTCTAAGAGGATATACCTAATTTTTGGATTGTGAGAACCAAGAAGAAGAGGAAATGGTTCTTGATGATTTACAAATGGAGAAACCAACTTGTACATTCATCTGCGAAGAGGATATTTTCTCATTTCCATTTGGAGATGAAGATGATCTCAATCATGCCATCCATGGAGGGATAAGACCAGCTTGTGATGAGCCCGTGAAAGGTCTGAAAGAAGAATCCATGCAAGGTCTCCTAAGAGCCACCAAGAGATAGTAGATCCCGAGCTCACCTTGAACTCCTGATGCAAGCCATGAATCTGCAAGACAGGACGTGAATCTGATTTGGAAGCCTCAACTAGTGTGAAGATTGGCCATGTTGAAATAAATCAAGATGATAAATCTGATGTTTCTCCTGAGATAATAGTTGATGGATACAACGATGAAATGGAGGTATTTTCTTTCCCATTTGAAGAAGAAGACTCTTTCCATGATGAAAAATTTTAAATAAAGGTGGTTGAAGTCATCAAAGGAAAATATCCCCTTGACCAAGTAGTGAAATGTAATAAGCTTCAGGGAAATGAATTAATCCCTCCAGATAGTTGTCTTGAGCTTCAAAATGAAGATTCTTCAAGGACATACAAAGATGAACCGCAGGAAGCAACAAAGTATAACTCCATGCAAGAAATCTTGGATGCGGTAGAAAGTATGGAAGACCCTGAGATAATTCTTGATCTCTTAGCTCATGTCATGGCTATATAGGACAAGTATGAGGTTACTTTTGATCCTCCATTCAATCTTCAAGCACCTCATAATGGAGTAGAGATAAAGGATGAATCTAAGGTTTCTCATGGAGAATATGTCAATGAGCATAGACATGGGAAAGAAAGTAACTCAGAATATTCAAGAAATTTGAATGAAAATCATCCTCGGGGTAGTGATGAGATGCTCAATGAAGAATCAGCTATGTGGATAAACATGGAGTACAACTGGCAGTATGAAACCGATTACAAATAGCATGAAGGCAATGGAATTTCTAAGCGAAGGTCTGAGCATCAAGAAGCTCATGTAGAATCACTCCTACCAAGTACATAGACAATCATGAAAGCACCTAGCTTTCATAAATAGTTAAGGAGAGGAGGCTACTTTCTCGAACCATCAATGGCTTTGCAGAATAACATCACTTAGTGTTGCCCACTCGGGGTAACCTCTGAGAAGATGAAAAGTGCTTCAATGAAAGTGGGTTATCCCTCACCTTGTACTATAGGTGATTTAGGTGTGTTTCCCTTTCTATTCGATGTGTTTCCTTTTTGTGTCTTTCCTTTCCGTGTGTGTTGTGTGTTTCCTTTCATCATTTTTGGTGTGTGTGTGTGTGTTTGTTCTTCTTGTTATCTCTTGTTTTTAGTTTTACATGAATCAGTAGGGCCCAATGGATAATGTATTGGTCTTTGTATTGTAAATTTGAGATTCTAGAATACTTCATGTCACATCTTCATTGCGCTCGGTCCTGTCATGTCCCCAAGCTAGAACCAATTGTTTTATGCAAATGTGTAACAAGAAAATTGACAATTTTCGAGCATGACAACTATACCCCTATGTCGAACTTTCAAGTTTTACCCTTCCAAGGCACCATGGATTTACCCAATAATTCTAGTGACCTCCCAGTTTATTTTAACTTAGTCCCATAGTTGATTTAGGAAATTCAATTTAAACCCCCTAGGTGATTTTAGGAGTTCTTGGAAAATGTAAATTTCAAGCAGTTGTGGGAAGGGCTATCATTGGCCTTCCCAGGACTGGAGCAACCCCCTAGAGTGGAACAAAGGATAAAAATATGACATGGAGGTGAATTTAAGGTCTAGAAACATCATGGAAGTGATTTAGGAAGATTCAGGAAGGATTTGGAGGAGTTGGGGTAGTTTCACCAAAAATAGGGTTCACAGGTCTAAGCAGTGCACAGGGTCAAAAGAGTTGTTGAGCTTCGGGAAGTGATTCGAGAGCTCGGATGGAGTTATGAGCAAAACAATGCATCTTAATAAATTTAATTCCAATCCCTACAAGATGGTGAAATCATATTTTCACAACACCTTGGCGCAATAGGTTTATAACTAGTTTTTTCCAAGCATAGGTAAAGGACTAGATCAAAAATCTGATTTTTCAGGGATTAAATGGATGAATCAAGACATAATGCCCACACCAATGGATACATAAGGCCATTTTCAATTAATTTCATATAAAATTTTATCAAAACATTTCATCGGGAGCTCAAGATATCACCGTTTGAAGTTGCCCTCAAGGAACGAGTTCGGGAGTTAGTTAAATTAGATGAGGACACGTGTCAGCTCTAGGAGCCTGGAGTAATTTTGTGTCCCTTACATCCCTCAAGATAAGGGAAATGAGGGATAAGAAAATTCTCCCAACCCCTATAATCCCTCTATTCACCCATACATCCTCCTCGATCGCCGCTTTAGCCCCAGTGTGCTTGTGGGAGCTCAAACCCTCAACCATCGGATCTGTGACAAGTGTCAAGCTGAGGCACACCATACAAATTGATGACCCTCCTGTACCTTTTTTCTATGGGAAATGAGGGACATAAAAATGTGCTCAGCCCCAATACATCATTTATCATATTGATTTGAAGAAAATGTGTTTTGTAAGGGAATCAATACATCATTTATCATATAAGTCATATGAATGCTTTGAACAGTTAGGATCAATAGGGACTATAAAGGTCTTACCTTCGTGTCCATATTTCAAGAAAAATGTAGAGTGGAGGGGACATAGTGCATGGTGCAAATCCAAGGATGTCCTAATATTATATTATATTGAAATTCACCTTCCACAAGGTAGAATATTTCATGGAGGACTTTAACACCTACTTTGATAGTTACCATTATTGTGCCCAAGGGAGGGGCAACAATATCATTAAAATCACATAGGACGCATAACGACTAAGCCACAATGGTTTTAGGTAGTTGAATCTACTTGAAATCATGAGATGAGATTATGTTGATTTTGACCCCATTATCAATGATGACTCTTTTAATAAGGGTATCATTGATTTGGGTAGTGAGGAATAGGGGGATATCGTGGTCTTCAGGTTGTAAAGGTGGGATTTTGGAGTTATCAAACACGATGGTTACTAAAAATTTTAGGGCACCAAAAAAGTTAGAAAATGGTTGAGGTTCGTTTGATTATATTGAGATGTCTTGGAAAAGTTTTAGCATAGCTTGTTGATGTCGAGAGGAGTTTTGGATGAGTTCGTAAAGGTACATCTTGATGGATGTTTGATGTAATTGTTTAAGAAAATTTTCCTATATTGAAGTCATGGGTTGAGTCCGGGGGTGCGAGGATGGAGATTTTGACTTTATGAGATTGTGGATTGGCTAATTCAAGTGGGGTTACAGAGATGGATAATTTAGACCTATCTTGATTGCTCAAATGTGTACCCACGCTCTCGAGATCTTGAAAGGGCCAAGGTGTCTAAGACCACAATGGAACCGTCCCCAAGTTGTGGGACCTTGTACGCTTGGGATGGATCTCTGGAGAAGGCCGGTTCCTCTACCTACCTCTAATGCTACTGCTACTCCTAATGCTGAAAGAAAATCCTAGACTAAACATGCCAAGGGACTAGGGATAGAAGGATGTGCAGAAAGGGGAAATCCTAAGCTAAGGAAGGTGATAGTGCCGAAGGAAAGGGTCGATCTCTCTCCATGAGCAGCAAAGGAGACAGAGAGGGCATGGGAGAAGAGGGCGGACAACGCACGCTACAGATCAACACGTGGGCTCGGCCTTCCAACTAGCGTCAACACATGAACGTGGGGACTGCAAGTAGAGGAATACGCACAACATGCTAGAAAATGCAAACAGAGAGGTGAGATGCAATGAAAACAAGAGAGGGAAGATAAGAGTTCCATAAAACATGATTTTATTGCTTAAGGGATGCACAGTAATTTACATTCACGTCGGAGGCAAGAATACATTGCAGAGACCACACCAAGGTTTGAGACCCATGGGAAGTTGGCCACCATTTTGGCATGGTGTCGTTACCACAAGGAGAGATGATTTTACAAAGCAGAACTCTGCTATTTATAGAAGAAGGAGAGAAGAGAAGGAGAAAGGGAGGGAAACTTATATTCAAATCTTCAACCACCAACAACCAATGCAATAAATGCCTATAAATCCACCTACAAGGCTATCAAATGTACTTCCCCATGTCTGTTTGGCATGTGGAATAAGGAAGAAGGCAAGATCTGATGAAATCTGGTAGTTGAGGTTGATTGGATGTGTGCATTAATGAGCTGAGAGATGTTTCCCTATTTTTACCTAACAAATCCCACCTATATTTGAATTTGAAAATTTCAATGTGTAGCAGTTTGTGTCGCCGTTTCTCGACAAGTCCAGCGCATGTCGATCTCGAGCTCAGAGCGTAAGATATGGCTATCAGAATATGTCAGAGTCGTCAATGCACGGAAAACACGTGGCACACACGGTTGGCTGAAATGATGGCCAACTATTCATTTGTTTTGTCTTTTCTACCATGTGTCATGCACTGGTTGGTTGTCTAGATTCGGCACCCTATTGGTGCGCTTTGATTGGTCACGTGCGGCACACTCAAGTCTGACAGAAGATGACTTGGCATAGAAGGGCGCAAGGGCACACATGGAAGAAAGAGGCAAATGAAAGTGCACGTGACGCGTGGGAGCGAAAGCAAGCGCACAAAAGGGGGACATGGGAGAGGCGCGCATGGGAGGAAGGCATACATACTTATAGAAGGCAAGTATGAAACAAGACGTGGGCATTCAACTAAAGGAAGGCACGTGGAGGAAGAAAGAAAAGAGGACGTGTGAAAGAACTGAGTCTGGGTAAGTGTGCAAGAGGAATGCCAGGGACTTAGTTGATTAGAAGGTAAGTTTCAAAGGTGTGCACAAGGAGTGCATGATGGGATAGGAGAGAAAGCGGGCGTGTAGGAGGAAGGTGTGCAAGGGAAAATGGAAGGAGATAGAAGAATGTAAAGGGGAGCAGGAAGGCACGCAAGGGCACGCAGAGGAACTGCAATTGTGCCAAGGTGTCAAAAGAATAATCTTGAGTGCACACAACCTGAAATGTGAAACACCAGAGTCAGGATGAAAATATAAGTTATCCAGATAACTAGGAGAGTTATTTGGATAACATTACTAAAAATTTTAGGGCACCAAATAAATTGGAAAATGGTTGAGGTTCGCCTTGATTGTATTGAGATGTCTCTGAGAGGTTTTATCATAATTTTGTTATGTTAAGAGGAGTTTTAGATGAGTTCGTAAAGGTACATCTTGATAATGTTTGATGTAACTATTTAAGAAAATTTTCATATATTGAAGTCGTGGGTTGAGTCCGGGGGTGTGAGGATGGAGATTTTGACTTTATAAGATTGTGGATTGGGTGATTCGGTGGGGGTTACAGAGATGGAGACTTTAGACCTATCTTGATTTTGGAATTTTGAGTCTTGGGTGTAAGCTCTCATGGTTATGCGGCTAAAGTCAATTTAGAAGAAAGGAGGTTAAGTAAAGGAGGCCACATCCCTACTTAATGGGTTAGCAGGTGATGTTTTAAGAGTGTCAAACTCAAGAGTATAAGGTGTAGGTTTAACTTTGGTATTTTGATTTTGTCATTTTATGATTAATATGTCGACCAATACGATCTATATTTATTAATAGGATGTACTTCTTAGAAATAATTTAGATCATGGCGTGAAGGGATGTGTAGTCTTCAATATGATGTCCTAGCATTCTATGATAAACACGAATTACGTCATATTTGTACCGAATAGGTTTCCATCCACAGGAATGAAGGGTTTGATCGGGGTAGTGATATGGTGATGATTGAAAAATATTTTCAAGGATGGCGGTATATTGTCTTGAGGGATATTGTTTATACAGTGATGAGGTCATGGGGATTTTGGTTTCATTAGATAGTTTAAGGATAGGGGTTATATGAGGTATGTTTCAATTAGAGAGCTTAGGTATGGTTTGAAGTATGGGTTTGGATTCCATGGTGGTGGCTGTAAGTTTTGATGAAGGATGAGGTCATAGAATAGAAGGTAGTGATGTGGTATCCTTAGGTGTGCTTATTTTGGGTTTATCTTGGGGAGCTCCAACTTTTTGTGTTGATGACTTGCTCATTTTTATATAGGAATATAAAGATTTTTGATTTGACGTTGAGGGACCTCATCTTGGGAGGAATGCTTATGATTTCCACAACGGTATTTTTTCTTGTAAACCCGAAGAGGTAATATCATAAATATCTGTGGGAGTGATTATTGTACCAGACTAGGAAGATGTTTAATTCGAGGAATCACCAGAAAGGTTCAAAGAAACTTGTTTGTTTAACTAATTCTTAAAATATTGATGCGAATTATTTAGGCTATGGGAGTTGATTGATGATATTGCTAACATGAGAGGCAGGATTCTCGAGGTTGTGCAAAATTAGTCTAGATTGTGTTATTGGTCGGGATGGTTTGGAAAAGTTTGTTTAAATACATCCAAGGCTTGATTTAAGGGGTGCATCGGATTTTCTAGCTACAGTCATCGTGGTTGATAAGGTTTTGGATGAAATTTTTGAAGGAATGACACATGCCAACATCATGGTCGTGAACCTAATGGTATTTATACTCTATACTAGGATGGCTTAGGCCAAGATTCATCAATAGGCTGAATGGAAGGAAGGTGTATCATATAGACAACCATGCTTACAAAAGATGGAACTATAAGAATCCCCAGAGGTGTGTACTACTCGAGGATTTCGAGACCGATAAAGGACTAAATTACTTTATTGAGCCTTTAGAATTTTCATCGTTGGAAAAATTATTAGAAGATTCGTGTTTATGCTTTTCATATCGGAGTTTAACCTTACCATATTCAAGGGCTCGAGTTCCAATTTCTAATCCATGGAAAATGCTTCATCAAATGTTTGGAATGAATGGATTTGGAGAGTGAAAGATATGTGTTTGGTGCATGATCGATTGAAAAACTCAATCAATTAAATTTGTGGCAAAGAGAAATATAATTGATTAATGATTATTCCCCACCTAGTGTCAAAGTTAGAATTAGACTCATATTTGAATTGTTTGATAGAATACATATTAGTGATGGATATTTTACATGTGATGTTGATGGATAATTTTTTTAGGAAAAGTTGAGCTAATTGCTTGATCGAGTACAAGTAATATTGAGGGATGTTGGTATACCAATCAAGAGCGGGTCCAACTAATAACATCAAGAAATTTCCTTAGCATAAGGTCTTGATCATTGTAGTCTTTTATTTCCACTCAAGTGTTATGAGCATTGACACCTCATTCAATCTGAACTCGAACACTCACCGGAGCACACACAACTACCGCTTTCTTCCTTCATGTTTTCTTGAAAATATGTTAGCATGCATAGTTGTCATAATAATTAACCAAGTGTTCATTTATTCATACCTAAGCATTACAATAATCAAGATCAACTAAACTATTAAGTTACCATACTCGGATATATCAACAACAAGTATCTAGCCATAATTATCCATCATGCAAAATGAGTTCATTACATAATGGAAGAAGCTTTGAATATAAAACCACTAATGCACCAATGCGCGCCCATGCACGAGAGCGTAGCATGTCTTTGCTAGAACATATACAGTCTAAAGAACTAACTAACTACTAAAATATTGACCTACAACAAGTATATATTTAGGGGTGGGGACTTTCCCTTAACCACCCACACAGCCTCCTAATAATAGGCGTGCCCAAAAATAGTCATGCGTACTTATACATACATGGTTTACATAACACTTGTTAATAATATATTATCTAAGAATATTTTATTTTAATCTTGTTAATATCCAAATCCATGCATGTGCTTTATCCTCATTTTGAATGTGTTTTCCCCAAAATAGACTTTACTTAATAACCAATTCAACACGATTTTCTTCTTTGCATGATCAAGACTCAAGTCTATTTTTAGCTTGTCCTTGGAAAATGACTAAGTCCTTAACCTTGTTGTTTGTATGTGCAACCTTGTTTCCAACCATGTGCACCCTTCCACGAACCATCCTTAACCTTGCATTCACTCTATCATGTGTGTTTCGCAACATGCTACTTAGAATTTTCCGACCAACATTACCCCACACTAGGTATGTTTTCCATCCTCGGCAACACCAATCAAAGAATATTGTCCAAAGAATCAAAGAATATCTTCCATGAATGAAAAAATAAAGAATGTGGATTTTGCCAAAGAATCAAGGAATCTAAATTTATGCATTTCTAGGAAGGAGTTTTGAGAATTATCTATTCAAATTTTTCTCTAACTCCCTCCATCTTTCCAATTCCTTTGTTACCTTAACCTAAGCGCAGCATCCACAATATCAAACACTTGTTCGGTATCAATTCATCATTTTTCCAATTAAGTTCTACAATCATTTTTTTGATTTGTACACTCGCATCATCTAGCACATACATCATGCACCTCACCCGAGGAAAAAGTTCCTTCATTCTTTCCTTGAATAGGGCCTTCATTTGAGCAATCGTATCCCTTTTACATCTCGCTCTACCTCTACCAACATTGTTTCTCACTCAGCCTTATTGTTCTTCATTTTGGCCTAAATTTCTTTCAACTCAGTGTCATCATTGATCACCAGTGTGCTCACCACTTGATCAAAATCTTGGAAACTATCAAATACAAATTCCACCCTTTATGAGGTTTATTTTGCCTCAACAAACAAGATCTCGATATTGTGCACCTATTTCTTCTTCTCGTGGGTCATGTCATTATGATCTTCCTCTCATACGTGATCATATGTGCTAAGTCCTCTAAATAATTTAGTTTCATCTTATACGTGGTATGGGATTGATCAACCAGTTTCAAGCACACGATGGTAATAGCATCTCGCAATTCATTCTCGCCTTGTTGTATGTCACGCGTGTTTGTCCCTTATATTACCTCACCTCTTGTTTTAGATATGTAATGATTTTATCTTTCTCATCTACCTCGGCACACAATCTCTTTATTTTAGAATTCTTATCTAGCCATAGTAAAGGAGTTAATGTTGATATCATTTGATATCATTGTCTCCACATACACACCCTTTCCAGGAAAGACATACGTCTTTCACAACGTAAGGTATTCAAAATCCACCTTGTTTACATCAAAATTTAATTTATGAACTTTTATGAACCTGTTCACCGATGTTTGGAAGCATCACACCGTAAATGAAAATGGGAGTTTGCACCAAGGACTCTTCTTTCCATCCTTCAAATAAAATTTGTCAAGGCAGAAATGTTGATAAATGAAAAACTCTTCTCTCCCTTCCAACTCTGGAGCTAGATCACTCGAAATGCGTCATTCTTACCTAAACACCTCACACATCTATTTATACCATCTGTTCACCCCGAGCTTGTAGGAATTATTGATCTCATCACAAGTGTAATTGGTGAACCTTTTTGCAGGGGACTTGTCTTCTGGGGAACTTCCACATTTTCTTATTTGTCCCATCCGCCACCCCGATCTCAAAGAAGACAATCAATAAGAGTATTGTGCCAAAGGTGATATTTTCTCCTACACGTGCTTCCTCTATAATCTCTTCAGCAATAAACCCAACAAGATTATATGCAATTCCTCGGCCATCTACTTCGCAACATGAAGCCATCACTTATTTACCTACGTCTATCGTTTTTGCACTACTAACTTTGTGATAAGTCACACGGTCATTATTAAAACCATAACGTGCCCTCCTCAATAATACTTCAAGGTGGAAAAATTTATCTTCACCCCATCATTATGCTTGAATTCAATAGTGATTTGAGCACCCGAGCTCCGGAGGCTAGTAACTTTTCCAATCAAGTGCACATAGAAGGCGCATTCTTCTTCCCATGAAGTAGAAATAGTCCTCATCAACTTGTGACATGTAATCCATTGATAAAGACACTCGATTTACCAAAATAGGGGATCTCATAGAGTTGTAAGGATCCTTCATTACTCAAAACTTGATAGCCCTTATCATCATAAATAGGTTTATCATTCGCAGTCCTCTCATTTGTTCTTTGAATCAACTCTATCTTTATCTCACGCACGTTGACTCCGAATGATGGTTAAAATTTCTAACTTGTAATTTTCTAACATGGGACACCCAAGAATGCCCCATAATAACTCCTTTTGGGTATTGCACCTCTGAATACCATTATTCTTTCACGTCCTTAGATGCGCTTTTCACTTTGCCCTTTCCCTTTACCTTAGGTGATGCAGCTTTACTGGTTTCCTTAGTGTCATTTCTTCAAATGTGCAAAATCTCTATCCTATTAACTTAAGTAAACACATATTAGAAGATAATCACACATGAATAGATAGTAATAACTAGATGCATTCAATAAACTAGATATGAAAGCAAAGAACCATTTAGTGCATTAAACTTAAGAACAATACTTCAAATGAAAAATATACATCCACAACACAAAGTTTTTAACAGATATCTTTAATATTCTTCAATGGTGAAATAGAAAACACAATTTTTTTCTATCTCATCGACTCCTAGATCCAATTCATACAAAGAATCTCCAACCCTTTGAAAGAAGCAACAATTTACAATATATAGATAATCGGAGAGAGAGAGAGAGGGTAAAGAGAAGAAAAAGATCGATTTGATCTTACCATTAATGAAAATCATTTTCTTTTCCTATAACATGGACCCTTAGCCCCAACCACTATCAATCATCCATTAATATCTTAAAAACATCATGGGCACCTTGCTGACCCGTTCTCAAATGTCCTTTTGCTTCTAGGAGAAGGTAAGAGCCCCATACTCCATCAATTCAGGTGGTTGAGCCATCTATAACTACACATTAATTCTTGAACTATTATTTTTCCATTTTCCCACACCAAACACCATCAATTCATGGATTTCATGATGCCAAAATGAATATCTCGAGGATATATTTCCAATGAGACTGATCTTGCGTGATTTGGAGCTTTGGAGTGAAAGATATGGCCATTTTAATATTTGCATGTCGGGATGAACAAGATAGTGACACATGGTAGCCTTTGATTGACCTCAGAGATTGCCTCTACCCATGTTTAAATTTTTTTGACTTTGCCACATGTTAGCCTTTCACTGTTTTGGGGATTGGGTCTTATAAAACTTCCATTAAGCATTATGAAGCATAAACCAATGAAAAGCTCCATGCACCTTCGTAATACACTTTTTTTATAAAAACCTTGTCAAAGTGTGAAATACAAACCAATGAGAACATTCCATGCTCCTCACAGTGTCAAATTTCTTTTAATCTTAACTAATAACCATGAAATGTGAGCCAATAGAAAAGCTCCACGTTCCTTGCAATGTTAGTCTTTTGATATCCTTTTTTGACCACTATGAAATATGAGCCAATAGGAAGCTCCATGTATGGCACGTGCTCACTTTACATTGGTTGCACCTTCGTATCACAACTTCAAACTAGGGCGGACTTAAAAAATTTGGCTTCGTAGGAATGCAACCACGTATCCCTTTTGATCTACTTATCACGTGGACCCGATGCTTCATTGAACTCAATTCATTCTGTGGACATGTGTCACCGCTTTGATCGTTGATCTTGTGCCATCTATCACCCCCAAATTCCACCATGTTCCTTTGACCTCGTTGACTTGTCCTACCCTATCGTAGACCCAAAATGCTATTGAGCTTGATTTTTTTGTGGGCTTGACGTCCACAAAACTTGAAATCTTTGAGGATAGCCAAAAACCTGCCATGTGGCCCCTTCTATTTGCTTGAAATTGGAATTGATGGCCAAATGAATGTCATGCGGTCTTTTAAATATAATCCACCAATGAAGTAGTTGAGTCTCCTACGGGTTTTATTGATTCTCAGAATTTTCAATGTCCCATGGCTTCAATCTATTCCGCGGCCGTTCTTTTTTGAGTGGCTATGAAAGTTTTGTTGCTTCTACCGTGGTTTTGAAAACCTCCACACATTGTATGTTGGCGCTCCTTTATTCCTATTATCCAAATAAATCTCCTAGTGATTTGGATAACTTGTATACATCTTCTAACTCTGAGCTCTTCATTACGAGGTTGCGCATGCTCAAGTTCCCTTGGCACATTCCTTTCTTTTCCTCGCATGCCCTTGTGTGCTTCCCCTTCTTCCCTTCCTTTCCTTTTCTTATTTGTTCCATCTTCCCCTTGCATGTGTCTTCTGCACATTCACCTTCTTCCCGGCAGAATTCACCATGCGTACACACCTTGCACATGCTTCAATCAGCTAAGTCCCTGGCCCTCGCGTGTGCCCACATATCATCTTGTAATGGTTACGCCTTGACCATGTGTTCTCTACTCACAATTTTTCCTATGCGCGTTCCTCTGCTCCTCCTCCTCTATTTTCTTCTCGCATGCCCTTCCCTCACGCCCTCCTTTGTGCCCTTCTATGTCGGTCATCTTTTGACATGCTTGAGTGTGCCATGTGCAACCAGCCAAAGTGCACCAACAGGGTGCTAAATAATTACAACAAATCAGTGAGTGACATGTGGTAGAAATGACAAACATTTTGCACAATTGGCCATCCTTTCAGCCAATTCATGTGCACCACATGTCTTGCGTGCGCAGACGCAGACGGCTATGACATCCTCTAACACTTTATCTTTTCTTTTGCTACAAAGCTTTGATCGGCGTGTGACTAGACTTATTAGAGAGCTACTGACATCAGCCACAATGATAGACATTCAAATTCAAATTTTGGCGGACTGGTAGGTGAGAAATGGGAAAATGTCTTTCTAAGCATTAATGAAGCGATTTGATTGCTTCAACCACCTGATTTGATATGATCCACCCTCCTTCCTCCTCCAACATGCCAAACACATATGGGAAGTGCATTCGATAGATTCTCAGGTGGATTTGCAGGAATTGAATGCTTCTTATTGGTGGTTGTATTTCAAATTCAGTTTTCCCTCCTTCTCTTCTCCTTACACAAATTCATCTATAAATGTAAGAGTTGGGCTCATTATTAATGTTGGATACTCTGGATCCTTACGCATTTTGCTAAGGACTTCATATTTTTGTATTCTAAGTTGCAGACCTCTAGATCTGGTTCATGCATGTGGATATCGACCTCTTTCACCATTATAACAACTCTGTGCATTTCTAGAAGTAATAGAAGCATTGTTTTGTGACTATTATTTGTCCTAATGTGTTTTCATTTATTCTTCTTGCCTTTCTTTTACATTGCATGTTCATTGTGCCACTTCACATCCCTTGCAGTTCCTTATTTAGTTGTGTTCCATGAGAATGATCTGGTAACGTGTTTTCAATTATGTTCCTTGTTCCTAGCATCCTTTCACATGTTCCCCTTTCATTCCCGCTCAGAATAGATAGTGTTCATCCCTCTCTTTCTGGTGCTATCTCCCTTTTAGTGTAGTTTATTTTCATGTTATCCTTCTATCCCTGGTCCCTTGGCATTTATTAGCTAGTTTCACCTTTCAAAGACTATGAGTAGTAGTAGCGGAGAAATAGATAGAGGAACCTGCCTTCTCCGGAGATCTATCTCAAGTGGGCAAGGTCCTGACTTGGAGATGGTTCCATTGTGATCTTAAATAGCTCATCCCTTCTAGATCCGAGATGCGGGTGTAAGTTTGAAGACTAGCAATTCCATAGGTTAGGAGAACCCGCGAACACTAACTTCCTACACTTCGTGGTAAAGCGAATTAGTGTCCTGTAACTTTCGTAAAAGCAAAATGGTTAAGTCCACTTGATGAGTTATATAAATTGATCCAGGAGGGGGCCAATTTGAGATAACAAAGACCCCAAAACTAATTCGAAAGCAAGTAAGTTATTTTTGAAGCAATCCATGGAAGAAGAAAGGGTCATAAACAGGTTCTTCATGAAAATTTTGATTGCTTATCTCATTTTATTGATGAACTCAAAAATGGGATAACAACACCAGAGAGAGACATCAAGAATGAAAATTACATCATGAATATCAAATGTTGTATGTTTCTTTTATGAAAGAATATTCCCATAATTGACGATAAAAACCATAGTGTAAAGATAAGCAATTTGTAGAATGGCTAAAGAGATAGGGAGAGTGGATTATGAATGCGAGCATTTGTCTTAGTAGGTATACTGGGTCAAATTTGGCATTACACAAGGAAAAGTTACCAAATTTTAGGGTCTACACATGTATACCATTTCATTTAGTTTTAATTATCGGTTATATGTCTTACATGTTCTTATATCAACCTTGAAAAGGTTATGGATATGTCAGGGTAGCTCCTAACCAATTAAAAACTAACATTTTACTTTAGTGTTGTGAACATTGATCAAATTTGAAGGGCTCTCCTTGTTTTAATTTGAAGGGCCAGAGGAAGTTTATCTCTTCTTATATGAAAAGTTAATCAATACATTTCCCTTTAATTGATAAAAGAAAACGTTAAATTTACCTTTCAATATAAATTTGATCAAATTGTGAAAATATTATGAAAAAATTGTAAAAAATTACGAGCCGAGTCCTCAAGGTTACCAAAGATATATTCATGCAACCATTTGCATTGTTGATAACAAAGAGAACACTTGTAATAAGTTTATAAGTTTACTTGTTAAAAAATAAAAATTCAGCATGAGCCAAGAACCTCCTCGACAACTTAGGTGATCCTAGTGCCACATCTTTTAAATCATTTAATTCCTAGTAAAGTAGGTTGAATCAATAGAAAACATGGGTATGGAGGAGATAATGTGGCATCTCCAATTTAAATACAGTGAGGCATCTCCAATTTGAAGATTATTGTTCTTAAACAAGACTCCACCTTCCTAGGGAAAAATATAAAAAAATTGTGTAAAATTTAGGGCATGCCTCTCATATATTTGTTAAAACCTAGAATCATAGAAGTATACGGTTATTTGAAAGAAAAAATGAAGGTAATAAAATGTCATACATTGAATCAATAATACCTTGTTCAAACAAATATCTAGTAAAATAATATCTCACTTGAAATAACGTATAGAGAAAAGAAGTAGGTACAATTTACCATTGAGAAAATTGTAAAAAACAAAAAAGGTCATAAATGTGGTACTACTATGTAAATAAACATGTAATTATACAAATTATACATTGCATAGCAAGTTGTTCAAAAATATTAAATGATAAGGATAAAATTACTTCAATTTTTAAATCATCCAATGCATTGCTAACTCAATAATGTTGATAATATTTCTTGCAACAAAACCCACCACGAATTAATTTCACTTATTTTCTTGTAGATAAATTGTGTATCTTTGCTTTATTCTCGCTCATGTACAAGGTTGTGGATCATGTAATTGAAAATTCTTAGAAACAAATCATTTTTAGGAGCCCAATTTACAAAATAAATGAGTGTGTTGAGAATTTAATCTCGAATTACGAACATGTTTTACTTGCTAGAAAAGATAAAAAAGAATATTGTTATTTTTAAAATAGGTAGATTGTTGTTGGTGAAATAATTTTTGTAGTGCAAATTATTGGTTTTCACCAACGATCGCGAGGTTAAGCCCCTCCTTCTTGGGTATGGGGAGGCTCCCATTATTGAATGTAAACTAACTAAAAATCGTGGGTGGATGTTAGGCCGGGGATCACACAGAGTACTCCACTAAACATATGGAAAAGTTCTTGTATAGTGTATAAGGGAGGAATTTTCTATGAAAGGGGGTAAAGTGGAGTAGGAGAAACAAGGAGAGATGGTTAATGTCGTGAGTAGGCACTATAAGATTCTTATTGATTAAGCTAAAATGTAACATATTAACCTAATCTAATGCAAGTTTGCAGTAAATAATGAATAAATAAATAAAGGAAAATAACCCAAGTGAACTAAGCAATGAAATGTACAAGCCCTAATGTGCAAAGAGGGTTAGAAAAGCCTTAGTTGATTGGTAGAGGTCGTGCACGACTATGTCGTGGTGGAGACCGGATGAATAGGAATGGGAGATTTTCACACAGGGCCCGAGAAAATGTAGATCTGAATGATTTAGTTAGACTAGGGCACTTGAAAAGGGGATTGGGCGCCTGTCCGTAGAAATGGCCGAATCTAGTTCGACGGGGGTTGTTATAGCTTTGTGCTTGTTCGCTTCTTGTCACGTGTATGTTGTTGAACTTCATCGAATGTCGATGTAAATGCGGAATGAAAGAATCACCTATTAAACCCCAAACAAAGTATCAAAACTCTAAAAAACAAAGATGCATATGAAGGGATCAAACTATCCTCAGCTACCAAATTCATGGACTTATCTCTGAGCGTTGCACTACATCTCAAACCCAATGTAGTTCTAGGTGTGTGTGTTCGGAATTGAGCCCTAGGTCACTCTTGTGTCGATGCACTTTGTGAGTAGCAAACAAATGTAACAGGATGTAGAATGTAAATAATGTGTGCATAAAAATAATAGACTCCCCTCCTATTAAGTGTGATACGAGATGAACCAACCTTGTGTCCCTTGTGATGGAGCTAGATGGATACAAATGGAGCTATAGATGCCTTTGATGGATGCAACCTTAGGTGGAGATAGTATATGTTTAGTGTTTGGTCCCTTATTATGATCACATAACTTTATATTTATATGATTCCCTTGCTTGAATTTCATAATTAACCCCAAAAAGGTCGACTACCAAAAATATAAGATGCTCAAACGGCTAGAAAGGACCCAAAAAGTGTGACCAAAGTACAAAGAGGACTGGGATGCCCAGAGGGGATGATGACGTCGGCGTCGGTGTCCTAGCTAGGAGCTGAGTCCGAGAAGGGTAAAACTGAAGTATAAAAAGATATACTAGGCCAATAAAGATGCAAGACCAAAAGTAGCAACAGAAAGTAATGAAAGATGTCCAAAGACATGGGTTAATTATTACTTTTTTGTACTCATGAATCATATGAATATTAGTATGTGATCGAGACTAGATATTTACCCAAAGCGTGTGATTTTGTGTCTACACTCATCGACATAACTAGAGTAAGTCCAAATTTAATTAGAAGAACACAACAATGTAAGCACTCATTAAGACTAACAAACTAGAGACACAAAGTTTTGCAGATTCATTAATCAAGGACTCAAAGTTACTTCTTGCTTATACAAGATCACTATGCTTGCAAAGTTTGAGAGTAGAGAGGATAAAGGAACATAGAAAATAATGTAAAGGAAATGTAGCTCTTATTTCTTGATGTAGTAGTGATACAAATCTCAAAAACATACAAAAATCCACAATTTCCAACCCTTTGGAATGGAGAAGATATCCCAATTTATAACATTAAAATTGTTTTTTCATTTATCCCCCACGTGAATTTTAACCTCTCCTCGCCACTTGTGACCTTTCATATTCCTAGGGAATGAAGAGATTCTTTTTCTCATTGATGAAAAAGGACCCTTACAATGTTAAATTTAAGGTCACTTAAGTGAATAAGACAAAATAGGGAAAAAGTGCATTTGTAATGGAGAATTATAATAGAGAGAGAGAGAAGGAAGAGAGAGAGAGAGAGAGACAAGGGTTGACCAATCTGATGAAGATGAAGCCTTTCTCGATGAAGAACTTGTTGATTGGAAGCATTGTGATCACAACTATAGACAAAAATCATGCACTTTGGGGAATTATTTAGTCTCGGTCTCATACTACTATTCATATGGTTCTTAAGTGAAAAGAGTACTAATTAACCCATGTCTTTGGCCATCTTGCATTGTTTTCTGTTGCTATTTTTGATCTTGCACTCATAATTTTCAAGTCTCAGTACTTTCATACTGCATTTTCCCTATTTTTCGCCCGATCCTCTTTGCACTTTCCTCTCACTTTTTGGGAACTTTCTAGCCGTTTGAGCTTCTTATATTTTTGGTGGTCGGCCTTTTCGGGGTTAGTTACAAAATTAAAGCAAGAGAACCATATAAATATAAATTTATGTGACCATAATGAAGGACCAAGAACTAAGCATTACTACCACCACCTAAGAGTGCATCCATCCAAGGCATCTATAGCTCCATTTGCATCCATCTAGCTCCATCACAAGGGACAAAGGTTGGTTTTCTACATCACACTTCATAGGAGGAGTTCTATTATATTCCATGCTCACATTACTTACATTCTACATCTATTTATTGCTCGCTACTCACAAAGTGTGACACACACAAGAGCACCTAGGACACAATTCCACACACACACACCTAGGAGTACATTGGGTCGGGAGATGAAGTGTGATGCTTAGTGATGAGTCCATCAATTTGGAAACTAGGGAAAATCTGAACCCTTCATATGCATCTTTATTTTTAGGGTTTTAATTCTTTTCTTGGGGTTTTATAGGTGATTCTTCTATTGTAGTTTTACCAGTGCTTTGGCAATCACACAACAACATTCACGCGATAGGAAGAAAACAAAAGTGAACATTCGGTGATACCTCGGAGGAGGTTCTTTGGTCATTTCCACAAACCAGGGTACTCGGATCTCATACTAGGATGCCTCGGGTGGCCCCATCCTTCTCCAGTGCCCCGGTCTAGCCATACAATCTAGATCTGCACTTTCTCATGATCTTGTGCAATGATTTCCTCCTCTTATTTAGTCGATCTTCATTGCAACACGATTCCGTGACATCTATGAATTAGCTAAGGCATTCTTAACCCTCTTTACACATTAGGGTTTTACATTTTATTACTACGTTGTTTGGGTGTTTTTTTATTTGTCATTTATTAGTTATTTATTACTCCTATAACCTCTAGATTACACTAGAACATTCACATTTTAGTTAATCATTTTGGTGAACTTTGATCTTGAAACCACCTTTTCCTTAGGGCTCTTCTCATCAATATGGCTCAATCTTCTGATTGGTTTACTAAGGAACACCTCAAATCTATCAATGACCATATCACTACGCATCCCCAAGATCTTGACTTACTCTTATATGCTTCTCGTGAGGAGGCCACTAACCTCATTGAGCTTACGGCTTGTGCGGATATTCCCACTTCTATTGCCACTCAACCAATTGTTTATACTCTTCCGCCCATTTCTACAATCCCCATTTACATTCCTACTCCTACCAACCACTTTAATCCACCTCTTGTTTCTCATACACGACAACTTTCCTCTGTTGGCATTCACAAATTAACCTTTTCATATCAAGATCTCCAAGCACAAATTTGTCGGGCTTATAAGAGACTACTTCTCGTGCGTCTCCATCTTTGGATTATACTTTGTTGTTACACACTCCCTTCACACCCGCCATCTCCACTTACTCACTTTTTCCTAATTTTTTCACACCCAAGCTTCCCATTTTCAATGGGCATGGTGGCCCACAAGAACATCTCTTAGCATTCCACGTGGCTTGTCTAGATTTTGCAGATGACCATACTCTTTTGGAAAAAATCTTCCTCCCATAATTTACATGATTATGTGATGTGGTGGTTCTATGACCTACAAGTTAATTCTGTTACATCTTTCACACATCTTTTTGATGCCTTTCTTACTCACTTTTCTATCAAAATTGTCTCTAAGATCTCATATGCCCAACTTGCACAACTTAAACAAGGAAAAAATGAACACTTAGTAGACTACGTCTTGAGATACAAAAACAACTTAGCCAAGATGTCAAATGTGCTAGTTGACTCTGAGCTCTAGAGTTTATTTATCCAAATTCTATCACCACCTCCACATGAAAGTGTTCTATTTGAGACCTAGCCTTCCTTTGATCAACTTTGTCACATTCTTATGCTTTTTGAAACCAAACATTTATCTATCGGTAAGCTTAAATATCGGAACAAGCATCATCCTCTACTCGCTTTTAACCTAAGTCAACATTTACTCCATCCACCACCAAACCCACCGACACAAAAGTCATTATTAATGTGGTCACCACTACTAAATAGCTTCGATCCACAACCACCTCAGTGTACATTCACCAAATTACCTATTGCCCCACATCTCATCTTACAACAACTTCTTGAGAGCAATCTCATCACGCTTCCTCCACCGCTTGAATTAGATCCATCACGACCAAAAGGAATAAATTACAATGAAATTTTTTGATGTGATTATCACCACTATGTGGGGCACTCTACAAATAGGTGTCGCAAACTCTGCACCATCATCCAAGATATTATCGATAATAACAAGCTTGAATTTCCGAGAGCTACGGACTCTTTGCACTCGCGATTCACGAAAATTGTAAGCTCAAAATATTTAATAACTCACCTCCACAACCCAACAAGAAAACCGTTGATTCATCAGCTAATCATACTTATCACATAGTGCCTCCTCTTGCATTGGGGGCCCTTGATTTCTTAATTGCTAACATTGATATCTCTCCACTTTGGTCATATCTTTCTCGGATCACGATTACCATGTTGCATGCTCTTCTAATCACTTACATATTAGTGCTTCTATTGAATTTTTTCCTATCAATAATATTAAGGTTGATCCCTCTTGGCTCATCAAAGACATGTTCTATTCCACTTCTCATTGCTATTGGCTATCCATTGTCACAAATTTCATATCCGATGCACAATTCATATGGTTTCATCAAACTTCACATTATAGTAGGTCCTCTTACTATTCTTGTACCTTTCCTTGTTGGACAAGCAGTCGATGGTTGTGACATGCTTTTAGGCCTCAATTGGATTCGTAGGTCTAATTCCATCATCTCTATGAATAATTTGTGACTCAAATTCATTCATAACAATCAAGTTATTTCTATTAACGGTGTTCCTCCATCTACTCCATGGTCATCATCTCCTACTTCATCTAGTACATTACAATCCATGTTACTTAAATTGTAATCTACTCCTAGTTCACCTACTCACATGAAACCTACGCGACCTCACCGCTTTGCTAGTCCTACACATCAGCATAGGCCCATTCCTCGCACTGCAGTTCTTTGCATCTCGACATAAATCACCACCTCGTTTTGTTTTGTGTTTTGCCTCACATAGATCTCCATCACCTATGCATTTTTGCACCTACACACTCATCATATACTCATCCATCACATGCACATAGACTTCACTCACCTACGCAATGTCTATCTACTATACCACCACTACTAGTGCATGGCCATACGCTTTTGACACCACAAGCATCGAATGGAGAACCTTATTCTTTCACTTTCATATGCTAGGTCCTTCAATCACATGCACTTGGGGACATGGCACTCACACTCCCCTAACATAAAAACATCTCCCATATTTGCATTATCATACATTAAACTCCTAGCATAGGCATCGTCATCTACACTCTAAACATCATCATTACCCAATGACACACTCTTGTGCTTCGGTTCACACTTGATTGTTGAGGGCATCTTATACACATGAACCCCACACATTGTACTACGGGATATACATGTTATGCGTCTTCATACATCCAACACTTTGCATCCTACACTTTATACCTTATCCTACACACATCGTACACATTGCACACTGCACCATAACCACTACATATTGCAGGTTTTCACACATTATACACGTCATCTTACATTTTACACCCTACACCTTACACATTACACCTTGTGTCTTACATATACTATACGTCTACACATATTAGGTGATTTACGCACTTGGAATTACATACCATACACCCTACTACACACATTACATATTTTACACATTTTCTTTTATGCCACACTCACACGTTCATCATTCAATATTTTCTCGTGTGACAGTCCTAGATTAGTGATATACGCTTTAGGATACATCATCACTTTGTCTAGAATCACTTAGTGATAGATGTCATAGGCTAAATCATCACTCTTGTGATCATCCTTTAGTGATATACGCTATAAGCTTCATCATCACTTCTTTTGGCATCCTTTAGTGATATATGCTTTAGGCTAAATCATCACTTCTTTCGTTATCTTGTTGTGATATACACTTTAGGCTAAATTATCACACATTCTCACACCTTATATCTATCTTGTACATCATCACTACACATTCATCATAGCGCGCTACACACAACACATAGTTAAACTATTTCCTGTTGACGCACTCTCGTTTACGGTTCATTCTTGACTGTTGAAGGCGCATAAACAAATGAACCTCACTACATACAATTTCCATTCACTCGGGAACGTGGATCTTATCATTCACATTACATTCCATTCCATCCATCCACAACATATTGCATTTTATGGTTACATTTCTTCTTGCTTACTCGTGCTTTTACATGTACACTTGATTACACATTCTAGACAGACGGATATCTTGTATTTCATTACCTTTATCATACACACATGCACATTCACTTGTTTTGTAGTTGTGCTCATGAGATTATACAAGTATTTTACATGTAGCATGGATGTTTGGCACACTACCAAACCCATAACGGCTCCTGGGGCATCTAATTTTGTACACTACGGTGTTAATGTTTCATTTTGTTTCATAGCACACTACTTTATCGGTTATACACACTTTTGACATACACTTTATCTTTCTATCATTCTAACGGGTGCTTCATACACAACATTTGTTTTGCAAGATTACTTGTTACCATGGCTATTTGTTTGTTTGCACTTGATTTTCTTTGTTTATCATTGTATGCAAACTTTTCCCTATGTTTTTGTGCACACTTACTTGTTTTTTGTGGCCACTACAGCCTTAAGTATCTTGCGGCATCATGATTGGTGTCCCATGTTTGCAAACCACTTTGTATGGCCTACATTGTCTTCTTAGATGTTTACATTATTTGCTTACACAATGTCTGCATAGCGTACACTTATTTTCTACATGTAGTTTGTTTATACCAACACTTGTTTTCTAGCCATAGTGTTTGCGTGTGCCTTGGTTTCTACCAAGAACATCCCCTTCTCACCTGCGAGGGCACGATTTCAATTATAGCGGTTGGTCCTCTTTTGGGGTCACACACTCCTACATCGATGTCACATGCATTCCCAAAGAGGGGGCATCATTTTGGTTTACACACACTACACAATACAAGATGCACTCAATCTGATTCAATTTTTATTTTTATCCATGACACGGTGGAGTTCAAAGCGCGTGGGTTGGACCGATCTGAACTCCATACACAAAGTGGCTTTTAAAGGGCGATTATCCTTAACATTCTAGGGAGTAGTTACAGGTTAGAGGATAAACCAGACCTTCCTCTCTACACTACTTCAGCAGATCAAAGATCTCTTAGATCTCTCGATTTTGGGAAGCGATTCACGAGTTGAAGGATAAATCATAGTTTCTACCCTACACTTATTCGGCCATGGCACGAGATTACCCAAAAACTCGCACAACATTGACATGATCCTTTCTACACCCTTTTTCTCATCACAGATCGTGTACAAATGTTCCTTTTCCATTTTCATACTCTCATTACAGGCTTTTTACATACATATATACATTTTTACACATTTTTTTACACATATACGTGTGTATTTGACTACTTGATCATCTTCTCTTTTCGAAGTTTTTCGTATGGGAAGCAAGCAATCAATAACAATAATAACATCACTCGACATCACACCCATCGACACTAACATGCGGATACATCACATACATTGGCATCTACATATGCGCTTCCACCCTAGGTTCACTCGCATCACTTTTACACTTTTGCATCTTTAGTCTCCATGCTCCACCTTTTTTTGTCACTCCATGCTTTGTCTAGTCCCTTGACACGTTTTATACATCACTCGACATGGATATTGTTAGGAAATAAGGGTAAAATATGTGTGGCAATCCCACACGTAATCGTAATAGTAGAAACAAATATGTAGAAAATGTTACATATCTAAAATTAAAGGTGTGAAAATTAAAAGAACACAACACGAGACAAAATTTAACGTGGTTCACCCAATTTTGGTTACGTCCACTAAGAATCATTTGCTCAAATTTTATTACAATCCATCTCTCTCTCAATACAATACCCAGATTTGTTTGGAGCTATACTCAACAAACTCTCTTGAATTCACCCTTGAACTCACACACATCTACAATTATATGTATCACCTATCAAAAGTACATCAATAGGCAACTGCTTAAGCAAATTTACAATACCATGGGTACCAAAACCATGAACCAAAACAACCCCATAAACATATGGGTTAAAAATCTTTCCCATATGAGAAGAACATGTTTCTTGAGATATGTTGGGGTTAGCACACCAGTTATATAGACAATATATCATATCTAAGCATACATGCAAATAAAAGCAGATATTCTACCAGAAGAAATATATAAAACAAGAGACATAAATCAACACCAAATTTAACGTGGTTCACCCAATGTGGGCTACCTCCACCAAGAAACAAGCCAATATATTATCTAAAGCTTTGACAAGATATACAATGAAGATTTACAATCTTCCACACCTCTCACATGTTCAGTACTTTCTTTCCCTCAAGATTTTTCTTCATCACCAAAAATTCTCTCTCGCTTGACCTTTTTCAGTTCTTTTTAATTCTTGTTAATTCTCTTACTTCTAAACCCTAGCTTTTATGCTTATATAGTTGTTTATAGACTTAGGGCACTTAGCCATGCAATTACAATCAATAGAAATACTTTAATGCTAAAAATAGATCTAATTCCTGAGAGTTAATTAAAACATCCTCGCACAGGTAACTGACACCAGTTAGACCTAACCACTGTCGGTTCCTTACTTGCTTGATCGATGCCGGTCATACCTGACCGATGCGGTTCCCCCTTAACCAATGATGGTTATTGTATTTTCTAGCAAGTTTCCATTACATGCTAAACTGAAGTAATTGAGCTCCACAACTCAACAATCTCCCACTTGGAGATTAATTACTGCACCATACTTGTACATCGTCATTCTTGGATTCTTCCTTATCTTTGTTTCTTCCTCTTCAAGTCTCAAACTCGAAGACCAACAAAAGTGGAGTGTAGCTCCAACTTCTCCTTTGCTAATGGCTTTGTTAGCATATCCGCAGGGTTCTTGCTCATATGAATCTTTTCTAGATTCAACTATCCATCCTCCAATACCTACCGTATGAAGTGATACCTCAACTAAATGTGTTTCATTCTCGAATGAAATGTTGAGTTCTTTGCCAAATGAATTGCACTCTAACTATCACTAAATAGTTTACAATCACTTTGCTCCTTTCCCTACTCTTCCATGAACCTACTCATCCATATCATCTCCTTGCTAGCCTCTGTAGCTATAACATACTCGCCTCTGTAGTAGACAAAGCCACAACCTTCTGCAATCTTGAAATCCAACTAACTTCCATTCCACCTACTGTGAAAATATATCCAGTAGTGCTCCTTCTACCATCCATATCTCCACCATATCCAAATCAACATAGCCACATAATGAAATATCCAAACCTCCATAGCATAACTGCATGTTAGATGTCCCTTTCAAATACTGAGTATCCATTGATGCTTTCGATGCTCTTTACCTAGATTAGCCATATATCTACTCACAACTCCCACTGCATGTACAATGTCTGGTCTTGTACAAACCATAGCATACATGAGACTTCCAATTACTGAAGCATATGGTACTCGTGTCATGTATTTGACCTCCTCATGTGATGGAAACGATCTTTACTCAATTTGAAGTGTTCACCATAGGTGTGCTAACAAGGTTTTGCATTCTGCATGTTGAACCTTTCTAACACCTTCTAGATATAGTCCTCCTGAGAAAAATACAATTTCTTATTTTTCTTGTCTCTATGTATTTGCATGTCAAGGATTCTTTTTGCAGTTTCTAAATCCTTCATTGCAAATGTGTGAGCTAGCTTTCCCTTAAGCTCACCAATGTCCTGCATACTAGATCCTACAATAAGCATATCATCCATATACAGTAACAAAATTATATAGCTCCCATTTTTAAGCTTCTTTAAATAAACACAATGGTCGATTCACATCTCAAGTAACCATGCTCATGCATAAAACTATCAAACCTCATGTACCATTGCCTTGGAGCTTGCTTAAGCCCATATAGGCTCTTTTTCAACCTGCAGACTAATTTCTCCTTACCCTTGACTTCATACCCAAGTGGTGATGCATATAAATCTCTTCATCCAAATCACCATGAAGGAAATTTTTTTCACATCTATTTTCTCTAAATGTAAATCTTCTACTGCAACTAAACTCAATACAAGATCGAATAGAAGCCATCTTAACAACGGGATAAAATATTTCACCAAATTCAATACCTACTTTACTGTAAATCCCTTTACTACAAGCCTTGACTTGTACCTTTTATGTCCACCCACTTGTTACTGTAATGTTCTCTTACTGCTGGCAACTTAACGAAATCCCAAGTCGATTATGTTCCAAGGAGTCCATCTCCTCATCTATGACATGCTCCCACTAAACGTGAGTCTTATCCTACATTGCTTCTTCAAAGCTCTTTGGTTCACCACTATCAGTTAATAATAGATCAAATAGAGAAGGTTTAAATCTTTCTAGAAGTTTACTTACCCTTTGTGACCTTCTCACAGGAGTTTGGGGTATCGGAGACTCAATCTGGGCCTCCTAAACATTCCTATCCAAATTTGTGATGACCAATGTCGGTCACCTCTAACCGACATCGGTTTAGCTAACCGATGTTGTTTAAGATCCTCTGTAATTATCGGTGGTTCATCTGACCGATGTCAGTCAGGGACTAACCGATCACGGTTACTGTGTATTTCTGTAGGTGTTTCTTTAAAACCTGAGAGTTCATTGTCATCAATAAACTTCTCAATTTTCTCATCCTTGGGTACCAAAATTTGATCCTGTACATTCTCTTTTCATTCCATTCAATATCACGACTCTAATAATTTTAGAATTCTCTAAATCCCAAAAATGAAAACTGAAATCACCAGATCCATAACCAATGAAAGTGCATCTCTTGGATTTTGCATCCAACTTTTTCTATTTTCCTTATCAACATGCACAAAAGCTTCTAAACCAAAAATTTAAGAAAAGAAAGATCTACCTCTTTTCCGGTCCAAGCTTCCTCTGGTATTCCTCCATCTAGTGAACTTGAAGGCCCACGGTTAATCAAATAAACTGTTGTATCAATTGCTTCTGCCCAAAACTACAAGGGTAATCCAAAATGTATCCTCATACTTCTAGCACATTCCATGATTATCATGTTCATTCTTTCTGCAACACCATTCTCTATGGTGTTCTTGGAACTATTCTTTCTCTACGTATCCCATTCACTGAACAATAATCATTGAAAGCCTTGCTACAATATTCACCACCATTGTCAAATCTAAGGCACTTTAACTTAGAATTTGATTCATTCTCAACAAGGGCTTTCCATCTTTTAAAAGTCTCAAAAACATCATATTTACGTTTAATATAATAAACCCGTACCTTTCTTGTAGCATCATGAATGAAAGTAACATAATACTGGGATCCTCCATAAGAAGCTACCTGAGCTGGTCCCCACACATCTAAGTGTACAAGCTCCATTTTCTGTTCCTTTTTAGTTGCCTCAACTTTGAGAAATCTCACTCTCTTTTACTTTCCAAAGATACAATGCTCATAGAAATCAATATTTAAATCTTTCAAATCTGATAACTTACCCTTAGCCTTTAAGATCTACATTCCTTTTTAACTCATATGACCCAACCGGTTATGCCACATGCATTCATCTGAATCTGAAGTAGATAATGTAGAAAAGGAATCAGTAATATAGGTAGATAAATATAACGTTCCCACCTTCTTACCTCTTACCACAACAAAAGCACCCTTGGTGATCTTCCAAGAATCTCCTATAAAAGTAATCATGCAATCGATTCACCTAGTTGCCTGCGAAATAAGATTCATCCTAAGGCTTGACACATGTCTCACATCTTTCAATACCCATGTATTTCCATATTGCGAGTTTTAGATAAACTTCCCTTTACCAAGATATCTGCAAGGTTCATCATCACCCAAATAAACATGCCCAAAATTGCCCTGGACATAATTTCTGAAATAACCCTTATTAGGGGTTGCATGGAAAGAAGCTCCTGAATCTAAAACCCATGATTCAATTCTACTATCTAAAGAAAGAATAAGAGCATCTTGCATTACCTCTGATGTAGCAAGATTTTCTTCTTTACCTTTATCTGGTTGTTGGTTCTCTTTATCCTTTGACCAAAAATATTTCTTTGCATGTCCTTTCTTTCCACATTTCCATAACTAATTCCCTTACTTCTGGATTTAGATACGTTATCCCTTGACTTTGATTTCCCATTACTCTTACTCTTGGATCTTTCATTTTGCATGCCCCTGCTTTCTACATTCAAAGCATTTTCAGATGATCATTCCTTTGTACTCTTCCTGCGAATTTCTTCATTCAAGATTATACTAACCACATCATCAAACTTCAAGATATTATTATCGATGATGTATTACTAACATCATTACCAAGTTGTCCCAACTATCGGCAAAGAAGATAAGAATAAAAGTTCTTTTACTTCATCATCAAATGGTGTTGCAACTGATTTTAACGATTCTACATAGATCGAAATCATTCAAATGACTAGAGACATATTCACCTTCATGCATCTTAGAACTAAATAGTTTCTTCATCAAATAAACTTTATTTGAAGCACTAGGTTTTTCATATAAATTAGCAAGAGATTTCATTAAATCTACTGTAGAATCCACTTTTGTAATATTGGAAGCCACGGATCTTTGCCAGCTCAATCTTATAGATCCCAAAGCCTTTTTGTCAAGAATCTTCCATTCTTCATCAGTCATCTTTGTAGGTCTAGACTTCTCATCCAACGGTAAGTATAAATCTCTTTGATACAGATAATCCTCAATTTGCATCTTCCATAATTGATAATTTCGGTCGTCAAACTTCTCTACATTGTATTTATTTTCTTATGCCATTGTTGTAGCTCCCACTCAATCAAAAAACCCTCTGTGAGTAAATCTTTCAACACACAAAACCCTTAAACAAAGCTTTGATACTAGTTGTTGGGGTTAACACACCGGTTGTATAGATAATATATTAGATCTAAGCATACATGCAAATAAAAGAAAATATTCTACTAGAAGAAATATACAAAATAAGAGCCATAAATCAACACCCATTTAACATGGTTCACCCAGGTGTGGGCTACGTCCACCAAGAAAAAAAATCAATCTATTATCCAAATCTTTGACAATATATCTGATGAAGATATACAATCTTCCACACCTCTCGGATGTTCAAGTACTTTCTTTCCCTCAAGCTTTTGCTTCATCATCAAGAATTCTCTCTCACCAACCTTTTTCAATTTTTTTCTAATTCTTGTTAATTCTCTTACTTCTAAACCCTAACTTTTATGCTTATATAGTCATTTATAGACTTAGGGCACTTAGCCATGCAATTACAATCAATAGAAATACTTTAATGCTAAAAATAGATCTAATTCCCAAGAGTTAATTAAAACATCCTCGCCACGAGTAACCGATGCCGCTTAGACCTAACCGTTGTCGGTTCCTTACTTGCTTGACCGATGCTTCGGTCATACCTCGATGATGTCGATCTGGGTGACCGATGTCGGTTTCCCCTTAACCGATGATGATTACTATATTTTCCAGTAGAAGTTTCCATTGCATGTTAAATTGAAGTAATGGAGCTCCACAACTCAACAAGATATCGGGCACATTTTTGAGGCTAAAAATTCTCTACCGAGCATTCTTCTCACCAAAATAAAGTGGGGGAAAATGTAGACAAAAAATCATGCACTTTAGGTAATTATTTAGTCCCAGTCTCATACTACTATTCATATGGTTCTTAAGTGAAAAGAGTGCTAATTAACCCATGTCTTTTGGAAATTTACATTGTTTTCTATTGTTACTTTCGATATTGCACTGTACTTACCCAGTCTGTACTTTCATACTACATTTTCCATATTTCTAACTATGGTGCCCACCCAGGACCGGGGTGCCCAGTGCGCCTGTGTAGTCCTCTCTGGGCACCCCCGATCCTCTTTGCACTTTCCTCTCACTTTTTGGGCACTTTCTAGCCATTTGATCTTCTTATATTTTTGGTGGTCGACTTTTTAGGTTAATTATGAAATTAAAGCAAGAGAACCATATAAATATTAATTTATGTGACCGTAATGAAGGACCCAACACTAAGCATTACTACCACCACCTAAGAGTGCATCCATCCAAGGCATTTATAACTCCATTTGCATCCATCTAGCTTCATCACAAGGGACAAAGGTTGGTTTTTACATCACACATCATAGGAGGGAGTTATATTCTATTCCATGCACACATTACTTATATTCTACATCTAGGTATTTATCACTACTCGCAGATACGACATACACAAGAGAACCTAAGGCACAATTCCGGACACACACCCACCTAGAAATAAATTGGGTCTAAGATGTAGTGCAATGCTCGATGATAAGTCCATTAATTTGGCAATTGGGGATAGTCCAACCCCTTCATATGCATCTTTATTTTTTAGGGTTTTATAGATGATTCTTCTATTACGGGTTTACTAGTGCTTCGACGATCACTCAACGACATTCACGTGACAGGAAGAAAACATAGGCTAATATTCAGTGACACCTCAGAGGAGGTTCCCTAGTCATTTCCACGAGACCACTGGCACCCGGATATCATACCAAGACACCCTATGCACCCCCATATTTCTCTAGGCGCCCCAGTCTAGCAAAAAAGTCCAAATCTACACTTTCTTGGGCTCCCATGCAACGATTTCCTCCTCTGTTCGATCAATATTCACTGCAACACATTTCCATGACATCTGTGAATCAGCTAAGGCCTTATTAACCCTCTTTGCACATTAGGGTTTTACATTTAATTGTTTACTTGTTTGGTTGTATTTTTATATGTCATTTATCGGTTATTTCTGCTCCTATAACATTTAGATTACACTAGAATATTCACATTTTAGTTAATCAAAAACCTCCTCTTGTGAGATAATGGAAAGATTCTAGAGCATCGAATAAGTGTTCAGAAACATTGTTATGATATCTACAGTGTGATGGGAACATGATATATTTTGATTACAAGACATGAGTGAGGATCACTTTCTTATTTCTATTGGCCTTCACAATTTAGCTTAGTGATCACAAATTAACTCCATGATGCCCAAACCTCTTTATACTTATGCTGTTTACTTCCTAAAATATGTCTTTACCTTACGAGATATAAAGATTGCTCCATGGATGAGATTTTTGTCCTATGGCCCTTTGTTCAACCAAAATGAGGTGATTGCGATGTGCTTCCTCTTTTGAGATGTGATCACACTACAAGGTGTCGAATGAGTGTTTAAAACACTATCAAGAAAATTTGAGATGATTTTCCATTCTTGCAAACACGGTACTCCAAATGAAAATTATTACCTTACTCTTTACGGCTCCAAAACTTCCTTAAATGGAATCAATTTAGGATGTTCATGATCTTCTTTCTCATATGCCTTTCATGGGAATATATGACTTCTTTATCCTTCACACATGATGGTTTTAGATGCCTTGGTATCTTGACTAGCTCATCTGACTTGTCTCTTAAAGATATTTGATTACTGATAGCGAGTCGAGATATGATGATCATCACCTCACTCCTTGAGATTCACATTTCACCTTTGAACATGATGACCCCTTCACAATTCACTTTCCTAACCAAGATGTCACATGAGTGGAAACATAATTATGGTATATGAATACCTTTTTACTCAATTATTCCTCGTGTAAATAGGTTTCCTCTTTCGGATAACGAGTTGATCCTGAATGGAACTTGAAGGAATTTTTACGAATGAGTTACGTGTTCTTGACCTCCAAATTGCATTGAAGCATTGTGAATATCACCTCTTTGACTTGCAAGATGTGAGCACATTACAAAGCATGAGATGTGCATTACTTGTGGGTTTGAGATGACTTTAAACATTACTCGGTGTGATCATCTCTCATCATGATCATAATAACCATTCTCTTGATGACTTGGATATCAATGAATTTCTTGATGTTTCAGATCCTTCATAGACCTCATGATGCTTGATTTCACCCATTGTCCAAGTGATTATCTTTCACACACATTGATTCAATTTGGTCTATTTTTTTATCATAACGTGATCCACATGATTTCCCTTTCATGGATGGATTCAACTAGGATGAATCTCTTATACCACAATTAGGATGATTTGGACCATCCAACTTCTTGCATCAAATTGTGTTATGTAGGATCACCTCGAAATAATGTTTTAGGAGCTTACAGGAGATTTTCTTTCCTTTTTAGACCATGAGATAACTTCCCAGCCTTGCAATGATGGAAACAAATAATGAGATGGGAAGATTGGAAGTTACCACAACTTTTTGAGCTTAATTACAAGACTTATTGTTTCCAATGAAGTCCTATCTAGGAATATTATTTTTAGCAAGTTTTCACAATTTTCACCTATTGATGTTTCTTGCTTATTTGAGATGTTGTGTATGTTGAGAATTCACCATGTTTAGAAAATTAATATTTTTCAAAATGAACAATCATTAACACCTTGTATTTTTATAAATGGAACTTACATGTGCCATGTTGCAATAAACAAACTGGTATTGAAATTTTGGGTTTTCCTCTAAGATTCTCTATTTCAAATTTCAAGGTTTTTCGCTCACTGGATCTCCCTAGAATCAAAAAAGAAATTTTCTGAAATTTTATGTTTTAGTATGTATGATCATTAATGGAGGTCGAAAGGAAATAAACACAAATTTTATTGAAAAATGACAAGTTTAAGAGAGATGGAGAGTTGATGAAATTTTCATGTGTTTTCTTACCTGTCTGAGACCACTGACAGTTTGAAGGAGGTAAAAAAATTACACATGAGGGTAAGGTTACACTTTTTGGTCTCCTCTATCCCTTGGGTGATATATGGGACACCTAGGTGTCTAAAGTGTGACTTGCGAGAATGAGAGGCTCAAAGTGAGGTCTAGATGGACTAAAGATGGTTGCGTGGTGACCGGGGCTATATGAATGAAGTGGGTCACAATTTTTTGTCCTCTTGTACCTTAGGGGATAGAGGGGATAGAGAGGAAACGTGGGTTTCCAAAGTATGACCTGGGAGAAGGAGGGAGGTCTCACTTTGGTGTCCCCCTTGTTCCCCTTGCACCATGGGGACGAGGGGACACACTGTAACACCTAGGAATCAAAGTGCGACTTGGGGGAGAGAGTGAGGCCACGGTTTGGTGTCCCCCTATCCCCATTTTTCCCTAGGGGATATAGGGGACACAAGAGTGTATAAAGTGTGTTTAAGACAAATTAGGAAATCAGATTTTGCCTTGTATGTCCAAATTGGGACACCTAAATTGGTTTTTCACCTCGGAAGCTTAGGAAAATGTTTTGGGGTAAAAAATTATATTATTTTGACTCCAAAACACTTGATAAGATCAATGGAACCATTATTGAGACCTAATTATTCCTGAAATTCAAAATTTAGGACCTATTCCATCTTGAACTAAGAGGGCAGTTGTAGAGTTTTGAACTATCTCAGGAAATATTTGAGCCTTGGAGAAAAGTTGATTTTTCCATTTTGTAGAGGATTACAATAGATTTATGATGCCTATTTGTTTTATTAACTCCTTCTAGAACTCCTAGAATCATTCGAAGAATTCAATTTTCACCGAGGAGCTTTCATTCCCTATACCCTGAATTACCCAATGTTGAACAAATTGTTCTAGATCAAATTTTCTTCCCTAAAATTTCCTAAATTACCTTATACACCTTGATGTTCTCTAAAATCACCCTCGGATGCTTTAGATTTTCCCTAAACACTTCTAGAGGATGTTTACCAGCTACATAATGGCCAAGAATGGCCTTTTTAAGCCTCTTGAGGAAGTTGTATTTCATCAAATCTCAATGCAATAATCATTCACGTTCGGCACTATTCCTTGCCACTAAAACATGTTAAATAATCTTGTTAGCACTTTCTAGGAGCCATGATGAGGGTAGGACCGAGGCGATTGACCGGAGGAAGGGAGCACGGTGATTGGGAACATAATTTTCAATTATAGGCTTAGTTGTCATGTTGAAAAGTTTCAATTTTTCATGCTACACATTTTGCATGACAATAATTGCAATAAATAATTTTTGGTAATGATTTATCATTTTTCCCGAGTGAGTTTGTGCATGATTTTTGTGAAATGAATGAATATTTTTAATATATAAAATGGATAGTTAGAAACATGAAATATGTTGTTATATTTATTATTTTATCGTTTATTTATTAAAATATAATTTAACATTTATAAAAATTAACTTATCATAAAATTTGTATGATAGGTGATTTTAATTGGCTCTTAATTAAAAATTAGCATATTTTGTCTACCTTTTACTATTGGCATGTAAATTTAAAATTATTGTTTCCTTTTGAAGTGTTAATATTTAATCACCCTTTTATGACAAACTAAAATATGTTTAAAGGGCATTGGATAATTTAAATTGATCATTGGTTGTGAGTTCTTGTGGATTTTGGAGATTTAACCTAGTTTATTCATTTGAATCACGATACGAAGTTCCTCGCTTATTGATGGTAACATCATAATCCCATTTTAGTTAGTAAGCTTATTTTAGTTGATTTTGTTTAATATATCTAACACTTTTTTAGGGTAGCTCAATATCTAGGTATCTGACACATATTGAATGCTAATTATAACTTAGTATAACAATTAGATTTGTTTTATAGCTCAATTAATGCAAATGGGGTGAATCAAATGCTAATTATACACATAGTTTGATAATATGATGTGTATTGAGGATAATTTGGTGTAAATGGGATAAGAAACCCCTAATTATACACCTAGTATGACAATTAGACATATGTTGGGGGTCAATTAAGACACTCGCGCAAACCAAACCCAAGTTATACACCTAATGCAATAATTAAATGTGTATTAGGGATCACTTGGCATAAAGGGGGCCAACCAAACCCTAATTATACATGTAGTGCAAAAATTAGATGTGTATGGGGGATTATTTAACATAAAGTGTCTAAAAAACCTTGATTAGAGACCTCATACAATGATTAGACACGTATTGGGGGCCAATTAGGTTGTTTATGCAAATGAAACCATAATTATTCACCTAATATGATAAATAGACATGTATTTGGGGTCAAGAAGGTCATTTGCACAAACTAAACCCCAATTATATGCCTAATGTGACAATTAGACATATTTTGGGGATCATTTGGCACAAAGAAAGCCAACCAAACCCTAATTATACACCCAATGTAATAATCATACACGTATTTGCGATCAATCAAATCATTTGCGCCAACAAACCCTAATCATACATGTATTGGGGTTGTTTGGCATGGAGTGGGCCATCCAAACCTAGATTATACACCTTGTATAAGAATTAGACATGTTTAGGGAGTAATTTAGGTTATTTGTGTCAACCAAACCCTAATTTACAACTAGTGTGACAATTAAACATGTATTGAGGATCATTTGGCATAAATGGGGCAACCCAAACCCTAATATAAACCTGGTGTGACAATTATACTTGTACCTAATTTAAATAAATTTAAATCTTTATCAGAGGACTGAGATCAAATGAATATAGTAGTAATAAACAAGATCTAGCATGCAAAGTATAAACAAGTGTGTAAGATAGGAGATGAGAATGAATTAGCTTATCGGAAGATCTAGTTTGATTACGTGTTAGAAATTGATTGGAACATGTAGGATCTAGACTATGTAAGATCATGTCTAGAAAATTAAGATCTGGAACCTCTTTAGACAGGACCACCCAAATGAGGACATGACCACCTAGGTAGTGGCGTCTAAACTAGGCACTAGTGTTTAAGTAGCTCTGCTTTGATCTTTTTAGGGTTTGGCGAGCTTCGTCCTTTCATTGTTTGTCACATCCACTTCATTGTATGGTTTTTGTCACACATGTACATACAAAACAAACCCTAACTACATATACAAAGCTCAAGCAAACATTAGATGAAACAAATAATGTATATGCTTGAGTCAAACTAACCTCGACAGTCACCCCAATGTGATTGTCACCAAGCGTTGCACTACATTTCAGACTCTATGTAGTTCTTGTGTGTGTGTGTGATTTGAATTGTGTCCTTTGAAGCTAGGTTTCCCATGTGCTTTAGTCGCACCAAGATAGCAAGATATAAATACTTCCCCGGGATGAATGTAAGATATGGAATTCGAAATGGCCCCTCCTATACAGTGAATGATGTAGCCCAAATGTAGTTTTTGAATATTATTCCTTTCCCAGTAGTAGATAATAAGTATTATCCCTAAATTGTCTAGCCCCTAATAATGGTAAGTAAGTCATGTATATATATGATTCCCTTATTTGAATTTCATCATTAACAACAAGAAAGGTTGACCCAAAGTAATAATAAATATCTTTACAAAGGTACTAAATAATGTGGCATTTAAAAGTCGAGAAAAGGACAAAAAGGGACAAAAGCACCCAAAGGGGAGTGTAGCGTTATACGCCCTAATGGGAAGTATTTTCCAAGATAATTGGAGGATATAATGGTAAATACAGAGTTGGGCCATATGTTTTCTAATGTCTAAGAGTAAATTATTTATTCTAGACAAGTGAATAAAAAGAGTGTGTAAGAGGATAAAGCAATGTAAAAGTAAAACATGTGTTGTTAACGTCTAGTTTTCTCACTTAGGAATCATGCATATAACGACATACTTAGAGGCTTGATGTAAATAGAAAGTGTGTGATTTTGTGACTACATTTTCCCCCACTTTATGTTGGTGAATGAATATTGGTAGCATAAAGTAGATAAGAAGAGCATACCTTGTGGAGAACCGAAGAGATTTGTAACTGATAGCATGTCGAATGAGGAATGTTCTTGATACTACATCAAATGGAAATTATAAAGTGTGTATCATGGAATTTAGAAGAGAGGATAAGGATCCTATGGGTGACCTTGCGTGCATAGTAGAAGTGATGTATGCGTGTTCCTTGTATATTGCCCTTGTTGGAGTGTCTTGTGCTTAATATTATTCCTTGTTTCATTTTTTGTTGCCCTTTTATCGAGTAAGTTCAAACCAAAAACATAAAATAAGTGTAGTCAATGCTCATGATAAATGAAATTTAACTTTAACTTAGTACATGTCAAAATAGAAATGTGTATTACAAAAAAATAAGTGAATGAAGGATAAAATACACCAGTGTGCCATGAGAGAAGATACAACATTGTTATTGTATGTTTTTGCATTGTATATGATTGGAATAGTACCAGGATTTGGGCTTCATGTCACCAAATTGTGGATTTGAGTGTCTTATCTTCAAACCGTGGATTTGGGTGTCATGTCTCCAAACTAAGGATTTGAGCGTCATGTCGCTAAACTAAGGATTTGAGCATCTTGTTGCCAAGGGAAGAGTATTGGGAGAGTGGTCAACTTTTCCTCCAACCTTTAATGCTTCCCCATGGATAAGTGCCACTATAGATGGTCAAAAACCCAATAGAAAATGGTCACCAAGAAAAATGAAGTAATTAGTTCCATTGTGCAAAGTGTGTAACGTGTCGGTGATTTTGTTTATTATTTCGATAATAACCTATAACCAAGCATTTGTTGTTGGAAACTAGAAGAGATTATCACTAAGAACATGTTGATTTTGTATTGTTGTTGTTTTTACCCCAGGATAGGAATGTCCAAGTGGGACACTAGCATCCACCGTTCATTATGCGTGTTGGGTGCTTATGTCCTACACCGATTTTAGGCCGAATTCGATTCTCGAACATGTGTGTTAGTTCTTATTTATCCCAATTTTTTTGTTTACCATCATGTGTATGGTCTATGAACTATTTATAGGATGAAATAATCACCGATTATTTCCCCCACTCATTGGGGTACGTGATACATAAATCAATTCAAGGTGGCGGGGTTTCCTAAATCTCCCATAATCATTACAATACGGTAGAAGAATCGAGAGCTTTCTAATGCCTATTTAAAGATAAAACATGGACTCTGTTTGAGAAATATATTTTTTAGAGAAGTTCCTAATTGGAGGAGCAAAAATAAGGGCGAGAAGACCAACAGGGGATGCGACACATGGCAATGAAAAAATGAAAAATGGTGTTTATGGTTTTTTGCCTCTGGTCTTTAACGCTCAAGTTAGAACAGTTGGGCCAAACTATTTGTTGGATGTGGGCCCTCAGCTAGGGTCAACACACTCTTTTTGTGGAGGGGTGTCTTTCCCTCCGTGACTTCATATTACCACAGTCACAATTTTTCATTAAGTGTCGATAATGTCATTATATGGTGAATGTAGGATTATTCCCAATTTTGTAAATTATAATTACTATGCACCAACTTTCTAAGTCCGGGTGCCACCTCATTGAGTCATATTTACCAACATGGCCAACTCACCCAATGTTAGACTAGACCAACCAACTTCATAGCTCTTTATTTCAACCGACCGAGCTAACATGTCAAACTTGGCGACTAAGTACTCCAACTCCACACCAACACCCCGAATCTCCTCATCGAGCCCACAATAGCCAACATTCTACTAACCACCTCTATTTAGAAAGTGCCAAAAGTGGCTCCACAACCACCTAACACACCCACCAAGCCAAATTTAAACCGCATCACCACCCAATGCACACAGACAATGTGGGATATAGTCCCAAGTTGGAAAAAATAGGTCGGTGGAGTTTGGGTGGATCAACCCCCAACCACTCGTGTATAAAAATAAATGGTGATCATTAGGCCATAGGAGGTGAACAAACCTATAAAAGGGTGAAATTGTATTTGAACAAGGTCACTATTTCGGCTATGTATTCTTCATAAAAAATAGCAGTTTTGGAAAAGTTAGTTTTGAGCAACTTAGGAGCATTTTTAGCACTTGGTGTGAACAAGAAAAATGCCTTGAATTCTAAGACGCTCCTTGTCAATATATTACTTTCCTAAATTGGAGTTCTTTTTATGTTTTTTAAGGCATGAAATTTACTTCTTGGTAGAGAACTAAAGGGAAGAGTTTCTGCGAAGTGCTTCAGAAGATGGAGGATGAATACTTGAGCATTGTCGTGGCATTGCGAGTTTTTGAAGGTCTGAGGGCACAAATTTTCAGGTTTTGGATCTATTATTGTAAATTGTAAGTTTGATTATACTTACAATTTTGACAATTTTAATGGATCGGTTTGAATGAACCCGAAGATGTAGGCATTTGACGAACTTCGTAAACAAGTCAGTGTCATACTTTCTTATGATTTTGCATTCTGATTTTTTTATTTTTTTCGCATTTAATCAATCAAATTTAAATTCATACAAGCATATTTTATCATTTTATGACATTTGTAAGAAATTAGTATAATTGACATTTGGTTGATTTGATCAAACTGTGAATCAAGTTAACTTTAAGAATATTTTGATCAATTTTGGATCAGTTTAAGACTATTAAAATTTAGATTTTAATCAATTTTAGATTCATTTCAAATCACATAAGCTAATAGTTAATTGATCGTATTGTAAAAAATCAAAACAATAGGGGGTCTATTGTCATTTACGAGATCGAGTGTGTAAGGTGAACAAAGGAAAGTGTGGCCCAAATGAGTAAAACTGAAATTAATGTGCCCACATAAAATAGGACTCATGTAGGGGGAACAGGGACTACACATGGTAACAATCGTGGTGTATATAAAAAATGGGAAAAAGGCTATCCAAAAGTGTTAGTCACAAACAAGTATACATGATGTAATAGAAACAAGTCACAACACGAGTAACATTACAAAAGACACAAAGTGAGTAGTTGGTTGAATACATGGGACACCACTTAGGATGTCACAAGACAATCAAAGCCTTCAAGGCAATACAAGAAAATAACCATCAAACATAGGGTGTAGCCCAAAAACAATGACAATCAAGATACAAACAAAAATACAAAATATAAGAAAATTAGATAACCATGATTGGAAGTAGGCCTATAATACAAATTCTAACTTGTTATTATGCTAGAAAAATTAATAGTATGCCACAATGTATACAACTGGAAATAGGAATGAAAGTAGTAGATATTGCAATAATAGAACCCGAAAATAAAGAAATAGGAAATGTATATGCCCCATAAGCCTCAATGGGACTGGTATGGTACAATGTTAAACATCATACATCGTGTAAAAGCATGTAAGTGATTTGTATTCACTTCAAAATTACCATGTGAACGCACATGTATGTATGGAAAAATGATAGAGCATACCATCAATCTAAGTAACATGGTGAGTAATGTGAGACATATAATAGAATGATCAAGCAAGGATACATCAAATCAATATCTAAGCTATTATTTTAATTTTTTTATAAATGTGCGACCATGAAATATAACATATAGGAGAGGGGAGCAAGGTTTCCTCCCAATGTATGTGTTCAAAGTGAGGTCCATGTAAGTAAATGCACCCTCAACAAATCGTGTTTAGACATGGAATAAGAATGTGTCATCAGGTAGCAAGGGTGGAAAATATGCCCCAAGTATGAATGCTACAATGATTTATCTAATAAGGAAAGGGTCAAGGTCCCATTGTCTACTAGTGTGAATGAGGTACACATGTGATCATGATCAAATACTATATGGCCATGGGGAATACACATGGATAAAGGGACCATGAAATGGGCCTATATACACAATGGCTAGTATGTGTCTGGGTTGAGATCTATCCCTATGAGGTGGACTATGGGATTGATGTAGCCATCGTGAGCAAGAAAAATAAGTCATATGTGGAGGAGATATAGATGTTTGTATAACAAAGAGTCGGTAGGGATAATAAAAAATCTATATTCAATAGGAGTATGTGTTATGACCATGGGTCCATGATGAGAATATGTAATAGTATGTGCAGTAGTAGTATAAGTAGTGGAAAATGTGGTAGCGAGATGAGGCAAAGACAAAGGATTATGTGGTGGGATGCCTTAAATAGTGATAAGGTGACCCTCGTATACAAACTTAAGGCATAAGTGAACTATGGATGACACAAATTTGGAAGCCCTAATCCAAGGGAGTCCCGAGACCATATCATAATGCACAATTATATATAAAACAATGAAATGTATAGAGATAGTGAGAGGCCCAATAATGATGGGAATAATGACATGCCCATGAGAAGTAGGTGATCTATGGGTCATATGAGATAATGGAAAACTGATAACTTATAAGAAAGATAATGAACATGCATTGCGAATTGTAAGTAGGATGCACCATAACATTATTGATAGCATGAGAACCAATAAAAGCATCAATGTGTAATCTATGTGATGAAAAATAAACATGAAATTCAGTGTTAATGAAATAAATGATAGGTAGAGGTAGATTAGTAGTACCAACAATAAATCTAACAAGATGATCTGAAGATGGAGGAAGAACAACATGATAAACATGATTCAAAGAGGATTCAGGAGCTGATTTTTCATGCTTAGGTAGTGGATCATTGAATATTTTAAGTTTGTCATTGTCATTAGTAGATTTAGGAATAGAAATAGTAGATTTAGGAAATTTAATGTCATGATTGTTAATTAGATCTTAAATGATATGTATAAGCTTGAAGCACTTATCAGTGGAATGGCCATTACATCTATGATAATCACAATGTGCATGTTCATCATATTTGTTGTCATGAGGCATATTAGGATCTAGCTCAAGATGAGGCAAAAAGAAATCAAATTGTTTTCAAGGAGTTGAGGCAAAAACATATGTGGCAAGTATGGCAATGGAGTATAAGTGTGGCATGTAGGCCACAATTGTAGCTTCGTAGGTTAAGATATAAAATTGACAGTAGACGTAGAGTCACTAGGCTTGCCTGAAGGAAGATTTTATTAAGAACTTGTTAGTAGAAGCATTAGAAACATCAACATATTATTTAAGGATTGATTAGGCCATTTTTATTAGCCAAACCCTAATTATACTCATAGTACAACAATTAGACGTGTATTAGGGATCATTTAGCATAAAAAGGGACATCAAGAGTGTGATGATTAAATGTGTATTGAGGGTTAATTAGGTCATTTGTGTCAACCAAAACTAAATTATATACCTAGTGCAATAATTTGATATGTATTGGGGAACATTTGACATAAGGGGGCAACCAAACCCTAATTATACACCTAGTTTGAAAATGATATGTTTATGGGGGGCTAATTATGTTGTTTGGGCTAACCAAACCCTAATTATACACCCAAAGTGACAATAAGACATGTAATGGGGATCATTTGGCATTGAGGGTGTCAACCAAACCCTTATTATACACCTAATGCAACAATCATATGTATATTGGGCATCAATTAGCTCGTTTGTGCTAACCAAGCCCTACTTACACACCTAGTGCGATAATTAGACGTGTATCAAGGGTTAATTAGGCCATTTATTGCTCGACTAAACCCTAACAATACACCTAGTGCAATAATTAGACATATATTGAGGATCACTTGGCATAAAAGGGGTTGGACACACCCTAATTATACACTTAATACCACCATTATATGTGTTTTGGTATCATTTGGCATAAATAGGTGACCAAACCTTAAGCATACATATAATGCATCAATTAAACATGTATTATGAGTCATTTAGTGTAAAGGGGGAAATAAACCTAATTATACACCTAGCACAATAATTAGACATGTATTGAGGTCAATTGGCACCTTTGTGTCAACCAAACCCTAATTATGCACGTCTCGCAACACTTAGATGTGTATTGGGGATCAATTAAGCCATTTACACTAACCAAACCGTAATTATACACCGAGTGTGATAATTAGGCATGTATTGTGTATCATTTTATGCAAAGGGGGCAATTATACCTTGATTATACACCTAGTGCGACACTTAGATGTGTATTGAGGGTTTTAACACAAGGGGATCAACCAAACCCTAATTATATACCCAGTGTGACAGAGAATAGTTATGTATTGGCAATCATGTATCCCACTTGCACAAAAAACCCTAATTATACACCAAGTATGACAATAAAACGTGTTTTGGAGATTAATTTGTTTGTTTGTGCCAACCAAACCCTAATTATACACGTAGTGTGATAATTAGATGTGTATTGGGATCAATGTTGTTTTTTTCCAACCAAGACCTAATTATACACCAAACCAAACCAAAAAAACCCCTAATGTCAATGTATAATCACATCCATTAATATATTAATATCATTATCAACAAGTTGGTCACTAATGCACGACTCTAAAATAGGATTGCATGGATTAATATCGATACTCTTGTAATTTTTATGTACATTGATAGATTTTTGCTATTATGATTAGTCTCTCATCAATTTATCGATATCATCATCAATAAGGTCATTAATGCACAATTATCAATTAGGACTACGTGGATGGATATGGAAAATCTTGTAATTTGTTGGTACACTAATAAATCTTCTTTATTAAAATTATTATTTATGTATAAGAATATATAGAGAATGATTCCAATAATCATTATTTTGTGCAAGGGTGCAAAAACTTCCATACTTGTTCTTATTTTGAAACAAATCCTCAAACTGTCTTGGTCGACGTGAAAAATAAATATCTTACAAATGTTGGAAAAAATGTGCCACATAAAAACTTGCCCAAATCGGAGCTTTGATACCACTTGGAATGAAATTATTTGGATGGATTCAAAAATATCAAATACTTAAACATAAAAATAGAATAATGATAGTAATTCACAAGTATAAAAGTAAAATGGAGTACATCCACTAGATATGATATAGATCATAGTAACATATTGGAACAATATGACTAGCCACTTTGAGTGGAAAATTTTCCAATACCTTACAAAAATATAATGAAATATGATGATCAAGTATTTCCTTCTACCTCCTTTATATACCCTACTTAGGTTATAATTACTCTATAGGTAGACCATGTTAACAATATGCAAACATAGAGAAATGTGATATGGCAAGGTAAGAGATTATGCTAGCCACATGTTGGCAATACATATTCCAATACACATTCTAGCTTAAGGGCATTTCATAATTCCACCTTAGATTATGCAAGTTTTGAATTCCATGTGGGTGTATTCTACACTCGTAATGTATTGACCTTTACTCGAGGTAGAGTTTAAGTTTTCACAAATATGAAGTAATGATCAAGTTAAAGATTTTGTAGTAGATGGAACAAACCAATCATATAATGTAATGTGCTCAAGTTAGAGTTTTCGATGTTGATGGAATGAATCATATATATAATGTAATTCAATTAATATTTTTTTGTATTTTATGAAACAAACATAATATATAAGGTATTATTTATGTATAATTAGTAGAATTGCATAGAAAATGTAACATTTATGTTTTATTATTGTAGATGAAGTTCCTGGCAAACATGATATGACAAGAAAATTACTTGTGATAACTCGGCGATAGTAAGTAAAATATTTTTTAAAGTTGTTTTAACACCTAAAACACAACCATCCATCACCATTACTGAAGAATATATTGTATAAATATTGTTTTGCAAAGCAAGGAAATGGCCGAGCATGTAAAAATCTTAATTTTTCATCGATAGGGCATGAAAAATATGTAGAAAAATATAAGACCAATGCTAAACTTAAGCCTTAACTATTTTCCACCTTGTTCTTCGCCACCCTATAATATGGACCGCTATTTATCTACAAATTCAAACACTAAAAAAGTAAAAAGATAAATAAGAAAAAAATAAACGAGGAAAATACCCAAAAGTGTGAAATTAATTTTCATCAATAAATATATAATGCTTTGACATAAAGTAAGTTTCATGTATATTGATGTGTAAAAAACATAAGGTATGTGTTATGTCGGATGTAACTAACTAGAATCTCTCATAGAGTTATAACGAGTCAAGGTATGATGAGTGACATTATGAAAGAAGATACCTTTTGAGTCTTGCATGGAACTTAGGAATTAGTGGACAATGAAGAGTTCCAATAAATTTGGACTGGATGATGCTCATTTTTGTAGGCATATTTTGTATACAAAATATATAAGAGAACAGAACAAATGATTGTGTTGACTGATAAATAGTCATTTTCAGGCATTTGCTCAATTGTGCCAAGAGTATAAAGATTGTATTATATGTCAATAACTTAATTCTAATGGGGAGAGGGGGTCCACTTGACCAAGTATGTGATAAAGCTTTTGTTGTATGTCAAAAATTCTATCGGTAGAAACACTATAAGACCTAAGAAACAATCTTCGTGTTTTAGAGCTCTTTTATAACGAAGTAGGGTTATTGTAAACACTCAAATTCGGTGATTTATCCTTTTCCATTGTTGATATTGACATTGCACACTTGTATGGACAAATGCACTCTCCTCACTCTTGATTAACACACCCTGATAACACTTCATGTACTTGTTTATCTTTGCACACCTATCTTTGTAACCAAACAAGAAGCAGACCAAGGTGACTAACATTGGACAATTTAATTCAATAAGACAACCCAACATATCTAGGCACAAGAGGAAATTTAATGGATATTGTTACCCGTGTTACGGTTTTGGTCACATGGTAGTGGAGTGTAAAAGGCTCAAGATAGATAAAGAATATTTATGGAGGGATAACATATCTGAGTCTGAGAAGAATAGGATGTGTTTCAATTGTCATGAAAAGGACACATTGCTAGGTATTTCTTAGAAAAATCATTAAGACAGGTTTACTAATGATCATTCGAGTTCGAGATAAAAGGAAAAATAATGTAAAATGTTATACATGTCATGAATTTGGGAATTATTCAAAGCACTATGTCAAAATGAGCAACCTAAATGTAGCAGTAGACTTCATACATTCAAATGGCAAGACAAGAAACATTCTACCGTGAAAATGATTCCTAATAATCATACAAAATCTGCCAAGACTCAAACATCTCCTGAAAACAAGAAGATGAGATGGTTATGCAAAATCAAGGAAGAAAAACCAGAAGTCAAAGAAGAAAAGGACAAGAAATTTTCATGGGTAGATGAAGTAGAAAATCAAAAATCCAACACAGATCGACAATAATGAATGATGACAAAGGCAAGAAGAAGGAAGACAAACTGAGTACAAGCAATGAAGAGTTTCTTCCTCAAACGGTGATAGATAAAATGCAGTACATGTGTCTCACATGCATAGAAGTCAAGAGATGAGAACTCAAGTAATGAAACAAGTGATACAAAAGAATACATCTAGAAAGACTGACAAGAAAACAAGGACCAAGAAAGATGAAACTAAGTCATCATGTTGTTTTGATGACTTCTGCTATTTTGACAGATCTAAGAAGAACAAGATATACCTTCTCTAAGCTTCTAGAAGGTATACCAAATCTAAAGGAAGCATAGTTCAAAATTCATCATGGTGAATTTGAACAAGAAAGTAAATAATTTTAGTTGGTGCCCATAGTTCTTTGTGTAATGTCTCGTGCAAAATGTCAAGGCATGTCATATATGATTTGCTCCATGTTATACAATGTTGTATGTATTGAATTCCTTGTGTATTCCCCTGAGCCAACATAGGAAGAGAAATTTATCAATCACTTTCTGATAAGATATTTTTATCCTTAACTTGTCATTGGTATAGTCAAGTGAGAAGTGTTTCCATGAGAAAATCTTAAATCAATGAACAAGATGTTTGTATGGTAAAATCTAAATCAAGGCTAGTTCTAATATTCGATGAGAGTGTTCATGTCATAGTTGAGACATCTAGTGGCTGGTTGTTATTAGCAGGGTGTGGTCATGGTTGAAAATGAGTCATGTATAAAATCCTCATGCTTTGAGTGTTGAAAGAAGAGCCTATTCAAGTGTCAAAATCTAGCTTTAGTGTGTTTTGGTCACATGTGAATCTTGATGCCTGAAAAGTCCAATCATAAGTGTCTTGCGTCAAGTCTACTATCATGATCCCTCAAATGCAAAATGTGTGAAGTACATGTGTGTGTTCATTATATAAGTGCATATTCTAGAATTGTCTCTATCACATAGACTACTAATATGAGTAAAGTAAATGAAAACCTTAATAGTTTACAAGTTTTGAAAATGTGACAAGATGTATGCTAGTAACCAGTGATGATAAAATGATCACAGACTATAGGTATGGAAGAAAATATTATCATCCTTGATTGCCAAATAGATGATTTAAGCTCTCAAAGATGTTGAAAAGTATTAGATGATTTGATGGTGAAGATGTCTTCCAATGAGTACCCTTGCATAACAATTGATATAATAGTTGGTATCTCATAACAATTGGTATCTCCAAACTAATGCAAGTTGTAAGTGGAAACATGACACTAAGCAATGGGCAAGTGTCGGGAAAGTCGGATCAAAAAAATTATAAGAGGAGATTCATCTTTGTGAGGAAAGTGTCTGAGACAGAAATCTGCAACATACAAGATGAAATACAACCTCAGAAAGAGCATATGGACAAAGAGAGCTTAGTGCTAGTTCAAATAAAATGGAGTGAAGCACAACATGCAATAGAGAGATTTTTAACAATGAAAAAAGTGACATCATCCAAAGGGAGTTACTAGTGATTAAGTGCATGTTTTGCTTTGTTAATAGGAGACGGAAAAGATGGAACACAATCTTAGGGGAAGCATTCTCATGAAATATAAGCTCCAAAATAGCGCCAAATAGTATTAAGGCGAGGGGAGCTAGTTTACTAGCTTATTACTACAATTGGTATCATCACTCAAGAAGAGCATTTCCGTGGACATACCAGATCAAGTGGATCATAAGCATGAGCCCAAGGAGAGCCTCTTAAGGTAAGAACACGATGAATCTAGCTTACCAATATATTCAGCCTTACATGACATAGTTGGTCCTTTTTCATTGTTGTCAAAGGGAGAGAAACTGAAGTCAAAAACCAACTAATCATATGTCAAAAGGAGAACATAAACCACGATTGTCAGTATTTTTACTATCAACGGTTATAGGTGTCTAGGTGTGTTGCCATCAATGACAAAGGGGGAGATTTTTGAACCTTTATCATTATGGTATGTGTTATCATTGATGTCAAAACTATGCAGAAGATGCAAGAAATGGCATTGATGGCAAAAAGGGTTAATTGGTAAAGTGAGAAAATAATGAAGATGAAGGTTGATTGGTAGTGTCAACTCGTAGAGAAATCATCAGAGTTTGAAAGTAGCTCAGGAAATCATGTGGAGAAGGTTGAAGATTGAATCAGGTGACTACATAATAATGGCATTGAAGGATAACAAATGTTTCATCAGTATGCAATAGCCTTAAGAAAGTAAATTGGGTGTTCAAAATTCAAATAAGGACATTAAGGGTCAGTGAGATGTGGAACAAGATTCATATGTTCAAGGATAAGTTCTAAGGGACTTAATCAGTTTTTGGGCAAGTCTGCGGAGACTAGGAGATATCCATTGAAGTTAGGAGAATGTCATTGAAGTTAAAATATAGTCGTCGAAGTTTGCACAAAGCCTTGAAAATCAAATAAGAAGCTGTTGAAGCTTAGCAAACACTATGTGAAAAGGAATGAAGTCGTTGAAGAAAAAGGAGCCAAAGGACAAGTCACATGAGAGAAAGGTAAGGCTGCGGATGTGAAGGAAGAGACGAAGAAGAAGTAAGAACGGCTTGAAGGTAAATCTGCAGGAACTAGAAAGTTTTAAGGATGAGCCGCGGAGTAAAAGAACGAGGAGTAATGTCACGGACAAAGCGAGAAAAGCCGCTAAGAATTGGAAAAGCCACATAGAACAAGAAAAGTTTCTAAGGAAGAAAGTTGCATAAATAACAAAGTCACAAATAAAAGGATGGAATCATGGACATGAAAAAAGTTGTAAGAAGGCAACGCAGAGATAAGAAGAAAGATTCACGTACGAGGAACAAGCCGCGGAAAGGCGAAGGACAAGGAGTATAACCATGAGATATTTTAGAAGCCACACAAAGCATATAAAATCCGTGGATGACTGAAAAGCGGCCAAAGAAGGAGAAATGTTGCAAAGTAAAGGGAGATTCTACAATAAAAGGAGGGAGTCAAAGAAGCAAATGAAAGTCGTTGATCGAGCAAATATGGACTGGAGATGGCTTGAAGATAATCAAATTAATTCAAATTGGAAGAAGTGAAAATTTACACTCAAAATCAATGTTGATTCGATTGTCTGAAGATTACGGCTACATTTACAATTGGAACTCCATAAAGAATGATGAAGTCCACTATTCTAGCTGCCAAAATTTAATGCTTGTTGACTTCAAAGTAATTTAGTTACACTCTCCATGAAGATTCCTGATTCCAAGGCACAAATTAAATATTGGAGAAGAAAGGGGCTCGTTTATTCCTGATCACGAGGAAATCCTAAAAATACAAGAAATCTATTTTTAGGAGTCGGCTCATAAATAATTTTTGGCAGATGCATAGAAGAAGGTGTAATCAAGTCGAATATAGAAGGAGAAAAATCTGGAGTTAGTGGCATACATTTAATAGTCCATATTTTCAAGCGACAAAGTAGGAGATATTGCACGACACGCAAGATGAAGTGGTGGATTGGGTCGATTATTTATATAGAGAAATTTGGACACATTTGGAGTGTTGCTCAAGTGGGAAAACGATGCACCAGAACTGAAGGAGTGACATGAGAGAGAAGAGGCTCAAGATAAAAATGATGCATTCAAGTGAAAGAATGAAAGAGGAAAGAAGAGGTAGTTGCATGATGCAGATATGCTGAAGAGAAGAGCAAGGAGTGTTGAGTTATGGAGCTCAATTACTTCAAATTAACATGTTATATTAAACTTGTAAGAAAGCACGATGGCGACATTGGTTATGGAGGGACCGACATCGATAAGGCAAGGAGGTACCGACATCGGTTACATGTACGTGGGTGTTTTATTTAACTCACGGGAATTAGATCTATTTTTAGCATTAAAGCAGATCTATTGCTTGTAATTGCATGACTAAGTGCCCTAAGTTTGTATATGCCTATATAAGCATGAAATCTAGGGTTTAAAAGTGTGTGTTAACGATTATTGTGAGAATAATTGTGAAAGAGAGAATTCTTGAAGAAGGAAAAACTTAGGAGAAAGAAAGTACTATACATCTAAGAGGTGTGGAAGATTGTAAATCTTCATTATATATCTTCGAATACTTTGGATAATAGATTGGTTTGTTTCTTGGTGGATATAGCCCACACTATGTGAACCACGTTAAATCTGGTGTTGATTTATATGTCTTATTTTGTATATTTCTTCTAGTAGAATATCCACTTTTATTGCATGTATGTTTAGATCTAATATATTATTTGTACAACCTTGTGCTAACCCCAACAACTGGTATCAGAACTTTTTTAGGGTTCTATGTGTTGTGATTTACTCACGAGAGGTTTTCTGATTGAGTGGGAGCTACAACAATGGCAAAATAAAACAAATACAAGGTAGAGAAGTTTGACGACCAGAATTATCAATTATGGAAGATGCAGATTGAGGATTATCTGTATCAAAGAGATATGTACTTACCATTGGATGAAAAGTCTAGACCTATGAAGATGACTAATGAAAAATGGAAGATTCTTGACAAAAAATCTTTGGGATCTATAAGATTGAGCGTGACAACATATGTGGCTTCTAATATTACAGAAATGACATCTACGGTAGAGTTAATGAAATCTCTTGCTAATTTATATGAAAAATCTAGTGCTTGAAAAAAGAATTTATTTGATGAAGAAACTATTTAGTTCTAAGATGCATGAAGGTGGATATGTATCTAGTCATTTGAATGATTTTCGATCTATTGTAAATCAATTAAAATCGGTTGATATTCCGTTTGATAATGAAGTGAAAGCACTTTTATTCTTATGTTATTTGCCTGATAGTTGGGATAACTTGGTAATGGTTGTTAGTAATACAACATTTACTAATAATATTTTGAAGTTTGATGATTTGGTTAGTATAATCTTGAATGAAGAAATTCGCGGAAAATTACAAAGGAATCATCATCTAGGAATGCTTTGAATGTAGAAAGAAGAGGTAGGCAAAAGGAGAGATCCAAGAGTAAGAATAATGGGAAATCAAAGTCAAGGGATGGTAGATATAAATCCAGAGGTAAAGGAATTACTTGTTGGAAATGTGGAAAGAAAGGACATGCAAAGAAAGATTGTTAGTCAAAGGATAAAGAGAACCAACACCCAAAAAAAGGTAAAGAGTCAAATAAGGAGGCAAATATTGCAGTAGAGGTAATGCAAGATACTCTTATTATTTCTTTGGATAATAGAATAGAATCACGAGGTTTAGATTCATGAGTTTCTTTCCATGTAACCCCTAATAAGGGTTATTTCAAAAATTATGTCCAAGGAAATTTTGGACATGTTTATTTGGGTGATGATGAACCTTGCAGTATTATTGGTAAAGGGGAAGTTCATCTAAAATTACAGAATGGAAATACATGGGTATTGAAATATGTGAGGCATGTGCCAAGCCTCAAGAGGAATCTTATTTCTACAGGGCAACTAGGTGAAGTTGGTTGCATGGTTACGTTCACAATGAGACTCTTAGAAAGTCACCAAGGGTGCCTTTGTTGTGGCAAGAGTAAAAGGTAGGAAGGTTATATTTATCCACCTATGTTATTGATTCATTTTCTGTGTTATCTACTTCAGATTTATATGCATGCATGTGGCATGATCGGTTGGACCATATGAGTCAAAAAGGAATGTAGATCTTAAATGCTAAGGGTAAGTTATCATATTTGAAAGATTTAGGTCTTGATTTCCGAGCATTGTATCTTTGGAAAGCAAAAAAGAGTGATATTTCTCAAAGTTAGGGCAACTAAGAAGGAGCAAAAATTGAAGCTTGTACACTCATATGTGTGGGGACCAACCCATGTAGCTTCTCATGGAGGATCCCATTATTATGTTACTTCCATTGATGATGTTACAAGAAAGGTATGGGTTTATTGTATTAAACAAAAATCTGATGTTTTAAGAATTTTAAAAGATGGAAAGCCCTTGTTGAGAATGAATCAAATTCAAAGATAAAGTGTCTTAGATCTAAAAATGGTGGTGAATATTGTAGCAAGGCTTCAATGATTATTGTTCAGTGAATGGAATACGTAGAGAAAGGATGGTTCCAAGAACACCACAAGAGAATGGTGTTGCAAAAAGAATGAACATGACAATCATGGAACATATTAGAAGTATGAGGATACATGTTTGATTGCCCTTGTAGTTTTGGGTAGAAGTAGTTGATACATCGATTTATTTACTTAATTGTGGGCCTTCAAGTTCACTATATGGAGGAATACCATAGGAATCTTGGACCAGAAAAGAGGTAGATCTTTCTTTTCTTAAAGTTTTTGGTTCAAAAGCTTTTGTGCATATTGATAAGGAAAATAGGAAAAAGTTGGATAAAATCTAAGAGATTCACTTTCATTGGTTATGGATCTGGCGATTTCATATTTCATTTTTGGGATTTGGAGAATTCTAAAATTATTAGGAGTCGTGACATTGAATGGAATGAAAAGAGAATGTACAAGAATCAAATTTTGGTACCCAAGGACGAAGCAATTGAGAAGTTTGTGAATGAAAATGAACTCTCATATTTAAAAATAATATTGACAGGGTTACACAGTAACCAATGTTGATTGACCCCTGACCGACATCGGTGAGCTGAACCGGTATCGGTTATAGAAGAGCCAAATCGACATCAGTTAGTAGAACCGGCATCGATTCAATGACCAAGGTGTCAGTCATTGTCAAAATTGGAAACAAATGTCCAAGAGGTCTAGAATGAGCCTTGGTACCCAAACTTCGTGAGAATGTCACAAAGGGCAAGTAAACCTCCATAAATATTTACACATTCTCTATATTATTTATTATTGACTGATAATGGTGAACCAAAATTTTTGATGAAGCAATACAGGATAAGACTCACGCGTAGTAGGAGTATGGCATGGATGAGGATATGGACTCCTTGGAACAAAATCAGACTTGGATTTGGTTAAGTTGTCGGCGAGTAAGAGAACATTGCAGAACAAGTGGGTTTACAAGATCAAGGAAGAAGAGGGTGGACAAAAAAGATACAAGGCTAGGCTTATGGTTAAGGTATTTATACAAAGCGGTATTGACTTTGGTGAAATATTTTCTCTTGTTGTTAAAATGACTTCCATATATACTGTATTGAGTATAATTGCATTACATGATTTGCATTTAGAGCAACTAGATGTAAAGACGGTTTTCCTTCAAGGTGATTTTAATGAAGAGATTTATATGTAACAACCACTTGGGTATGAAGTCAAGGGTAAGGAGAAATTAGTGTGCAGGTTGAAAAAGAGACTATATGGGCTCAAACAAGCTCCAAGGTAATGGTATATGAGGTTTGATAGTTTCATGCACGAGCATGGTTATTTGAGATGTGAATCTGACCATTGTGTTTATTTCAAAAGCTTGAAAATGAGAGCTATATTATTTTGTTATTGTATGTGGATGATATGCTTATTACAGGATCTAGTATGCAGGACATTGGTGAGCTTAAGGAAAGCTAACTCACACATTTGCTATGAAGGATTTAGAAGTGTAAAAAGAATCCTTGGCATGCAAATACATAGAGACATGAAGAACAAGAAATTGTATTTATCTCAGGAGGCTTATATCAATAAGGTGTTGGAAAGGTTTAACATGCAAGATTCAAAACCGGTGAGTACACCTATGGCTAGACACTTCAAATTGAGCAAAGATCAGTGTCCTTCATCACATGAGGAGGTCAAATACATGACATGAGTACCATATGCTTCAACAGTTGGGAGTCTCATGTATGTTATGGTTTGTACCAGACCAGACATTGCACAAGAAGTGGGAGTTGTGAGTAGATTTATGGCCAATCCAGGTAAAGAGCATTGGAAAGCAGTCCAATGGATTCTCAGGTATTTGAGAGGGACATATAGCATATAATTATTATATGGAAGTTCGGATATTTCTTTATATGGCTATGTTGATTTGGATGGTATGGTAGAAGGAGCACTCTTTGGATATATTTTCACAATAGGTGGGATGAAATTTAGTTGGATTTCGAGATTGCAGAAGGTGGTGGCTTTGTCTACCACAGAGGCAAAGTATGTTGCAGCTATAGAGGCTAGTAAAGAGATGATATGGATGAGCGGGTTTACGAAAGAATTGGGAAAGAAGCAAGATGATTGTAAATTATTTAGTGACAATTGATCAGTGCAATTCATTTGGAAAAGAACCTAGTGTTTCATTCTAGAACAAAACACATTTAGTTGAGGTATCACTTCTTACAACACAAGTATTGGAGGATGAACAACTAAAAGCGGAGAAGATTCATACGAGTGAAAACCACTGTGGATATGCTAGTCAAGCCATTATTAAAAGAGAAGTTGGAGCTACACTCCACTTCATTTGGTTTTTTTAGTTTGAGACTTGAAGAGGAAGAAATAAAGCTAAGGAAAGTATCCAAAATGGCGTTGTACATGTATAGTGCAATAATTTATCTCCAAGTGGGAGATTGTTGAATTGTGGAGCTTAATTACTTCAAATTAACATGTTATATTAAACTTGCAGGAAAGCATAGTAACTGGCATTGGTTATGGAGGGATTGACATCGGTCACCTATGACCGACATCGGCTAGGCAAGGAGGAACCGACATCAATTAGGGCTAACCGATGTCGGTTACCTGTGCACGTGGTGTTTTATTTAACTCATGGGAATTAGATCTATTTTTAGCATTAAAGCAGATCTATTGATTATAATTACATGGCTAAGTGCCCTAAGTTTGTATATGCCTATATAAGCATGAAATATAGGGTTTAGAAGTGTGTGTTAATGATTATTGTGAGAATAATTGTGAGAGAGAGAATTCTTGGAGAAGAAGGAAAAGCTTGAGAGAAAGAAATTACTTGTACATTTGAGAGGTGTGGAAGATTGTAAATCTTCATTGTATATCTTCTGAAAGCTTTGGATAATAGATTGGCTTGTTTCTTGGTGGATGTAGCCCACACTGGGTGAACCATGTTAAATTTGGTGTTGATTTATATCTCTTGTTTTGTATATTTCTTCTAGTAGAATATCTGCTTTTTATTACATGTATGCTTAGATATGATATATTATCTATACAACCTTGTGCTAACCCCAACAAGGATAATCTAATAACAAAGTCATTGTAGAGAGGAAGAAAGAAGACATGACGGGATAAGAGAGATCTAGTGCAAAGAAAAAGAGAAAAGTTGTGTGCAGAAGGAGACAACATTATCAGATGAAGAACGATGTGCAGAGAAAAGTAGAAAGTCTGATAATTTGAATGAGAAGAGAGACCAGAAAGAGGTAAAGAAAACATTGCATATCTAACTGTGAAGAGTGATTGTAAATGAATGAAAAAGCAAGGTGATCATAATTTGTTGTATGTGCAACATGGAAACTAGATGATCAAAATTTGTGTGAACAATAATTCTAAGTTGTAGCTTAGCATTTCCAGGGGGTTGCAACCTCCTTGTGAGTCAATGCCTGCAGAATATCGTTTTAGCTGATTAAATTAGGGGTTGGTGCTCTTTGTAGGGTTGGCGCATCACTAAACAAATATTTTGTGATGCATAATATTCACTTGAGTCCTTTGTTGTGTGTAATATCAAAAAATGTGTGGGGTTTGTGTTCCTTTTGGGGTTGGTGCCTCACTAAAAAAATATTGTAGGATGCATAATATTCTTACAAGTCCTTACTTTGAGTAATATAAGTAACGGTTTTAGTGGGTTTTGTCCCGAAATGGTTTCCCACATTATATTTGGTCTTCTCATGTGAATGTGTGTGGATGCTTCTCATTTGCAAAAGTATCATGATTAATATTGCATGCTTATGACAATCAATAATAGTTAATAAAAATAGATACACAAAAGAATAAATTGATTGTAAGTTTTATCAGTACTGATTCAACCCCCCCTTCTCGGTGCATGAAATCTAACAGTGTGAAACTCAAGCAAAGCATTGTAAAAAAATGGTTGTCAAATTATGATTGCACTACAATAGATATCGCATATTAGGAGAACAAGGTGTGGTTTGAGGCCTCTTCGGAGTAGTGTGTACGTCAGCGATGCACACGAGTGCCCACAACCCAACTAACTTTATTTTTCAGGAACTTCTTGCACTATAAGGGTTCGATGGTTTGAGAAGTGTTTATAGAGTCATTCTGAAGGTGAGCGAAGAAGACCAACATACAACACATATTCTCGTGTAGGTAAAGCACTCATGAAGTTTCAGACTTAGATTTCAAGTAGGTCCGAGACCATACAAAAGGATTGGGACCGTCTGACAATATTAATTGTAGTATGTGATTTGGACCAGGCTTAGTTTCGGTCATAATTTCATATACGAAGCATTTCCAGTTCTAGATCTATATGTTCTTGCACTCAGGCCACCCAGACTCCTCCAGATCCACAAAGAACCAATTAAGTGCACTCTCTCCCTTATGTTTTGACATTTTTAAAGTATATAGCCTCTATGAAAAGTGTTATTATGATTTGTGCAATTAATGTTGGAAGTTAATTAAATTAGAATAATCACCTATAACATTATTCATCCTTTTTATGTATGTTAGATAAAACATTTTAAATCAAAAAGGGCAAAATCATTCAGTGAACCCGACTCTTGAATCGAACATTGTGCCTTATTATCGTAGGGTTTATATTATGTTTGGGTATTGTGCTTCGTTGTGCCAACTCTTAAGGATCATTATCAATATCTATCTAGCTTGCCCATGTCTTTTGATTCCCATCTCAATTTTTCTCACACTTGTGCCCAAATCCATGCCGATCTATTTGCTAATGTTATTTTGATTATTAATGTTACTCATGCCCAATGTGATGCTTTCAATACTCACTTTGAAGATCGTAGGTCCAATACCTTACTAATGATGATTCCCAATAATTTAGACAATTCATACAATGAAATCCCTCTAACATTGATCTCTCACTATATGTTGCACATGAGCAACTTAAAAATGCTCCATCGCCTATTCTAGAAACATCTATTGTTCCTACATCTATAGTATCCACATCCTCGAGGTAACCTAATATTCCTATGAAAAATGTGTACTATGCCTATGCCTACAACTACATCTCCTATTTATTATCATAATGGCTCAAATACATCTTTTTTTTTTTGCACACGGGTTCTTGAGTCCCTTGTTCATTCTTTACAAGCATAAATTTTACAAATGCAACAAGGTGTCTCTCATAATTCTAATGCTATGGTCTCTTTGCAATTATTGCATAATCCGCTTGTACCTAAAGTTGTCTCGTATCCTTTTCCTATTGGCTCTGTTACACCTAAGCTTCTTATTTATGATGGCAAAGGGTGATCCCGGAGCATCTTAGATCATTCCATGTTGCTTGTTTTGACTATGCATCTAATGATATATTGCTTACTAAGTTATTTCCTAAGAGTCTTAAGGACTTTTCTTTGCAAAGGTTTTATGATATCTTCACACAATCTGTGTGATTTTTACCACATTAGCAAATCAATTTTTGGCACAATTTTCAATTAACATTGGGGATAAGACTTACACACAAATTTCCAAGCTTAAACACGGATCGATGAGCATACTAATGACTATGTCTTGCGGCATAGAACAATGTTTACTAAGATGAACAACATATCGAGTGACAATGAGTTATAAGACCTTTTAATTAAAAGTTTGTTTCCTCCATTACAATAATCATTCATGTTTAATAAGTTTAGATCGTTTTAATATCTATGTCATACACTTTGAAAGATCATGAAGCTAAGTTATTACACATGAACAAACTCAAGTATGTTGCTAGCACCTCTAATCCATCAAATGCCAAGTTTCAAAGAAAATATAATTTCAAGGGAAAATCTAATGAAACTAAGGTTGTTTCTAAATACATTGTCAACATTGTTGCTTAGCCTACTAAACTACAATTACAATCTATAAGATGATAATTTACATGATTACCATGTCCTCCTTGCATTGTTCTAATGTAATTACTTGAGTGTAATCTTGTGTCTCTCCTCTATTGTTTGAGGTTGATACAAGCAAGCCTCAAGGTAAGGGGTTTGATGATAATGCTTATTCTGAGTATCATAGATGTACTAGTCACACTACAGATAGATTTATTAAATTACGACACATTATTCAAGATCTTATTGACTCTAATGAAATTGAATGAGACGAGCTTGTTGAATCTTCCAAGCCTACAAATAACAATTCTAAGTAGAAATTCTTCTACTACCCAATTCCTAAGCACAATAATGACACATTTACTTTAGAATTTCTTAACACTCGTTGTGCGGTACCACCACCATCTTATTATGATCATCCACTTGATGCTATGATTGACACTATTACTCACACATCATCTTCTACAATGATTATTTCTTTTCCCAATTTTGATATAGATGACACACTTATTTCTTATACCTATTCTAGTATTTATTCATAAGATTTCTATTCAGGGTGTCTTGGTTATTCCACGTAGCAAGGATAATGTTTGTGCATGGCCATTACTTCAGTCTCTTGGTATCTCTTTTAAGAGGCTTGTGCTCGATTCTAATCCACACTTTTGACGCATTACACTATCGATCACAATTGGGTCTATCACTACACAAAATTCATTCTTGGTCACTAAATTTGTTGCTACTAGAGTATTGCATATAATTCTCCTTTGGCTACATGCTCTCAAGGTTGTTCCATCGATAGTTCATCATATTCATCATCGTAATATTATCACTATTGAGGGTATTCCTTTTAGGGATTTATCTCTTAGCTTTCCTAGTTCTTCTTTCATTTCTATCACTCTTCCCGGTGCATCTACATATAGGTCTCTTATTTCACACACTAATTCACATAGCACTAGCCCTCCTAGGTCTCCTATTAGGCCTTTGGTTGCACATCTTGATTCACATAGCTCTAGGTCTCCTGATAGGCCTTTAGTTGTACATGTTACATCACACAATTCCAAGGCTTCTAGTCTCCTCCTAGGCCTTCCTTAGCACACATTGTCTCTAGTGGCTCACACTCTCACAATATTTTATGCAGATCTTCTAGCCTTATTACTCCCGCTATAGTTTCTCATATGTCATTTAGGAGTTCTCATTCTTCTAGTCCACTAGACATATATCACACTTTGCATTCTACTCAGTGCTTTACTATTTATAGTTCTCCTCATAGGCCTTCTTTGGCACATATTATCACAGTGGTTCCACTTGCACTTGATTCACATTCTTTAACACATTTGAGGCTTGACTCCCCAACATCTTTGGTTATTGCTTCACCTCCTCGTGAAGTTCTATTGGAATAGATCTCATGTTATCCCCCCTCTTGTACATAGTTATGCACGATAATACACAAACACTGGAATGTTTTCAAAACACCAAAATATTCAAATATTTGCAAAAATACAAAATTAGGGCTTGTTTCTATGGCATACATTGTTTGCACTTTACATTATACATGTTTTTTATTCATTTGGTTTGGTAGATAACATTTCTTCTTTACACATCCATTTAGGTGGTATATTGTGCATGATGTAGGACATACATAAAGTGTTACGCAATGACAAGTGCTTTGGCATAACCCTTACCTAGACTACTAACCTCTGGGGCACCTACTTTTGCATATTATATCCACGTGTTATATTTCCACTATAGTTCATTTCTTTCCTCATTATGCTTAGTTATATATTTATATTGTGTATCTGTTATCTTTTGACTAACACATGTGTCTTGTGCAATGCTTACAATTATTACTTCATTGGCTCTTTTATATCATATGTTATGTATTTTTATCACATTTGGATACACTTATTTTCATACATGCTTGTTAGTTGTATGTGTGTGCGCTTGTTTATTACTCCGACTATGACCTGAGGTCCTTGATTGTCTTGTGACACCGTAGGTGTACCATGTTTACAACATTATGCCTTGTGTGTGGTTGTGTATCTTGTATTTTCCAACCCAAGGGCCTTAATTGTCTTGTGACACCATGGGTGTCCCGTGTTTGCAAGAACTTCACCTTTTGTGTGACATTGTTTGATATGTTTGCACTTATTTCTAAATTGTATGCACTTTTTTATACTAACACATGGTTTACTATTGTTGCTATTACTATTTTGATGCATTGACACTGTTATGGTTATCATGCTTCTTGTTATTGTTGCTTTTTTTATGCCATGGTTTCTACCATGCACATCCCCCTTACAGATACAATTTCTTCTTGGTGGCCACCACATCAATAGTTCAGAGGTTATACATTGATGTCCAAATTCTCATCCACGAGTACACATCTTTTATTTTGCACCACACCTTAAATTATTTGTCGCACATGCCTCAAAAGAGGAGGAAAACATTTGGGGTTTATTTTATATTTCTAGTAGACACAAACATTTTTCTAGGCACAAACATATGTAGAGGTAGAAATAAATGACTCAAAATTGGACTCAAACACATAAAAACTAGAAAAATCTACACGAGGTCATAAACATACAAACTAGTCAGGACCGTAGGGATGGTTCTAACCCTACTATATGGTTTTTCCTAAGGGGTATTTTCTCCATATTTTTCAACAGTTTCAGATTTTTCACCATTGGCACAAGGCTTTCATATTGTTTCATACTTAGTTTGACTTAGTTTGGCACAAATTTAGGGGGTATGAAGTATTCCTCTCTCTCTCCACGGTACTCAGTTTCTATTAAATTTTGGCATATTGGGGGCATGGGTCTCCTTTCTCCAATTAGATATCAACATGCATCAATTCCACTCAGTTGTGTGACACATGAGAAGATTATGGGGACAATTTTTTTTTCTATTATGTTCCCTAAATTATGAAATTGGTCTTATATCCATATACAACGGTATGGTCTATGGGGTCATGGAAGGTATCAAATCACCTTATCCTCTTGCACTTAAGGGGAAGATAGAAAAGTTGTTGAATAGCCTTGATATATGGTCTTCTTCTTTTGCATGGTGTTTGAGCTCCTCATTTTTTTGGTTCTTCTCTTTAGAATTTGTGTGTTGGGTTTGTACACCTAATGTATCAACATCTCCTTAGTATAATTATGGACTAGTCACCCTCGATTCCCCATCATAAATCACCAAATCTAGAATCTCCAAGGCATAAGAATGGGAGCACATTCTCCATGTAAAATAAACATGTGTATTCCTTTCATGTTTTACATCTCTTTTGACATTTCTTGTTGCACATTTATTTACATTACTTTCATTACATTTTGAGTTACAATTTAATTTCCTATCTTGGGCATTGAATACACTTTGTGTTACAAGTTTCATCTTAGAGCATGCCAACACCAACACAACATGACACTGTAAAACAAAGTTACTATGAGCAAAGAAAAAGTGTGTCTACACACTCATGTATATTTTCCTTTTAAACATGTAATTTTCAATTTCATACTTAAATGTGGGGCAAATGTAGACACTCAAATTTGGAAAATATCATTTCACAATGTTGATCTTGACATTACACACTTGCATGGACAATTGCACCCTCCTCACTCTTTCTTAACACACCCTGATAGCACCTCTTGTAATTGTTTATGTTTTCACACCTCTCTATCGATAGGTTCTGAAACCTAATTACGCAAAACACATCTAGAAACATCCATTATTAGGCCCATAAAGTCAAAATGTGTTTTTCTCTATCGTGTGCAAAACTGCCACTCTCGGTCAGGTTGTGAAAATCTACAAACCAACTTATAGACACAAAATCACGCACTTTGGGTAATTATCTAATCATGATTACATACTGCTATTCATATAATTCCTAAGTAATAAAAGTACTAACTAGCCCATATCTTTGGTCAACTTTCTTTTCTTTCTGTTTCCATTTTGGTCTTACACCCTTACTTGCTCGGTCGACTTTTTATACTTCGACATTTATCATCCTGGACACTAGTGCCCGCGGACACCAACGTTTGGTGCCCTTGTCCCCTCTGGATGCCCCTAATCTTAGTACACTATACTCACACTTTTTGGGTCATTTTAGCCATTTGAGAATCTTATCTATTTGGTAGTCACCTTTTTGGGGTTAATTATGAAATTCAAGCAAACGAATCATATAAATATAAAGTTATGTGATCATAATAAAGGACCAAACACTAAGCATTAGTTATCACCACCTAAGATTACATCCTTTAAGGCACTAAGAGCTCTATTTCATCCACCTAGCACCATCACAAGGGACACAAAGGGTTTGTTCTTCTACATACACTTCATGGGAGGGAAAATTATTCGATTCCATGCACACATCGATTACATTTATTCACATCTAGCCATTTGCTCGCTATCAAGTGCAACACACACAAATGTCACCGAGGGCACGATTCCACACACACACACATTAAAACTACATTGGGTATGAGATGTAGTGCAATTCTCAATCATAAGTTCACCATTGTGACAAGTGAGGACAGTCTAACCCCTCGTTCTGCATCTTTCTTTTTTAGGAATTTGATGTCTATTTGAGGGTTTTATAAGTTTATATTTCATTGCAGGTTTCCAGCGACCTCGGCGATCTTGGTGTGACCTCAAAGTGGCCAAAGGTGAACACCTTATGACACTTTAGAGGAGGTTTTAGTGCTTTTCTGTAGACCCAGGACGCTTTAGAAACAGGCCTAGGGCACACACGGGTGCCCCTGTCCCTCTCTAAGCGCCCCAATCCAGCCTATCTCTTCAAGATCTACATTTTTTTGGGTCTCTGCAATGGTCTTGTCGTTCTATTAACCTAGTCATCACTTCGGTGCACTCTAGATTTTATTACAAATCAACTAAGTACCTTCTTCTCCTCCTTGCAATTAGGGTTTTATAATTTATTGCTTAGTTGCTTGGGTGTATTTTTGTGCTTAATTGCATGTTTATTTCTTATTACAATAACATCATATTAGGCTCTTATTTCTCATTTTAGCTTAATCATTTTGGTGAACCCAAACTTGATCTGAACACTCTTAGGATCCTCATACCTCCATTGTTCTTATCTTTCTAGGATCTCTTCATCATGAGTATCTCTATTAATGATTTCTTGCTTATCAATCCTCAATTAAGAGATAAAATCAAAACTCTCTTTGCTACCACTCGCATTCCTACTAATATGCATACCAAACATTTGTTGAGGCATTTTCCCAACATATTGCTTTCCCGTCCAATCCTCATGTTGATATTTCTATTTTTGACAATGATCCACCCTTGCATATCATGATTCACATTTACAATATGGGTATCAAGCGTACTTTAATCGATAATGGATCTGAACTCAATCTATGTCCTATGTCATTCCTTGAAAATATTGGTCTTTCTGCAAATAATGTTAGTCCATCATGTCTTTCCCTTCGTGCATATGATGGTTTTGTTCGTCCATGCGTAGGTCACATTACTCTACCTATCACTATAGGGCCCAAAACCCTTAACACAGTTTTATTTTTCATTAAATTTCTGGTTTTGTATAACTGTTTACTTGGTCAGCCATGGATTCATGTCATGCAAGCAATTCCTTCTATAGTACATCACTGTGTCAAATTCCTACATGAGGGCATAGAATATACAGTTCCTAGTGATCGTGACCCATTCAAATATTGTGATCGTGATCCCAATACTACAATTCCTACCCCATGCTCTGATACTACTAATGAACCACAACCCATAGATACTCCGAGATCATTTACCACCACTTGAAGGTGCTATTTGCATGCTAGATATAGTCCCATCTACAACACCACCACCTCCTATTACTACTACTGCTATGGTACTTTATTGAGGCCTACCCACACATCCGATGTCATTCCACCTACTTCACTATCACATGTGCATCCACCATTAGCACGTCCTCCCTTTACATGTATGTTTTTCATGAATGATTCTTATTGGGAGCATATTCCATTTGATCCTACTTGTGATGACACTATATGCACACATGATGGTTTGGCTCAGCTAGGTTTTGTGGTTGACGACATCTTTCCTTCACCCTATGCTCCTCATCTTTATCATGGTTTCATTCACATTATTGTTACTTATGGGCTTCACGTATTTCATCTCATAGTGTTTCTTGCATGAGCTCCTTGTAGTTCTCCCCTTACACTTGGATAATATCATATGCTTTACCTTTTGGTTTTGATCCTGACAATGATGACCTCTTAAATGACATTACTTGATCACATTCATCACCACATACTTGGGGGAATAACACTTATCTCCCCCTAATGCCAACAAGCATCTTCTCTTCACTTTCACATATGACATACACATCTTGACACGTACACTAGCCTCATCATTGCTTAATGACACACTCGTGTTCTTATGGTTCTTCCATGATTGTTGAGGGATCTCTTACAATAAGAATGTCATTTCATCTTCACATTACATGCTTCATCAACATCTATATCTATTACATAATCACTCATACATACATTTATTATTATTATCTATCGCTAGTCTCGCATACGACACAATATTTCATCAACTATCACATCAACTATACACTATCAATTACACTTCATCATCTTCACACCTCACCTATCTATCTATTCCAAACATCATTCATCAAATAACACACTCATCATCACACACTTGGGGGCATTGCACTTACTCCCCCACACCTTTTAGCATTATCAATTGTCATACATATTACACATAACATATAGTCTTTTACATTCATCATACACATCTCCATACATTTGCATCGTCATTTACCAATGATGCACTCTTGTGATTTGGTTCACACTTGACTATTGAGGGCATACTATACACATGAACCTCACACACTACACACTGTACACACCACGCATTCTCACACACTTGACCATATCATCTAACGTTCAACACATTCAACACACACCTTTCTAGCATTTCTTAGTCACACTACACATTACACATCCCACACATCATGTATCATGTGCATAGGACATATTCTCTCACAACATCTTCTACACACATTGTGTCTTATTCACTCTATACATTCACGCTACATCTATCCCGCATTTACTTGTACACATTGCGGTAATGCTCTATGACGCACTCTAGTTTCACGGTCCATACTCGATTGCTTGAGGGTATACATCTCAAATGGACCTCATCAAACTCACACATTTAATAAACTCGCTCATTCACTCATGCATTTATACTCTACACTTTGCACTTTGACGATCACATCTTTTAGTACACACAATTCAAACCATTTCCCGATGATGCATTCTTATTTACGGTTCATTCTTGATTGCTGAGGGGGCATGAATAAATGAACCTCATTGCATGCATACACATCCACTCGGGGGGCACACTTCCCTTATCATTCACACTGCATTCCATTCTGTCTCATCCATAACATACTACATATCTTGGTTGCACTTTGTTTTGCTTACATTTCCTTGTTACATGTTTACTTTATTATGGACTTAGCCATTTTCACGTGTACAGCTATTTTTGGAGATAGCGTGCTTGAACACACAAACTAGTTAAAGACTTGCACGACACACATTGGCTATTTTTGGAGGATTGACTATGAAGCACTTTGCATGGGTATAGGATGAGAATAGATTTACTACTTGAGTTAACTAGAAGAAGTCTATTGTTAGCGCACTTGCATGTGTGGCTATTATTGTAATGACGCATGGCTAATAATAGCATGCGACCTATTTTGGGATTAGATAAGTGGTGAAGGGAAAGTCCCCACCCTTATAAATATGTAATGGTCTATGTAGTATGAGATATATAGAGATAGATATAAGTATGAGAGTGTGAGAGCAGAGTTAGTGTGAAGTTATGTTGTCAAGTTCTGTTACGCATAAGCGTATACTATTATTATTGTAAGGAAGCTTATGTGTATTTATCATATTTAATATAATGGAGGTTATTGGCTGAATCAAGGTGTTAATCATGGTTATAGTTTATTACTTGCATAAATGATTTCATCTATGTTTATCATGTGATTCATGATTCTTTAAGATCTAGATCTGAATATGCTCTGTAGAATGTTATATTAATTATGGATATGAATGCATTAAGTCTTCATCATGCTAACATCCTGTAAAAAAAACCCTAAAGAGGGGCTTGGTACCTTTGTGCTTTGGGTGAGCACTCAGTCTAGGTTGAGTGATGTGCCAAGCGCTTGGGGCTTTTACTGGTGAATTCTAGGCTGCATCATTGGTTCCATTGCTGGGACCTCTTTTTCAGTTGTTTTTCAGGATGGTTCATGATGAAGACATATCGGTTGACCTTAGCAAGTGTTGAGGAGTGGATACATGACCTAGAAGAAGAATACACATGGAGGTTTAACATTGGATCTGAGTTTGATGCACATGCATGGGTGGAGCAAAATCTGTATGACTATTTATATGAGAGCTTCTTCATTATCTTTCGGTAGAATTATACGAGTGGCTGGTTGCTTATGCATCTAAATGGAATTGGAGGTATCACACACTTTTAGGATGTAGGAATAATTTCAGACCCTTTATGATGCTTGATCTAATTTGGACTCACATTGTGGATACGTGGTTCCATGGTGTTTTGAACAACTATATCTTGGAGTACTCAATTTCCACTTATTCATGCCCAGAGGTAGCTGAATTCCAATTTTTACGATATCCCAGGGGAACTTACCTAGGCATTCCATTGGCGATCAAAATTCTGATGGTAACCCTAAACTTGGAGAACAAACCGATGGTGAACTAAACCCCACCATGCACGGGGGGGAGGAGTTTGGTGAAAGATGGTAGACCTAGCGATAGAAAGGAAAAGAGAGGAAAGATGTGGCTTAAGTATAATGAGGCACGAGAGGGAGATAGAGAAGCAATGGGATGTTGTAGAGTGAATGGCATTGTGGAGAGAGATAGTTTGGGAAGGGTTTGAAGTTCACGTAGAAGACGTGGAACCCGAGCATCAGAACTCCCCCATTTGGGAAAGCATGATAGGGAACCCTCCTCGGCCTCACGTAGAAGTGCTACAGAGAGAGATGACTTGGGCCATGGGCGCATCTGAATCCACCTAGAAACCTTGCCCTTGCACTTGGTTTTCCAATATCTAGTACAAAAATAGTCAACAAGCTAATTTAGGTAGTGGGAGAGTAGGAGTGAGTCATATAAAAATCACAATGATGGCAACACAAAATGGCTTCATTGTTATATGGGAGTACCTTTTTGGGTGTATCATCCACACAAATTTAGGTGTGCATACTTTTGGACTCTCTTTATGGGAGTAGTAATACTTCACAGACTATCGGGGTGTAGTTCAATACTACTTGTTGGGACACATGGAAGTACATCTTCTGTCCGAACTCTAGCTATGGGGTTTAGGATCAGGAGGTATAGGTGGCTCTAGTTCTAGGTGGATCTGGTGGTTTTGGAGGCAGAGGAAACATAGGAGGTTCTAGATCAGGTGGGCAAGGTCCACACCAACCCCAAAATATTTACATGGAGATGTCTCTTCATCTTCCAGAGTATAGGGGCATAGAAGATGTTTTTGAACACGTGCACATGTGTGAAATATTATGGCATGTAAAAGGAATCATGGCTTCGAGCGTAGGGAAAGTCAATTTGATCTACTACATTACAAGGGCACACACACATAGTTGGTACAAAAAGTTTGACCCTGATCAGACTTGCGTAGACTATATAGCTTTAAAAGATGCTTTCCTTAAAGAATTTCACATCCCGAGTTTGAGCAAAAGAGTATAAGTGCGCTCAAGGATATTAAGCAAGGCACTACTGAAAGTGTCAGAGAGTATGATGCTCATTTCAAAACACTGTTATCTAAGCTTTCTTATGATATTCATGCAAGCCAACATGCACAATGGTTCGTTGGGGGCCTAATAACACCTTTTAGAAGGGCACTATCACATAAGACATACATTGATCCATGTGAAGCACTTGAAGCAGCTTTACGTGTTGAGGCAGTTGGAAGTATAGACACTGGGGTGAGCCCATTTTTAGAAGCACATATCACAGCTATGGCAAAAGTAGTTGGAGAAGCTATCAAAAATTCAGCACATGAGATGGCACACATGGGGATTTGGTGCACAAATTGTGAAGTGGAAGGTCACACAAAGGATAGTTGTCCCCATAGATCAGTGTGCTCATTGTTGTTGGACTATGAGATATGTCATTTAAACCATGATGCTAGCCACTTCCCATTACTACAATGTGTGATAAGGAAGAACGTCTTCATGCTATTAAAATTTGTAGGTCCATGACTCATGACACGGAAGAAGACTTGTCAGCTGATTGGTCAGATCCATGATGTTATAGATATTGGTGTATGATAGACATAGAGAGTTTTAGATAACTCTAAAGGAAAGAATGAGCATCAGGATCGGGATCACAATCAGGCGTGCTATGATCGGAATGAAGGGTTTTGAAGGAGGTCATGGTAGAGGTCGAGGGTTTTGAAGGAGGATATGGAGGGATGAGGCCATGGTGGTGGAAGAAGTGAGTTCCCTCATGGAACATGTTACACATGTGGATCTCCTAACCACTACAGGCGTGAATGTCCTCAGAATATTACATGTTCTTTATGTGGAAAGAATCATAGTTATGAGGAATGCCTAGACTTGTATGAGCATCTTAGTAAGCAAGCAAATAAATAAGAAAACAAAGGCACAGGGATGGTTAGGATACAATGCGTTGTGGAAAATTAGTGGATGCCCAAGTTGGAACCAGAATCCGAGGCATTACAAGTAAAGATCACGACCCACTGAAGCAACGCACACGCCAAAGAAGCATTGCAGCATAAAGCCTACCATCACTAAGGAGGAGGTTCTACATGCACGGTACCCAGATCTCCCATCAAAAGGAGGTTTACTAGAAACCATGGAGGTACTCAGGAATCTTCAGGGTGAAATATAATATTTAAAGGAGCAATCACGAAGATGGAGCAAAAAATAAAGCATCAGAGATGATCCAAACTGATATGGATGACTTGAGAGAAGTGTGCAAATTGTTGCACCAGGAGAATATCATTCCACTTGTTGGGGATTGGTTAAAAGGAAACACTCCATGCACGTAAATACTTGAGACTGGATGACATAGATCTGCATGTAAATCTTCCCCCTCATAGCCTAGATTATGACAAGGAAATAACTCTTGAATGTTGTTGTGGATGGGTGGCTATTGAGTAATATATTGATTGATACAGGCACAAAGTCAATGTTCTTACCTTAGATGCATGGGTACAAATGGGGAGACCTCCATTGCAGCCATCCTCTAATGTATTGTTCATGGCTAACTAGACTAAGGCCACTCCCATCGAGTTTTAAAAGATGCATCCATTACCATACAAGGAGCCAAGTTCACTTTGGATATTTTGAGGTTTTAGCAGCTTGGCGAGTCAGATAGCTTCCCAACTCTATTGGGGCATCCTTGGTGCTATGCAAATAATGTTGATCTTTGGTTCAACAAGGGTTATATCAGCTTTGAAAACAAGGAGGAAAGAGTTATTATCCCTTTAACATAGATGGAAAATCTGCACCCTATGTTGAGCCCTTGAGTGAAGAAGACCTAAATAGGATTTATGTATGCATCATCGGGATCCAGAGGTGCTTGAGCCATGTAAAGAAGGAATCCTTCAGTGGGAGGATGCATAGTCTATTAGCGATACTACAAGTGTTGCTTGTGATAATTGGGCTCATAGCACTTATGAGTTGGTAGGGTGCGAAGTAAAGAGCATATTTCTAGGGTTAACAAAAACCACGTTATATCAGGAGAATAGGTAACAACTCGATACCTTGTTACACTAGAGAAGGAGACCCTATGGTGTTCTGTGCGCACCATGGAAGAACAATGGATAGCCCATTGGAGAGAAGGAATATGCTAGCATATACCCTACTACGGGGGAACAACACTGGTGGGTGGTCCACAAGGATAATCTTGTAGGATGGAATGAAATTAGGATTTCTCTTGCCACTAGGTTCTTTAGGAGCAATGCACCTACTCAAATCTACACTTATCATGGTAATCAACCTGTTCAACACCACGTTCAAGTGTGAGAGACTCTGGATAGAGGGGTAGGAAGCTTTACCACCTTCGCTCTGGGTGCACAAGTTTTATTCCACTTTACATGGTTGTGTGTGTGCTTGGTATGTATATGCAAAACTCCATAGAGACTAGAAATTGGTAGGATTTAATTACATAGAATGACCCAGATGTTTGACTTCTTCTCTACCAAGCCTCTAGTGGAAGAAGCATTAAAATTCATAAAGCGCTTAACTATGGGAGATAGTGCCAAGGCTGAAGAACTCATTCAGAGTTATTGATGAAGGAAACTCAGGAGTGCATTTTGTTGAAGAAACAGAGGTCGATGCCACACTACTTCAGCGTGCTTTTCCTTGAGAAAGAAAAAGGAAAAATGGTCTACTTAGTGGATGATGAAGAAGTAGAAAATTTGGATGTAAACCATTCAACAGTAGGCGTGAGGTGTTGGATAGTGTAGATAAGACCACACACACCTATCATGAACCTATGAAGACAAAGAAAGTGAATATTGGATCAGATGTTGAGCCTAAGGAGGCCATAATTGGGGACTATTGGTCAGACTCTGAAGTGGCAAAAATCATAGAGTTACTACGGGATTATCGGATTTATTCCCTCGGGGGTACCATGAGCTTAAAGGCATGCATGAATCATTAGGGAGATGAGGATAAATCTTAAAGAGGGTGTGCACCCAGTTAGAAAGAGACCCTACAGGATGAACCCCAACTTGCGTGAAAAGGTCAAAGAAGAGATTGACAAAATGTTGAAGTCTGGAATCATCAAGCCCCTGATGAGTCCAGAATGGGTTAGTCCAATGGTGATCAATATCAAGAAGGATGGTCGGATTAGGATCTATGTGGACTACAGGGAGCTGAATGTTACATGTGTGACTGATCCCTTTCCTATGCCATTCATTGAGGAAATACTAGAAGGCATTGCAGGGCACGAAATCTATTCATTTATAGATGGGTTCTCTGGTATCATCAAGTTAGGATTTCCCAGGAGGATCAGGAAAAGACTACTTTTACTACTGAATGGGGTAGCTTCACCTATACTTGTGATGCCTTTTGGTTTGAAAAATGTGCTGTTGTATTTTCATGCATAGTTGTTCAAGTTTAAAGAGTTTATTCACAACTTCTTACAGGTTTATTTAGATGATTGGATGGTGTATGGACTGGTCAAAGACCATTGTGACAATCTGCACTTAATGTTTGAAAGATGTAGATAGTTGAGTATCTCTTTGAACATCAAGAAGTGCATATTTTCTACACCATTTGGAATATTGTTAGGACACATAATCTGCAAGGAAGGTTTGTTGGTTGATCCAACTAAGGTTGCAGTCATTATCGGCCTAAAAGAGCCTACCAGTCAGTGAGGTGTGCAGATTTTTGGGTCATACATGGGGTATTATAGGAAGTTTATTAAAGGATATGCCAAGGTTTCCACACCTTTGGAGGAGTTACTTGAAAGGAAAGGTACGTTCTACTTGGGGAGAACCACAACAGCGCATTTGAGACATTAAAGGAGAAACTTACTACCACACCTATTCTATGCATTTTCCTTTGTGGGACCAACCATTTCATGTACATGTGGATGCCTCTGCATGGACCATTGGTGCGCAGTGTTGGCTCAGCCTAGAGAAGGTATTATAGATCATCCTATCTATTTTGCTAGTAGAAAGTTGACTCTTCTAGAAAAAAATTACACAACTACAGAGCACGAAGCTTTGTCAATGATCTATGCGCTACATAAATTCAGAAAATACCTGCTAGCTACTACACCATTTGTCTTTTATACAGATCACATGGCATTGAAGTATTTGGTAAATAATCCCATTTTACAGGGGCATATATGCAGATGGGTACTCTTATTTCAAGAATTTGATTTCACAATTGTGGTAAAACTAGGGAAAAGTAATTCTGGACCAGACCATTTATCCAGAATACATTAGGAGAAGAAGCACAAGCCATTGAAGATACCATGCCCATGCACAGTTATATAGGTTACAACGAGCACCATCGAAATTAGAGGACATTGTTGTCTTTCTACAAATAGGTATGGCACACCAGAAGGAATGAAATCCTTAGAGAAGAAACAACTTGCTATACGCGCGACACCCTATATGTTGATTAGCGGTGACCTGTATACAAATTAGGTCGGGATGAAGTATTGCGTCATTGTGTACTGGAAGCATGAGCACACATATATATGGAAGAAGCTCATGGTGGTATTGCAGGTGGCCACTATGTAGGTGATGCCACTACGCAAAGATTTTACTCATTGGATTATGGTGGGAGACCTGTATAAAGATTGTAAGGATTATTTTGCAAGGCTTGTGATCATTGTCAACATCTTGGAAAACTAGGAAAATCAATGAGATGAAATGCCTCTAAGACCTATTACTAGTGCAAAACCATTTGAAAATGGGCTATAGATTTTGTGGGTCCTATTTCACCAGCCACGCACGTAGGACTAGATCACGCTATATCATAACTTGCATAGATTATCTACAAGGTGGGTAGAAGCAGCACCCTACAAAGGATTGTACAATGGCTACACAATAGCCAGGTTTCTATGGGAAAATATTATTACAAGGTATGGATGTCCTTTAAGTTTGACCAGTGATAGGGGCACACACTTTTGAATGAGACAATCAGAATTTTATTGGATGAATTCATGATTGCACACCATAAGACTACACCATATCATCCTCAGGAAAATGGGATTGTTGAGGCTTTCAACAAAATTTTGAGCCAGACATTGACAAAAATTTGTGATGTTGGAAGAAAGGATTGGGATGATAAAGTATTTGCAGTGCTTTGGGCATATCACAACATATAAAAGGTTGAACAAAGCCACACCATTTCAGTTAGTGTTTGGCGCAGAAGTAGTTCTTCCTATGGAATTCATGTTACCATCTTTGTGTATTATGCACACGTTGGAGGTCTAGCTGATGAGAAAGCATTAGAAGAATGGATTGAAAAGTTAATCAAGTTGGATGAGTGATGAGAAATAGCACGTTGGAGTCAAAAACAAGAAAAGGCCAGGCAAAAAAGCATGGCATGACAGGCACATCAGGATAAAAAAGTTCACAATTGGATAGATGGTGCTCCTTTATGATTCTAAGTTTTTGCACATCCAGGAAAACTCAAAGTACATTGGTTGGGGCCATATGTTATCACTCACATACTTGAAACAGGCACTTGCCAATTAGAGGCTTGATGGAACACTGTTACCTGGTTACTTCAACGGGAGTAGGTTGAAGCCCTACTATAAATAAGTCTTCTTGGTGTTTGTAATAAGGCAATGTTGCCATTTAGATTAGGTTTTCAATTCTATATTTTCCTTAATGTATTTCCTTATTTGTCATTATGCTTTGTCAATTTAGTTGGTGTTTTTGTGTAATAAGCATGTTTGCGCGCCAAAAGCTAATTACTATTTGAAGAATTTATATGCGCAGAGGACTACACATACCCTTAGTGTGGGGTGGTTATTGATATCCAGTACATGATTTGTTGAAAATAAGTACACATGAAAGGAACAAACTGCTACGGGTGTTATTCAAAGTTGGAGAATTGTTAGAAAAGAGATTTCTTCTAGACAAGATGACCATAGATGGAGATAAATGATGGAACAATATAACGTGAGGTAAGCGGAGGCCATGAAGACTACCAATGGAAGGCACAGTGATGAGGTACTTGGGTGCACATGGAAGCATGCTTGAAGAGAATTCTATAGCAGAAGGTAGGAGGGCATGCTAGAAGGTTATGACTGGGGCGCGAAGATGTACCACATGGAAAATGGAAAAAAGGATCAATTAATGAGGATTGTTGGTAGGTGAAGGAGCAATAAATACACTAAATTTTTGAAAATCTATAAAAGGAGGGGATGTGAGTTCATTCTTACCATTGTAATCATGATAATTTGAAAGAGCCAAGTGTGACCGAGCTACGAGAAGAGTATTCAGGTGTGAAGAGTGTGAATCGAGATGTGACGAGAAGATTTTTGCATAGAGGAAGCTTGTGTCCCCAGTTGCAGAAGGGTTTGAGTGAAGCAAGGCATTGCAAAAGAGCTAGGGCACGTAATTTCAACTAGGGCATGTTGAATCGAGCTAGGGTTTGGGTTTGCACATTGTAGGAGATAGAAGGTGAGTATTTGAAGTTAGAAGATTGTAGGTTATAGATGGCACCAAAGAAAGCACCTACCACAGGAGCTAAGGGGAAGAAGAAAGTGGAAGTAGAGGTTGAAATGACTCTTGAGAGTAATTTCTCAGAAATGCAGTATCCAGAGGGTGTGATTGTGGGTCAGAATGGGATTCCCACATCCGGAAGAGAAAGATTAGTGATTACAACCATCGTACACCTGAAAATAAGAAGAGTTGGATGCGTTATTAAACACAAAGACAAATAAGCACAACATGAAAGACATGTCGGTGTATGATGATGACACTGGGGAGAAGTTGTTGAAGCAGATTGGAGTTTACCAGTTGTATGAGCTCCCCTACTTTGGTAAATATGAACCCTTGTACCAGTGGTTGATGAGCAGGGTACATGAATATTTCTTCTACTTTGCAGGATGTAGGGTAAGGATCACAACACGTTGATCTCAATAGTAACAGGGTTGAAAGGCACAGGGTAGATCTAGATGGTGATTTAACTGATAAGGCCACAATCCTTGGAGACAAGGAAGGAGTTGGGGTATACCAAGGGTCCATGCGCATGGATGGACATTGATAAACTAAAGAAGTACCCAATCATACAAGCAAGCTGCACACTTAGTGACAAAGTTGAATGACCAAGAAAGATGGTCACAAGTAAACACAATGTGGCTACACATTGCAATGAAGAAGATGTCACAGGGAGTGACTTACAACATCTCTAGTTACATCACATAAAAAATATCATTGAAGAAGCATGCACACAGAGAGAAAATCAGTTTTGGGGTTGTTTTATTTGTCTCTGGTGTTTATGGAAATCGGGTGCCCGATGGGCCAAAGGAGAAAATATGGGAATACCCTATGGAGAACAAGTCACTTGCGGAAATATTTGGCAAGTACTTGTGTGAAGGATCAATGAGTGGACCATTCAAGCAGAGGGTGGAGAAGTGGTATGATAGGCTCCATGTGGCATTTGAAGAAGAATGGCACATACCCAAGGAGTTACCTTCGGTAGTAGGGAAGGCAGTGCAGTTCACGGTATACCAACACTTTTGCATCACGCGGTTCACCATGAAAGATGGGGCTTGGAGCCCATGGTGCAAATTACCATATGCCTTCACAACATGATATTTCTAGCATCAATTCACCAGTTTTGGATGTGCATGCCCTACCTAAGCTTCAATGCAAAAAAGGTAGATTGTGACTACCATACACTAAGAAAGACATATGTATATCCAGGATGGACTTGCCTACATTGAGAGGCTAGTCTCAGATGTTATAAGCATGAAGCTTGTAAGCTTGGTAGTTGGGGACACTGGAGCAGCACTTGTGTACCTTCAACTCAAGCCCAAGCTGGAGAAATAATAAGTATGTGGAGAATGAGTTCACGCTCCCAGGGCCACCAAAAGGTAAGCATACAATGGAAAATGTTCCAGCACCTAAGCCCACAGAGACAATATAAGTAGATGATGAAGAAGAGGAGCATGAAGATAGTGGTGGTTTGGAGCACAGAGGGGAGGCAAAGCCTACGAGGGTAGAAGATTGAGCACGAGATGACTACTCCACCCCAGCCACAAGAGAGGAGATGATGAGGACTTGGATGCAGTAAGGAGAGCACCATTTCAAAAGGTATTTAGAGAGAACAAGAACCCAAGGTGCTACTCCACAATCAGTGCACAGATCACCACGACTCTCTCCACAGAAGGAGACAACTGAAGAGAAGAAGGAAGTTGAAGCTAGAATGAGGAGGAGGAAGAGTCTAGAGAGAAGCACACCCAAATCTCCTACACCTCTAGAGAATGTGGAAGAGCCAAAGGATGAAGAAATGAAGGATGGAGAAGAAGGAGAAAAGGAGGCAGATGAGACAATGCAAGAGACTACTTAGGGCATAGCAGAACAAGCTCCAAATCTTGAACGCTCAAGTTCCTAAGGGGCCAAGATCAAAAAGAACAAGTGGAGAATATGTTGCATCGGTCATGGGCTATGTTGAGGACACAGTAAAATTTTCCATGCCCATTTTCAAAGCACAATGACACCAAAGGAGTTGTATGGGTGGGAGATGATGGATGAAGATATGGCAACCATGTGCACAAGGAAGCAGTTGTCATGGTCTATGCACACACACATGGATGAACCAACTTTGATGTATGTGAAGAGTCATGTGTATCAAGGAGGTTGAAGAAGACACCTCAGGCGACACATAATAAGTAAAGCCTATTGTTATGTCAGATGAACAAGTGAGTAATGCTTTGGTAAAAGTCTCGACAGAGGTGGCATGATGAAATGTGGATAAGGCTGCAACAATTAGGGCAAGAGAAGAACTCAAAACTAAGGATGTAGAAATAGCACACTAAAGCAAGAAAAGGACTTGGAGAAAAAGAAGAATAGTGCATTTATAAGCATGGCAGAGGAAATTGGAGACTTTGTCCTAAAGGCGAGACCACACCTTAGAATCCAAGGTACCAAAAATTTCCTTCAACGATGCATTATGTACATACCTTGGTGGACTTGGTGCTTGAAGATGGACCTCTGCATGCCAACACCAAAGAATCTAAAGCAGGAAGTAGAGAGAGAAAAGGCTTCGGTGATGAGGAAGATTGCATCATATGAGGCATTACTCCAAAGCTTACAGGAGGAACTGAAGAAAGAAGATCAAGCATTGAATATTTATACATAGCCCCAAAGCGTTATAAGAACCAGGACCATTATGGAAGACAATGAAGTCCTAAAAGCCATGAAGGATGAGACCTTGGGCCATGTAGAATGATTAGCACTTGTCAAGTAGAAGCACGAGGCCCTTACAAAAAGCAACACAAGAACCACACAAGGAAAGGCTAGATGAGCTTGGGAAACTCATCACGCAAAAAGATGGACTTATTAGAAGGAAGAATGACTGTAATGTCCAACATTGTTTTGGTCTTGCAGAATGAGAAAGGAGAAATTGCACAAGATGAGCTAGAGTCAATTGCAGTAGATATCCCAGAAAAGGCAGAGGCACTCAATGATTGGTAGACTTTAGAGGTGGAAATAAAAGAAGAATATCCAGAATTGATTCTTTCGGTTGAAGCAGAAGATGTTGTAGAGTAAAGTAATTCTTTTATTCATAAAAATTCTTTCTATTCTTCTATTCATATTCTTTGATTCATTTTGGAGACAACCATTGTTGAGGTGGCAATGCAATTAGTGTGGGGTAATGTTGGTCAATCAAAATATGGCACTTAGCGAAAAACATACGAAGGTTCGTGCAAAAGAACAGAGCGTGTTCAAAGGCATGGAAGGGTCAGGAAAGAATCACACATGAAGAAGAGAGATAGATTTGGGACTTAGCCATTTTCACATGTACGAGCTATTTTTGGAGATAGCGTGTTGAACACACAAACTGAGTTAAAGACTTGTGCGACACGCATTGGCTATTTTTGGAGGATCGGCTATGAAGCGCTTTGCATGGGTATAGGCTGAGAATAGATTTACTACTTGATAGTTAACTAGAAGAAGTCTATTGTTAGCGCACTTGCATGTGTGGCTATTATTATAATGGCACGTGGCTAATAATAGCATGCGACCTATTTTGGGATTAGATAAGTGGTGAAGGGAAAGTCCCCACCCTTATAAATATGTAATGGTCTTGTGTAGTATGAGATATACAGAGATAGATATAAGTATGAGAGTGTGAGAGCAGAGTTAGTGTGAAGTTATGTTGTCAAGTTCTGTTACGCATAAGTGTATACTATTGTTATTGTAAGGAAGCTTCTATGTATTACTGCATTTAATATAATGGAGGTTATTGGCTGAATCAAGGTGTTAATCATGGTTATAGTTTATTACTGCATAAATGATTTCGCTATGTTTATCGTGTGATTCATGATTCTGCTCAACGCAATACCTATTACCAATCCCACAGAGGCTCTGAGGGCATCCACTTTCATACACTATAGGTGCTATTGTTTCATTTTGTTTCATAACACACTATTTTATCAAATTATACATGCTTTGACATACTTTTTATCTTTCTAACATGCTAACGGTGCTTCATGTGCAATATTTGTTTTGCAAGACTATTTGCTTCCATGGTTGTTTGTTACATTGTTTGTCATTGCTTGCTCTTTGTATGCCATTGTTTACGGGCTTTGCCCCTTGTCTTGTATGCACACTTGTTTGCTGCGGCCACTACGACCTTGATATATCGCAACGTTGTGAGTAATGTCCCATGTTTGTAACCCACTTTTCGTAGTCTACATTGTCTTCTTGTGTGTTTACATTACCTACTTGTGTCTTAGCTTATACATTGTCTGCACTTGTCTTTTACATACATGTTTTCTTGTCTAACACTTGTCTCCAAGCCATTTTGTTTGCGTGTTCCTTCATTTCTACACAAACACATTCCCTTTCCCTCTACAGGGCAAGTTTTAGCACATTAGTCTATCCTTTTTTGGGCTACATACTCCTTCGGCGACGTTGTATGCACCCAAAATGAGGGGGCATCATATGGGTGAATAAGTCACCCCATACAATGTTATATACAACATGGTACTAGTACGACACCGTTTTCGGTTTTGGATAGGGCTCTAAATCAGACTTGGGTCCTTAGCACAACGACGCCCTTCCTAGATTCCAAAGAATGGCAGGAGGTAGATCTTCAATATTTTTCGGTTTAGCACAGTTTTTGGCATGTCACAAAGGCTTTTGACAGTGCAGAGAGTCCTTTAGCACTAGGAAATTTATATTGAGGACACACCATCTGTAATGGTGTTTTCATTATGGGGAGCAATTAAAGGTTAGAGGATGACACTAGATGTCCTCCTAACACTACTTCTATCGTGGCGTAGGATAGCCCAAAAACAACATTTCGAGTGCTCTACAACTTTGGGAAGTGGAATTAAAGGTTGAGGGATGACACTAGACTTTCCTCCCTATGCTTCTTTTATCGTGGCGTGAGATCGTCCAAAACTCGCACTTCATTGACATTTTTAGGATCCTTTCTACACTCTTTTCCTCATCATAGATCAGGTGCACATGTTCCTTTTTCACATTTTCAACATTTTTACATACTTCTTTACATAATTTTTACACATTTCGATCATATACATGCATATTTGATTACTTGTTCGTTCTTCTCTTTACAGGTCCGTCCGTATGGGAAGTGGTAGTCAACGTCACATCATCAACATCATCACAACAACAACATTGACATCAACAACATGTACATCGTGACATCTACACATACACATGCGTTTCTACCATAGGTTCATTTTCATCATCACTTTTTTGCACTTTCTCCTCCTTAGCATCCACGCTTCACACTTTTATCACTCCACGCTTTGTCTAGTCCCTCGACACGCTTTCATCATCAATATACATGGTTATCAGGTATGCATCTCTATGTACTTTATATTACCGAACTTTCTGCTCACCAACATAAAGTGGGGAAAATGTAGACACAAAATCACACACTTTGGGTAATTATCTAGTCCTGATTACATACTACTATTCATATGATTCCTAAGTAAGAAAAGTAATAATTAACCCATGTTTTTGGCCATCTTTCTTTGCTTTCTATTGCCATTTTTGGTCTTACACCCTTACTTTTTTAGCCTGCCTTTTTATACTTTGACATTTATCGTCTCGAACACCAATGCCTAGCTAGGATGCCAACGCCAGGTGCCCTTGTCCCCTTTGGGTGCCCCTGACCTTAGTATACTTTACTCACACTTTTTCGGGTCCTTTCTAGCCGTTTGGGCGTCTTATCTTTTTGGTAGTCGGCATTTTTGGGGTTAATTACGAAATTCAAGCAAATGAATCATATAAATATAAAGTTATGTGATCATAATAAAGGACCAAACATTAAACATTAGCTATCACTACCTAAGGTAGTATCCATCAAGACATCTAAGAGCTCCATTGCATCCATTTAGTACCATCACAAGGGACACAAGGGTGGTTCTTCGTATACACTTAATAAGAGGGAAGTTCATTCTATTCCATGCACACATATATTACATTTCTTTACATCTACCTATTTTCTCACTATCAAATCTCATTGGCTAGATTTTCTGCATAGCATCAAACCTAGGCGATCATGAGATAAATCTCTCTCATTTAACCTGAGGCTCCGTGTTAGATTTGTCAATAAAAATGTGTTATTATCTATCGGGGTTTTACTTTAACCACTTAGTTCATGAACCATAACTAAGAAGTTCTGCAGCAAGTAAGCAACTATTTAAGAAAGGAAGTATTTTATAGAAGAAGGAAGTAAAGAAAATACAAAGAAGAAATGGGGAAGATGTGCATCCCAATTAGTAGATAGCAGAGCTAATTGCATGCACATAGAAGAAACTTAATACATATGAACACACGAATTATAAAACAAAGGCGACTCTAGATCTAGATTTAAAATAACACAAAGTTTATCAAGAGATCTAAGATTCAAAGCAAGAAACACAAGATACCGTGACACAAAGTTCTCCTAAACCCGCTCCTTTGTATTCCTTTGCTCCAAGTTGCTCTCGGGGTTCAGCACAAAGTCTAGAACTCAGGATTGCTGCTTACAAATTCTGATCGATGATTAACCCGAAGGTTCTTCCTCTACTTATAGAATGTAGAGGGGCAATTACAAGCTAGAAGCTTTAGTTGAACCGGCACATGTGGAAGTCGAAAAGAAAAAGTAACACTGTGCAAACAATTATGCAGACAAAGATCAAACTTCTTCAAAGCATGCGCCAAATCTGGAAGCTTTTAGCCTTGTTGCCACCTTGCCTGAGTAAAATCCTTCTTCAAATGCCTTGTTTCCACCTTGTCTGAGCAAAATCTTTCCTTTAATGGGGGCACACTTTTCCACTTGGCTGCATTCTTGACCTGTGAATTAAATAATTCACCCATATGGCTACCCATGCTTATATAACCCTCACAATTCTATAATTAATAATTGCCCTAACAATTAAAGGCAATTAATTAATTAAAAATCATGCTTTTCTCTTTTAAATATAGCATGTTTAAGGACAACCATCCAATAAATTAAATTAATTCAATTTAATCATCCACACTTCACTTCACTTAAGCTTCACGTGGTGCTTTGACCATAGCCCTTTGAAAATTGGAATTAATATAATCATTTAATACTTTAAAAAGTATTAATTCCTTCTCAAAAGGGGCTGCATTAAATAAATTAAATTTATTTAATTTTGGAATTCTATTTCCAATTGATTTATTCCCCTTTGCTTTTGTTGACTTTTCCACAAGCCTAGGTGCCAAAATTGGGTGAATAAATATTATCAAATATTTATTTAATTCATTATTATTCACCCAAGGTGGGTCGCACTTTTTTGCATAATAGAATTCTATTTTTAAGAATTTCTGACAATGGGATTTTTACCTGCATCGACCTAGAAATCCCATGATCCATTTAAGTGATTTGACTTTGACAATGGGATTATTTACCTGCGGGCGACAATAAAATCCCATGATTTCACTTAAGTCTCTTTTCTTTTATTTCACCATGGGAATTTTTTATATTACGGGAAAAAGTACCTCGCTAAGCAGATACAAAATTCCCACCTGCCTGCTGCTTCTATTTTTCCCACTGCAGCTTAAGTGAATTTTCTATCATGGGAAAAAGTACCCTGCAAGGCAGGCAATAAAATCCCACACTTTCTTTTTTTTATTTTTCCCATTAAGTGAATTTTCTATCACGGGAAAAAGTACACTGCAAGGCAGACAATAAAATCCCACCTGCCTGCTGCTTCTATTTTTCCCACTGCAGCTTAAGTGAATTTTATAACATGGGAAAAAGTACCCTGCTAGGCAAGTATAAAATTCCCATCATGCCTGCGGCTTATATTTTTCCCATCGCAGCTTAAATCCTTTGTTTTTCAAAAATGCGTCCATCCCCGCAGGGGCTTTTCTGTGCACGACTTCACTTTTTCCCAGTGATCCAGACCTCCGATGACGACTTCCTCCGGGCATAATGTGCGTATATGTTTTCCAGTTGCTCCAACCCAAAAATCGGGCTTACCGTGAAGGAGTTGTTCCAGAGAAATTTTACAGAAAACAGAACGGGACACCACAAAAACACGAAAAATTGCCAAAAGTTACAAATAAAGCCCAAAACTTAAAATAAGTTAAAATCCTTCTGGTACATAGGAATAATAACATATTCGCTCATAATAGAGTTAAAACAGAGCGCAAATAGCCTCATACGGGGCTCAAAATAATTAAATACAAATTTCCCGCAGACAAATCCCGACGACAGAATAAAACAATTTTGGGCATCTGGGTATTTGGCGAAAAAGGCTAATATGGCTCTTTAGGATTATTTTGACGCAATACAGGAACTTTCAGGCAATAAAAACAACAAACGACCCACTATTTTAAAAGTACGAAATTTTTTCGGATTGGGTAGTCACAGATTTCAGGGTGAAATCTGAGTGACACCAAGTCACGACACACACAAGAGCCACTTAGGGCACGATTCTACACATACACATAGAACTACATTGGGTCTGAGATGTAGTGCAATGCTTAGTCGTAAGTTCACCATTGTGACAGTTGAGGACGATCGACCCCTCATTCTACATCTTTCTTTTTTGGGATTTGATGTCTATTTGAGGGTTTTGTAGGTTCATATTTCATTGCAGGTTTCCAACGACCTTGACGATCTTGGTGTGACCTCGGAGCGACCAAAGGCGACTAAAGGTGAACACCTTGCGACACCTCGGAGGAGGTTTTCTGAGCTTTTCCGCACCCAGGCGCAGAACGGGCCTAGGACACCCACGAGTGTCCATGTCCCTCTCTAGGTGCCCCAGTCAACCTATCTCTCCAAATCTACATTTTTTGGGTCTTTGTGCGATGTTCCTGCCGTTTTATTCACCTAGTCATCACTTCGGTACACTCCATATTTTATTGCGAATCAACTAAGTACCTTCTTCTCCTCCTTGCAATTAGGGTTTCATAATTTATTTCTTAGTTGCTTGGGTGTATTTTTTGTACTTAATTGCATATTTATTTTTTGCTACAATAGAATTAGATTAGGCTCTTATTTCACATTTTAGCTTAATCACAACCTTATCATACGGTTTTCGGCCAGACATGTTGTGCATTAATTTTTTTAATCACCTTCATATGAACAAATACACCCCTTTGGTCGTCCTTTTATGTCATAACACCCTTCAAAAGCATATATAAACAAGTAAATCATACCTCGTTTAAAAACTTGACACTTTATGAACTCCTCATGCAAAAGCCAACACTAAAGGCACTCAAATATCCCTAAACATCGAAACAATACATGCACAATCGTTAGGGAAACACCCTCCACTAGTCTGAAGTCTCTTTCTAGGTTTAGGAGTCTCCATTTTCACTATACAAGCAAATTAAAGCGACCCTTCTTTTGTGTGTCTTCAATTTATAAATAAAAATTCCAGCACCGCATGGTATTGATGAAAATTGTGTTTTAACACCAATTTGAAATGCCAAATGGCGGGTAATTTCAAATTGCTTTGTTATGATTAACTGACACTCAAGTTTCAATACAACAGGTTTACAGTCGTACACAATAAATCTAATGTCTGCTATGTATTTAAAATTGCGAAGGAGATCAAACACCGTCGACTGCATATGAGGTATGGATTATCATAGAAGCACTCATATGCCTGTTAATATATATACGTTTGTTTATTTTTACCTCTTTCTTCTTCTTCTGGTTTTCCTACATTTGAAACCCTGGGACCAAGTGTACAATTCTTTTTGGCGCTTCTGTTTCTGGCTCATTTCATACAGGCAAACATACAAATGAGATACAATAGAGTACAAAGAAGCTTCCGTTTCTGAGTTTTTTTCATGCTCCTGGGTTTTCCTGCATTTGAAACCCTAGTACCAAGTTTACATATCTTTTTGGCGCTTTTGATTCTGGCTCATTTCATACAGGCAAACATACAAATGAGATACCATAGGGTACAAAGAAGCTTCGGTTTCTGAGTATTTTTATTTCTTTCATGCTCCAGGGTTAAAATAAAATGGTTTTAGTGAAGAGTATGTTTTGCGCATTTACTTTTTTGTTTGTTTGATAACATTTTTCAAAAGAAAATTCGACACAAGCATCTTTCCAAGCAACTCTTCGATCAACAATAATAACAAAATTTTCTACCTATCTTTTTCGTCAAAGACTGTTTAACTATTTTGCGTTGACATTTTTAGGGAAATGCCTGCTTAGTTTTTGCTCTATCTTACCCCTTTTAAAAAACTTCTCAGTACTCCCAAACGTGGTCATGAGATTGAAATCTAGAGAGTACAATATTTGAACAATATGTATATCTAAGTCAAAGTAGCCCAGTTGTTCTCGCAAGGCACTCTCATATGCCAAGTTGGCGTGGTTGCTAGACTGTGACCTCAAAATTTGCATTCACCTTCTTTAAATGAGGCTACATCAATTTCTTTTTTGCAGCAGTGGTTGGTGACAATTGTGATGTTAATTTGGGATTTTCTACCAGGTGCTGTCTAGAAGTATGTCCCAGTGATTATCATCTGGACAGCCCAATTTCAAATTTTGGCAGGTTCTCCTAATTATAATGTAGTTGTACTCCAGAATTGTAAGAAGCGGAGTTAAGTGCATCTTATAGTGTTAAAAAGGGTTCTTCCTAGCATAAAATGTGTTTCAGTTTCCTAAACCCTTGGAACTTTCGCTTTTTGTGCTCATTCTCCCGTGTAATAATTGTTGCTACTTTTGCTTTGTCATTTTTTTAATGGGGATATATATATAATGGGGTTCTATGGGGACCCCAGTCCTTTGTAAAATGAAAACATTACATTTTTGCTGAGAAAGCCCCCAATAAGGTTTCAAACTAAATATACCAGACTTCCTAAGCTGAACCATAAAAGTTTACATTTAGTCGTACTACTTGACAAACTTCTGTCGCATCAGAATGTACAGCATTGCCACAGAAGATTATCCATATACATTGAGAGAGAAGCTGATATCCAACCTCTTCCAATATCATTGCTGCCTTATCCAGACAACTATGAGCTATATGCAAGACCACTGAATCTGTATCTATGCTGTCAAAAAATAGACTTTCAAAAGGTGTGGTACTGTCACCAATGAGATTCTCAAACAGAGCATTGAACCGAAGCACTGATCTGGCAATAGAAAGCTGCCACATGTTGCTACTGGGGAGCCAACCAGATCTGTTATTATGTTAGAGAGAAGAGCTCCATATAGCAGCAAGTGTTCCATTGCAATTATGTCCCCGTGGTAGGATCTCACAGATGTGAAGATGCATATTTGAGAACAGGGGAAACAAGGAAAGCTTGTTTTGTCACAAACTTCAAATATAGATTGGAATTTGAACATCATTTTCATCTTTAAAAATATTGTCCAGAAGAGACTGATAATTCAACACTAAAAACCCCGTAATATGCCCATAGTTATATATCTGCCTTCTCTGCATGGATTTACTAACAAAATTAGAAGCGTAAGAATGCAGCTTAAACCAGCCAGGAGTGTAATCACTAATTCTGGCAACATGCCTTTAAATTGTATTTGCAAAAAAATCCAGGTCTCCAATTTTTGCGTATCCAACAGTGGTTACACTCCATGGGAATGCATTGCACTGAGGCGATTTGTACATCAAATCATGTGCTTTATGAATACTCCTGCATTTTGTACATGTCTGTCATGGCTTTTCCAAGGACAACCTACAAAGATCTATTTTCAAGAAAGTTTGATGAATATCCATGCCCTGTTCAAAAGCCCCAAAATTGGCACAATCTAGGAGGAAGCCGGTAAAGCTTGATGATATTAGCTTTACATATACCAATGCACTTGCTTCAAAATTTCCAAGGCATTATCAACCATCACAGTTGTGCATACAACCATCATTTCAAACAAGTCTCTCATTACCTTCCAAGAGACTACATTTTGTTGAATAATTTGCGTATGTTCTATACATTTCCACTTTTTTATACGAGTCTAGCTGCATAGACACAACTACAACACTTGACTAGATCTATTTTTATTTAAAGTATCACCATACCTGTACCAAAGCTCTCAATTTGATGCACATTGGGTGGTAGGGGTCAGCAAGTTGGTGAAGGTTGCCGAGTTTTTCAAGCAAACCTCCAAGGCCTTCTAATACTTGCCTAATGCTTAACTTGTGCATATTCAGCAATGGGTAGTTTGTGAGACCTAATGGATGAGGCATTTCCTTGAAGAAACTTAAATTATCTTCTAAGTCATCATTCTGTGCAATTGTTTTTTCATTCATGTCTATCAGGAAAGTCACAACTTCGCCAACTAAAAACCTGCATTCAATGATTCTCTAAACCTTTGTTCGGAAGGCTCCAAGTTTGGCATAGTCTGGGAGGATGCTTGAAAAGTTGGTGAAGGTTGCTGAGTTTTTTTGGCAAACCTCGAAGGCCTTCTAATACTTGCCTAATGCTTAACTTGTGCTTATTCAACAATGATTAGTCTATGAGACCCAATGGATGAGGCATTTCCTTGAAGAGAAATAAAGTATCTTCTAAATCATCATTTTGCGCAATTGTTTTTTCATTCATGTCTATCAGGGCAGTCACAACTTCGCCAACTAAAAACCTACTTTCAATGATTCTCTAAACCCTGTTCAAAAGCTCCAAGTTTGGCATAATTTGGGAGGATGCTGGAAAAGGTGATGAGGCTGGCTGAAAATCGCATTAGCTTAGAATCCCCAAGGTTTGTTCACATGCTCAATTGTGCATATTCAGCAAAGGATGCATTTTATACAACTGCAACACATTGTGGCGCTTGTCAAAAATTTGTGTGCCTAATATATGTGCTGATTTATACACAAGTTTTATCTGCATTGGCAATCACCTATGAAGCACCAGCATGTCTTGGGATCCTGCATAACTTGCCTGGTATGTACTGGGTACATGTATGGTACTGGTACGTTTCGGTATGTCTCAGGTACTTCGTGGACATACTAGGGATAAAAGTGCACAAGTTAAAAAACATTTTTTTTTGCTGACTCTATCAACTTAAACCCTAAAAACACTTAAATGAATAAAAAAATCAACCCTAACCTCTTCTAAAAAGCTATAAAAAGACACTCAACCATTGTCAAAACACACAAACAATTCATTGTTGGTATTTGGCAATTTGCAACTTGCAAGTGTAAGAGCCAAAGAGAAGGCGGCCGTTGCAAAGAGGGTTTGTTTGGAGGCAGCCATTGCTTGCAAGGAGGTCAAGCTTGTTTAGAGCCTAGAGGCAACCATTGTTTCATAATTTCATTGATCATTCAAAGGAGGAGAGTCAAGAGACTAGAGGCAACCATTGTATTTGTTTGAGTTTCATTGCATTGTGCAAGGAGGATCTACGTTTGCCAGTTTGGAGGCAGCCACTATTTGTTACTAGCTGCCCTTGCTCATTGCTGTTTACAGGTATTTTTATTTAATTCAGCCCTTTATTATTATTATTTTTTACGTTTTTGATTTATTAAGTTCCATATTTTATTATTAACATTTATGTAACATGTTACATCATTACATGTAATCATGATCATGAATGATGTGTGAATACACATCATTCATGATCATGATTGTTGTGTTTAAAATTAAAAAAACTCATTTACGTTGTATATATATATATTTTAAATTTAAAAATGATGAATGATGTGTAATTTTAAAAATCCTACTCTTTTTGTAATCTTATTATAAGTTCTAACTTCTACATATGCTCTTCTCTTGCCGCTAACGCGATCTGGAGAATTAAATGCAAGGTTAGAAAGTTAATATTAATTAGTAAATATTGTCATTTTAATTTTTATTATTTATGTAAAGGCAAACTATTTTTTTAACATCCTAACTCGTGTATGCTCTCACATCGCGCCTTTATGGTGATCTTGGTGATAAAAAACAAATTAGGATGGGATCAAGTTCTAGGTTAGATTTTTTTTTTTTTGATAAGAAAATGCTTTTACGAGCTATGAACCAAAGGATTATGGGGGCCCCACCCATATAGTATTAACATAGATAAAAAACAGGGCAGCTGAAACATTTTACATTAATTGCCGCCACCCTGAAGACAAAACTACAAAAAACTATACTATAGGACTATTACAACATACTAAACTATATTTTAGTCAGACAGATCTATGAATTCCACCTTGACTTTGGCATCGGAACCACCGCTTCTCCTCACCGACCTCGGCCGCATCCATGGAGTCAGCTTTCCTTTTGTGCAGGCTATATCTACGTCCCACTTCTCCACCTTAGCCGCGTTTAGAAGGAAGGCATAGGAAGATTTACCCTTTTCGAAGTTGGGCTAGAAGAGGAGGAACATGACCAATGGGAGCGATTAGGGAGTCCAAATCCAAAGTATGAATGGACGCAGGCCGAACCCTTCATTTTGCAAACCTTGTGAACCGGGCATTGCAAACTCTAGAGAGCACTTGCATTCCTCCTTGTCGGTTCGCCATGCGAGCCCAAGCATCCAAGTTGGGCTCCCCGTCCACGGCTGCTGAAAAAAGGCAAAGGGCATACTTGAAATTGGTGACTTCTTCATCTAACCCTACTGCATGCTTTGAGTGGATCATGTGGCGGGCGATAAGCAACGTCTCTTCTTTATTTTTGACAATTGCCAAAAATTGGAGACGAAGATCGAGGCTATCTCTGCATTAACCCTTGTTCGCCACTCCCCGAAGGTATTCCTCCCCAATGATGTGCTCAACGACATTATAGACCGAACCCGAGTAACCTACACTAAGACCTTTTTAGCCGAGCTTGGGATACTTGAACCATAAAAAGCCATTTCCCTAGACTCTCCTTTCAAAAAGAGGTTGGGAACTAGAGGAATCACCATTAAATTGCAACCAAATAGGGACCCAAAGCACGCAGAAAGCCATAAGAGAGAAGCTATAATGAATGGGAATGAAACGAGCCACATTGCTTAAATGAAAATAATCACACAAGTCCTGCTTGGCATGCCTGGGAATTATTGGGATGAGAGTCCCTTTCAATGATCGTTGTTAAACCAAGCCACTTTTCTGCGTCACTAGATACCATCATATCTTCTACTCATGCGTCACCCCCTTGTTTACTAATAGGCCAGCAACTAAGTTAGCCTCTCTTAGGACATGATTTATTTTCCATGAGTCCAACTTGGCTAACCAAAATAGGATGATCGAAATTAAATCGTCTAAGGCCTAATGCAAAGCTTTACTTGTTCTTGACAAAAACTGAACAATTACACTGGGAGTTGCCTTCAATGGAAAGATGGGAACTCCCACATTCCACGGCCATCTTCAACCCGAAGAGGAGCGCTTGAGCTTCCGCTATGTCGCAAGTCCCAACGTGTAGATGAAATGAGCCTGCGTAAACCAATTCACCCTTCTCATTATGAACTATACACCTCGCCCCCAAAGACTAGGGTTCCCTTTGGAAGCCCCATTGAAATTGACTTTGTGAAACCCGGGGGTGGTAGAAAATTAATTATTACTAAATAGTATTATTGTTAATTTTATTATTTATGTAAAGGAAAAATATTTTAAATTTTTGTTCAACATCCTAACTTTGTGTATACTCTCATCTCACACCTTTGTGGTGATCTTAGTGATAAAAATAGATTATGATGACATCAAGTTCTCGCTTCGGATGGAGTGCAAGAATGCCCACAAGCTTCTAAAAACATGTTGGTTTTTGTAAAATATGATGCTTCTTTTCCTCTTTGGAGACGTGACAGTGGTTGAAAACATTGTTGGTGGTGAGGCTTGTATTTGGATATGCCATAGTTTTCATGTTCAATACAAATCCTAAAATAGTTGACTGAAAATTCATTTGATTGGGGTTGGAGGAATGGGGATAAGGAAGTCCCCCAAACTCTTATAAGAGAAAATGGTGGAGTTCTTGAGAGAGAAAGAGGAGATTAACAAACAAACCGAAAGAAATATGGCAAGAACAATTCCTTCGCAAAGAAGGCTTTCAACAAGACCATTGACACCCCCATCTTCTACTCATCCTTTCATCCAAACTCAAGTTGGCCCACTTGATACCCCTTTAGATGAAGATACTTCACGAAAAAGCCAAAAGGAGCATTAGAAACAACATTCATTAATGAGAGGAGGGACATCGTTGATGAGTTGGGTTGCTTGATGCATTTATGCATGTGGGTCCCCCTTCAATTTATTGAGGTCTCCGTAGTGACAATAAACGGTGAAGGCTATCAATGAAGCTCCACAAGGATACAAAAACCCAAGTTATGAAAAGGTTCGAACCACACTCTTGGCGAAGGAAGTGAAACACTGTAATGTCCCTTTTTCCCACTTAGGAGCTGATATTTGGTCTTTTTGCCATTCCTTCTTCGTGGCAAAGAAGCAAAAAAAGATGGAGGAGAACCTTGAGCTTCTATTTGCATTATTTTTCTAATATTTTATATTTTCTTTTAGAGTTTTCCCCTCTTAATGAGGTTGGCTGGGTTTAATGCCTTTAATAAGGCTTAATGAAAGATTATAATGGCTCATTAGAGGTCGGCCTTTCCTTTATGAGCCTTGGCGCCAAAAGGAGGATATAAAAGAAGATTAGAGGCATCATTTGCATCTAGACTTGGCGCATTTTATTCTACTTGGGCATTGTGAGCTTGTTGCTCCATGTTCTTGCACTTGGGGACGAAAACCCTCATGTGTATTTGCCTAGAAGGACGAAAACCCTTCTAGAGGTTGAGGGAAGGACGAAAACCCTTCTCCTTGGCTTGGGATTGGTATTTGAGGATGATTTAGAGAGATATCTTTCATTTTCAGTTTGTTATTGATTTATTATAAGTGGAGCGATCTACCTTGGGTAGGGTTTGGAACATTTGGTAAACTATTTGGGCGATTTGAATTGATAATCTGATTTATTATATTCTCCAAGGCCGTAATCTGGTGTTTGGTGATTTTTGGGGGTTTCGTGTCGTAGATCTATATTTTTCTTGTGGCTGCAATGATCAGTTCATAATTAATTTCCAGCAGTGAGTTCTTGAAAGGTTTCCTTGTAATTTTGGCTCTTATTATTTCATAAAATATATATAAATTGTGGCAAGTGGTTTCAAGGTGTTTCATGGTGTTTTTGGCATATTTCATGGTAGATGTAGTCGCTGATTTTGCATTAACAGTCTGCTGCAATAAAAATTCAGATCTGCATTTTGTGTGCGTGGTTAAAACCCTTGATTTACAAACACATTCAAAATTCTTTGAGGCCAATTAGAGATTTACAAAATGATTCTAGGGTTTCGTCATTTCAAATGGATGGAAAGATGCTCGAAATAGGTCCCTAATAAATGTTGTTGTAGTATGCCCTAAAGGGGCAATGTTCCTAAAAACCATTGATTGTGAAGGGGATGTCAAAAATGCACAATTTATTGGCGACATTTTGATCAAGGCTATTGAGTTGGTAGCCCTAGAATGTTGTCCAAGTTATAACGGACAATGCTAAAAATTGTAGAACAACAAAATTGATTATAGAGGGTAGATACGAGCACATATTTTGAACCCTCAGACTGTCCACTCCCTTAATTTGATGTTGCAAAAGATTGAGAAAATCTCGTGAATTGAGCAAATTTACACAAAGGCAAATGGCATTTAAATGTTTATCACAAACCATCGTGTCACATGCTATATTCATGAGATTCTTGAATTTGGAGTTGCGGGAGGTCAGAAGACAATATTTGCCTCTCACACACTTGTTTTGAGATGACTTATGAAGGTAAAAGAGGCCTTAAGTAGTATGGTAATCAACAATGTTTGAGCAAGTGTGGAGGCAGGTAAGCACATAGAAAACTGCAAAAATAAATCGTTGGTCCTTGATGATGAATGGTGGGCCAAGGTTAAGTACTTGCTTAGTTTTACAGAGCCCATTCTATCCATGACCAAATATGCAAATACTTGATGCAACATGCATGGGAGAGATTTATGATGGAATAGACTCTATGCTTGAATGTATGAGAGAGGTCATACAAACAAAAGAGCAAGATCTAGAAGAGACCTTCTACAATGAATTCAAGAGTGTGGTCATGAAGAGGTGGAATAAAATGACCACCCCATTACATCTCCTTGCCTATGCACTTAACCCAAAGTATTATAGTGTGGAATACCTGCTACCTAACAATCAATCATCATTCCCTGACTCTAAAGTTGCAAATGGAATTAGGGCAGCATTCAGAAGACTTTTTCATGATCCATCTATAGCTAGCGTGGTCCGTAATGAAATCAACATGTTTGTAGCTTTAGAGGCAACATGAGAGAGGTCAAGGCTCTCTTCGAGAAGTACACTATGAGGCCAATCAAATGGTGGTATGTACATGGCCATGATTCAAGTACCTACGACCTATCGCCATCAAAATTCTTTCACAAGTATAACAATTATTGAAAAATTTAAATTTTATTTACTAAGTTAACATAATTTTGGTATATTTTTAGTATGTTACTACTTTGAAATTTCTAACAAACTTTTTTTGTAACAAGTGGCTAGTAATTCTTCCACAAAACGAAATAAGAGTACTTATGGGTTTATCCACTTAGCGAAACAAAATAAGTTGGTATAAAAAAATTGAGGATCTCGGTATATGTGCATTCCAATTTGCGCTTCTTATCACACAAGTCTGAGGACTATATTAGAAGTCCTCACAAACTTTGGGATATTCTTCCAAAGACTACACACTTGGATTTCTCTCTGACCACTCTTGCTCAACTTTCAATAGTTGATGACAAAGATGGCATTCAATGGAGTTGACAAGAAATGTAGAGTGGAGCTAGTGGGAGTGCAATGCATGAATTTGGTTTTGAGGAAAATCTAGATGATATATTCTAGATTATTTGTATTCACATTATCACTGCCACACGATTAATAATTTTTTTTTTTCAAGCATATTGAGTGTTTTGAGCCTTGATCCTCCTATATTTTTCAAGTTTTGTATTGCTTATCGACTAAAAAACAAGTAAAATGATTATATATAAAATTTGCATATAAATATTTATTATATATGTACAAACGCACCCAAGGGTTTTGAAAATTGATGTACCCACCGCCCGTACCATACCCGTATCCTAGCGAACATAGGTGATCACAGACATTAAGGGTCCTACAATGTACAAAGTGACCTTATGTCACAAGGTTCGTGTTCGTGTTCGTGTTCGAATTCGATGTCGATTAAATTCAAACAAATTTGTCACTTGATAAAATTCGAGAAAACAAATTCGTGATTAAATTTGAATAATATAAATATATATTTTATTTTCATTTTCGAAATAAAAAGTAAATACAAAAAAATATCAAAATTATATAAACATTCAATTGAAATTTAAAATATATTTTGATTTTATGCCTAATTCCAAATATCAACAATTTTAAATAAAACTAAAAACCTAGAATTAAATATAAATTATAAATATAATAATAATAAAAAAACTAAAATTAAATATAAACTATAAATATAATAATAAGTTTTTTTGATTGGTAAACAAGGGTTGAAGGGTCCCTTTCCCTTTGGTTCACTTTTCAATTACCGAAGTGATAATCGACCTGGGACTCGATTGGGTGCCCCAAATCCCCAATGCCTCAGTGGGAGTCGAACCTTGGTGGGCTAGGTAACATTCAAATGACCCAAGCATCTCACCCCCACTTCATTGACAACTTTGGTGTTAAACGTTTTTAATATACTAGAGCTATGAACTAGAGTGATTGGAGGAGCACTTTCTCTAAGTGGGACATGGGGGTGGGCTTGGGTCCTTAATGTCCTGTCGAGTGATCTGCATTCGGAGTGCCCCGCTATGTTCTGCTTGGTTCATATGGAGAAGTTGACCCCTACCTCAAGGTGTCCCCATGGCCACCTATTGAAAGCATCCAATGAACTCAATGGGAATGGAACTTGGGTTGATGATTACAAACTACTTGTAACTCACCAATAGCCCAAGACCTTGAGTTCCAAAACTTTGGTGTTAAACGCTTTTAATATTCTAGAGCTATGAATTGCAGTGGTTGGAGGAGCACTTTCTCTAGGTGGGACATGGGGTGGGCTTGGGTCCTTAATGTCCGCCAAACAGTCTACATTCGGAGTGCCCCGCTATGTTCCGCTTGGTCCATATGTAGAAGTTCAACCCCTACATCAAGGTGTCCCCACGACCACCTATCGAAAGCGTTGAATGAACTCAATGGGAATGAAACTTGGGTTGATGATTACAAATTACTTGTAACTCACCAATAATCCAAGACCTTGAGTTCATAAATATAATAAGTTACAAGTTAATATAATATTAAAATTTAAACTAGATTACGAATAAAAATAAAAATAAAATCTAAGCTATATGCTAATCGATAATTTTTTAAAAAGTCAAAAAGAAAAAGAAAATAAAAACATACATTATAGCCTAGCCACTATTAACCCCCTCGTTGGTTTCCATTCCTTCCAAGCCCTCGCAGAGCCAAGTTTTGCCTTTGCAAATAGAGAACTCTGGGAATTTAGCTTCAACATCTCTACCTCTCGTGTCGTTCCCACAATCCACCTCGGGAGGTGTCCCACGGCTCGTGGGAGATAATGGGGCTAAATGTTGCTCCATTCATGTTGAGCTTTCTAATTCAGACCAGATCCCACTTGCTAATAATTTTGCAATCCTTGGCTTGGAGGATGGCGTGCCAGACGGTCAGGGGGAGTTTGACATGTTTGATTTTTCATGAATTTCATTTCTTGGAATGTTAGGGGTCTCATAGATCCCTCTCGCAAGTATTCTGTACGGTTAGCTTGCCAACGTTTTAGCTTTCTTGGATATTATTTGTTTACAGGAAATTAAAATTTCTGGTTTTTTGCTTCAAAATACGCTAACTTGTATTGCTCTGTTTTTCACATTTTCATACTCAACATATTGATGGCAAAGGTGGTGTTAGTATTTCCATTGCCCTAAAATTTTCTACCTTAATCACCTCCTCAGGCCAAGATCCTTCAAATCGGGCTATGTGGGTGATTATGGTGATTAATGATCTTTCTTTTGGTATTCTTAATGTTTATGCTCCTAATGATGGCACAAAAAGAACGACATTATGGAAATGGTTAGGTGATAACTTGCCTTTTGCTTATTGGTTGGTTTGTGGTGACTTTAATATGATTGAACATCCTGACGACAAACTCGGCGCCCTCCCTATGTGTTGGTGTGTCGGCGAGTGTGCGGCTTGGTATTATTTTAAAAGCCGTTGGGGCTTTCCGATCCTTGATTCGACGTCGGTAGGAATTTAAGTCTCAAGCTTGGTATACTTGGACCAATCTTCGAGAAGGATGTGATGGGTTTTTAAAAGGCTTGATCGTGTACTTCTCTCTTAGAAGAAAATCTTTGATTTTGACATGCAAGGCCTCTCCCCTGTCATAGTGTGGTCTGATGTTCTTTTGTCAAATCACCGTCCGATCTCATTTAAGATTATTTGGCATGGGGCCTGTGACGTTGGAAAAGTGACAGGCGAGCTTGAGAATCAACAAGTAACTCTTCTGCGTACCCGACCTCCCGAGGTCGTGCCGAGACAGCCGGTGTGGGTAGAATGCGCAGGCAAACTAGTTAGGCAATCTAATGTCTTCGACACGCACTAATGGTATTTGCGAATCTAAGGCAAAGAAGGCCCTTCTAACTTGGACTGGTGTGATAGATCGATCAGCGAGGATGACTGCTCGAAGGCTCCAATCAATATCGAGCTCTGGCGTGATTCGATCTATGGGTTGTGGGATGCGTGGAAAATGACCCGGGATGGTTTCGTGTATTTCTCCTGATAGGGTCATATGGTGGATATAGTCAACTCTATGGACGATTCTCTGGCCTAGTCCAAAATTCTCTAGCTTCGTTAGCTGTTGTGTCTAGTAGGGATAACTGTTGAATGATGAGAGGTGGAATCGGAGTAGACTGAAATACTAATTTACGTAGGCCAGTGTCTATGTCTAATTCTCTTATGGACTCGTTAGGCTGTGGGATCTGTGGATCACAACCATAGACTCTGGGTTGTTGCGGTCCCGTTATGGTCATACGGGAGATCAAGTTCTGATTCCTAGTATCCAGTAGTCGTAAGCTTTTTCAGCTTCTATGTTTAGAACCAACAGTTGTGCGATCTTCTCAGAATACCTTACAGGTGTTATCGCAACTTGGATTCTTAAGCTGGTATCTATATCTACTAGGGTGTCTCCAGCGTTTGGCTGTGGAACTAAAGGATCACACCCAAATGTTTGTTCTCTTTCGAGCCCTTCTACAGTCATGTGGGTATTTTCTAGGGTAATCTGTAGTTTGGCTGATTTGACCAAAACAGATGTGCTTGGTCGTCTTCGATGTTTAACCCTCTCAACTGTGCCCTGATCTGTTGGAAGTCTGTTGTTGTTTGGAAGACTTGTATCCTAAGGTTTTGGTCAATATCAGTTATTGCCACTACGGTATTGGGCTGGGGCACAATTGGCTCGAAAATGTATTCCCTGGGCTCCCTAGGTCCCGTAATTGTCATGCAAAAGCAGTAATGAAACAAACTATAATAAAGTAAAATCTAAGTGCACTTCTAGCATATATAATTTCTTTTTGTATTTTCTGGCAATTTATAAGAAAGCAGCTATTTAAAATATTTAGAATTGACAACTAAACTAACAACGTAAAACAAACAAAATAGCCGATTGTAGCTATTTGTCTGTGCAATTTTGTATATCTATTCTAAACAACGAAATAACTAATCTATCTGCAAGATTCTCGATCCTACCTCAGAAGTGAGGAATGAATCATAGTTTCTCAGAAACTATCAATCCCCACAACCTCCCTGGCAATATCGAGAATAGAAATAACTGAAATAAAATGATTAACTACTTTATTTGATAAATTCTAACTAAAACTTTTGAAAGATGGAACCTGGATTTCGCAGAACAGTGGCGAATCCGACGGTGTGTGTGTTCTTGTCCCCTCAGTATGATCTCTTCGTTCTTTGTGCTCACGTGAATCCAGAAAAGCGTGGAATGCTTGCATCAACAGGAATAGATATTTGGATCAATGGACACCTTGAATGCGAGCAGAGAATAGAATGCGGATAGGAGAGAGATAGCGCAAGAGTACGAGCTTGGCCTATGCAATTCCTAGCGGGGTCTACTGCGAATCATGCAACAAAAGCGTCCAGAACCTGAAACTAGTCTGTATGAAGAGCAAAACCTGCAACTTTAATGGCTGCCTAGACTATTCTACTCCAAAACAATAATACTGTTTGCACAAGTTGGATCTGTGGCTTACCAACAGCAACACAAAGCTAAAACAAACCTGCAACAAACTATGCTACCAATCCTAAGCAAACTAAAGGGACACAGCTCTGAAAACATGAAAGTTGGAGTGAAAATGGTGGCCCAAATAATGTCTGCACTTGCACAAGTTGGATATGTGGCTTACCAGCTGCAACACAATACTAACCAAAGCACTCAATGAGAAAACTAAGAACCTTAAGCAAAGGAAAACTAAAACTGCTGTAACAAGAAATTCAAAAGCAAACTTTGGAGCAAAATTCAGAGCAAAACTGAGAGGCCATTTGCTTGAGCTCAAACCATGCATTTATAGGAATCCAAACATCCAAAAATCAAATCCAAACTGAACTCTTAAACATTAAACAAAAGAAAAACACTATTCCAGGGGACCAAAAACATTAATGCATGCTCAAGTCGGCAAGAAAAGCTGGTGAGTCGTGATATTTCACGCGGGTCGCGTCAAAAGAGCGTTCTGGAAAACGCGCACAGGACCGCCGCCTGTTTAGGGGCGGCGGTTTCGTCACTGAAGACCAAAAAGCCAAGAAAAGAGGGAAAAACAGGGAAAACAAAGCACGCGGGGGCTAAGCGGGGCATGCGGGATGTTAACGCATATCTGTAAAGCTTTTCTGGATCCCGAACACCTTGCGAAGAGACCTGTATCATCATTGGGGCACTTATTACATCGTTCCGCAGTACAGTACCTTACAATTTTGGGTACGTGCAGAGGCCCCTCTCAAAGTCCTGTCAAATCAATTCTTTCTTAATTTCTCCTTGTTGAGTCACTGGGGTGATCCTCTTATTGCTAAAGTTTGGAACATGGCGCCACGTCCGCCTTTTTCTACCAACTGGATTGAGTGGTGGGAAGTGGCGATTCAATGCACCACCCGATTCCTCCGCCAATTTGGTAAGCAGGTTGCTTGGGTGTGTAAGTGAGCGAACTTGGCTCTGCACAAAGAATTTTGGAGAGTCTGTTCTCCTCAAATCCAATCCTTTCGACACCCCTCTTTAGTTATAGGATGCCAATATTCGGCATAGGCTCAAGCTCATGGAATCTCACTTGGCTCGTGGCACTTAGATCCGGTCGAGGCTACATTGGCTCAAGGTGGGAGACAAAGCATCTAAGCACTTTTTCAAATCCCTCCGTGCCAAGCATGCTCGTCAACAGATTAAAGCTATTCAAGTTGCTCGAGTTGGCTCACAGATTTTCCCGAGATCACTAATGCTTTTGTGGAACACTATCAGTTAGTTTTTCAAGTGCAAGAGACCACCATATGAGCGAGCCATTGCCTTGCGCAATGCTTGTATTGAGGTGGTTCCAGTCAAGCTCTCTCCTAATGATCGTGCTTCGATGCAATGCCCCTCTTTCTTTGGATGAGCTATATGCTTTGCTTTGTTGTGTCTTGCCGATGATAAATCTCTTGGACTAGATGGCTTTCCTTGTGAATTCTACAAAGCCACTTGGTCTTTTGTTGGTCCAAGACTTGCTTGAGTCTACAATGAAGCTCTCCAATCCAATTCTTTAGGGAGCTTCATCAATCAAGGCAACATTAAGTTCATCCCTAAAGTGGGCAATCCTGAATTGATTACTAGTTGGCGGCCTATCACTCATTGAATGTTTCTTACAAAATTCTTGTTAAGGCCCTTTCACTTTGCATTTCCGATCAGTTACCCGAGATTGTTGACTTGAGCAGACGAGATTTGTCAAAGATCGCTATATTTTGGATAATCTCATTGTGGTTTGGGAAGGAATGGAATGGGCTCGTTTGTCTTTGCAATTGCCCTTATTCCTTAAATTGACTCAGAAAAGGCTTACGATTGTATCGTATTGAATGGCCTTTTATTTTGGCTATGCTCACATGCTTAAGGTTTTGGCAAATTTTTTACCTTGTTGTCCGAACTTTGTTTTCCAATTCTTTTGCTTGCCTCACTATCAATGGTCAATAGTCCTTTCGATTGGCCTTTTCCGCTCTATCAGATAGGGGTGCCCTCTTGTGCCTGCTCTTTTTGTCTTAGTTGTCGATGCTCTTGGATATCTTATTGCTAAGCGAGCTGATCAGGGTCACATTTGGGGAATTCTTTTGCTAGATCATTCTACTCAACTCATTAATGGGATATCACATAGATAAGACTCCCTCCTCATTTCCGCACTTTGTTGATGATTCTTTTCTTACCCTTGCTAAAAATGAGCAGAATTTTGTTGAAGTTTTTGAATGCCTTGACATCTTTTGTCTTGCTTCAGGATCCAACATTCAGATGGCTAAAACTTTGGGCTATCGACAAAGTTGTTGGCCTATGCCTAATCTGGTTAAAAGCTTACCCCTGGAAGTGGATTGGGCGCGGAGAACAATTTAAATTTTTGGGCATTCCTTTTGCCTTTGATAGTGATTTTGCAACTTTATGGCAATATGTGATTGATGAGTTGAGCATAAGGTCTCTCGGTGGTCTTCCAAATCTCTCTCCTTGGCTGGTAAATTTTAGGTGTGTACCAAGATTCTTGTGGCCACCCATGTTTATTATTCTGCTTGTTGGTGCCCATCTCGGGCTTCCTTTGCCAAACTTGCCAAGTTACTTCGGGATTACCTTTGGTGTAAAAGTTTTGGTTCAGTTGGCTTTCATCGGGTTCTTGGGGGAGTTTTGTTGTGCCTTGCGATCAAGGTGGCATGGGTATTATTGATGTCTACAGGCAAACATCGCTTTATGTTCTAAATGGGTGGTGCAATGCCTCTCGGGTAATCAAGCTTGGAAAATTTTGCTTCGCCATTGCATTGCTTCAAGTTCCCCTTATGGAAAAAGATGTTGGAATAATATAGGGTTACATACCTTAATTATCACCAAGGCACTTGTTAAGATTATTGGCACTTTCGTCGCCAAAAGCATATGGAAGGCCTTTGAAGTTGTGAAATCGTTGTTGCGTTGGATTGAGATGGCTTTCGCATCGGGATTTCTTTCAATTCCCGAATATCTGGTGGTCTCCCATTATCATGGAAGATAGTATCCCGCTTGCTTTGAAACTCCGAGCATCAAAGCTCTCCGTTTATCTCAAAAAGGATTCACACCATTCAAGATTTGGTTTCCCGCAAAGACTGGATTTCCTGGCCCGAGCTCAAGATGAAATTCAATCTTGCCAATTCGGACCTTCTGTCTATCCACATAATTCAAGAGTTGATGCCGATGTCATGCTTCATAAATTGGGTCTTAAACCTCCGATGCGTGGTGGCGGGATTGGCGGTGGAATCATAATATTGCCTTTCTTCACTATAATGTCGACACCATTTACCAACTATTGAGTCCTATTTCGCCTATCATTTCCAAACTCAACGCTCGTTGGGGTCTGCAATCTGCCTCGACTACTTGGCTTCGTTGGCTTTCCCGTGCTTGAACCCTTTGTTGGAACCTAAAGTCAACCATTTTCTATGGTGCCTTATTTATCAAGGTCTTCTTGTTGGCGAGTGTCTTAGTCACATTGGAATTCCCAATCCTAAATGCCCCTTCTGCTCTCGACCTGAATCATTTAAGCATTTGTTTTGGTCTTGTTCCCGTGCTCAAGCCGTTTGGTCTTGGATTCATATGCTATTTCAACCCTACCACCCTGAATTCTTTCATTGGCATATGGCATTGTTTGGAGATTTCAGTTCTTGGCCTACTTATATTGATACTTTGTGGCATTTGTTTAGACCTGTATTCTCTTTCAAATTTGGAAAGCTCGTAATATTGCTATATTCTAGAGTGATCAATCTGTTGCTTTATTTTCCACTAATGATAAAGTGGCTATTTTGTCTGTTGTGCGCATACAAATTCAAGCGTTTTCCCACCGCAGGGAGTTACTTTGCACATTGGGGGAGTGCTCCTTGCATGATGAGTTGGGTCCATCCCAACCCTTTGTTGCTGCCACGACAACCACCTCTGCAAGCACTACGCCGCAGAAGCTACTCTTGCAACCACCGCTCCGCCTCTCCCCGAGGTCGCCCTTCACTCTGTCCAGTGCTAGAGTCCTCCGCGTGGGAAGGTTGTGGCAAGTTCTCCGCGTTGGGCCTCTCCTTCGCATAGAGTTCGGACGTTTACTGGCTCTCCGCCCCTTGGTTGGGGAATTATGGTGCCTCTGTAGATGCAAATGCCTGATCAAGATGGCTGGCAGGTTGATCCTCCTTTGGCTGAGCCGTCGAGTGGAGCTTTCATCCCTCCTCGGGATGATCCTCCTCCTCCTACTGGAGCGGTGGCATGTGCTTAATGTTCTTTGGTTTTATGTAGTTCTCGGTTTGCCCTTGTGGCGTTCTCTGTGGCCCTTTGGGCGTTTTGTGGTGCCCTCGTGGCTTTTTTTTGGGACCGTGAGTATTCCGGTTGCCCCTGCTCTTGTAACTCTCATAGATTTTATTTAATATAACAGGCAGTTCCAATAGTAAAATAAAAGTAGAATTTTAACACAATATTCATCAAAGGCTATTGCCGCTTCTTTCCTCCCATCCGTACAAACGCTTTGGCGCAGGTTTTTGATGGCAGCAGGCATAGGTGGGAGGCATTTGAGGAAGTGCCATGCATAGGCTTTGAATGGCATGAGCAAAGGCACAAAACAGAGGCACTTCAAAGGTGCAGCCCATCACGTGGAAGGAAGAGCAACTGTTTGGAGGCAAGAAGTTTGGCACAGCAAACTCAGCAAAGGTGAGCTAGCCGTTTGCAATTATCAAAGCGTGATTAGGCCATTGATCTAGGCATAAGATGTGAGGCGTAAAGCACTGAAATAACAGAGTAGATTTTGCTGCCTGTAAGACCTCTCGAAACCCTAACACGATTTTATGCCCCAACTTTTTAGTTTTTAAAGTTTTTTTTTTAAAATCTAGAAAAAACCAAACCCTGCGAATTTTTTGGACGAATTTCAACGCATTTTATGGGTTGTCATGAAATTCACCAGATTTCGAATTTCTTCTATAAAATTAGGCGAATTCTATGATACCTGCAGACCAAGCTTAGGGCCTTCAGAATAAATGACATAGATAGAGAACCTACTACCATATCAGGTGCCACCAGGAGAGTGCACACCTTGATGAATAAGATATAGCACAGGACAAGTCTCACCCCTGCATATGTCTGTATGTGATTAATAAAATCTGACAACTTGTCCTGCCGGAATCCTCATTGATTACCAGCTACTCACCATGCTGATAATTGCAGAATTGTCATATCATTCACTGTATGCAAAAATGATCACTGTCTGAACCAGATACATAATTGTCAGCCATCTCTCAAAAACTTATCTTGTATTCTAAACTTAAAAAAAAATCATTCTAGGAATTTTCAAACGATTTTTGAACCTTCTGAATGCTGCCAAATTTTCACAATCATGTCTGACAGGGCAATTATGGCCACTTCAGACAAATTCCACTCTCAAATAAAATTTTAATGGAAAAATATTTGGTAAATCTCCATACCCTGTCTAAAGCTCCAATTAGGCTCAAGTTTGGAGGATGCATGTGAAGGATGACAAATCTGGTTTTACCCCTTCTAGACGTAATTACTTAAAAACAACGAAGTATTTTCAACAAGACAATTTTGTGCACATCCAGCAATGGCTGCACTCCGCATACCACAATGCTCTATGGGTATTGACAATCTGAATCATGTATAGGGAAATCACAACTATGTTAGACAAAATCCACTTTCAAATAATTTTTAGTGTATTTCCAAAGCTAGTTTCATACCTCCAAAATCGATACAAGCTGGGAAGAAGGTGGGATGGAATGAAGAGTCTGGCACTAAACCTGCTAGTTGCATTATCTTAAAAATCTACAAGGCCGAATCTGCCAGCCCATGAGAACATGTTTGTATCGCTTACAAAAGACTTAAAAGTTTTGATGGATCGCTGTTCTGTGCAAAGCCGTTAATCATCACATTCTAGGAGACCTCTTTGGTATTGCTTACAAAAGACTGAGAGTCTTGTTGGGTCACCATTTTGTGCAACGTCTTTAATCATCACTTCCCAGGAGACCAACTTTCATTGAGTCATTTGTCAAACAACTTGCTTGCCTTTTGAATACACCCATATTTTACATAGATGTCTATCAATATATTCACTGCAATCATATCTAACAGGGTGTTCAAAAACAGACCCGATTGCTGTCAAATAATGTTTGGAATATGGATCCCCAAACCTTGTTCTAAAGCAATTAAACCACCACAAGCTAAGAAGCAGCTGGCAAAGAATGATTAGTTTGATGGATCTCCAAACCCTGTCGTCTTTTCTCAAAGATATTTAGGCTTAATCAGCCAGATGAGACAACATTTTGTAAAGTTGTTCTTGAATTTGCTTCATTCCCCATGAGATCACATTTGATTGAGGCATTTGCCAAAACATTCGATTGCACTCTGAATACAACTACATTTTTATTTCATGTTTACTACAGTAGTCATTGCAACCATGTCTATTGGGGCAGTCCCAATCACTTCAGATTGAATTTCAAATATTTTTGATGGAACTCCAAATTCCGTGTCAAGGCTCACAAGTTGGGAGGAAGCAACTGAAGATTGTCTTGGTAAGCACTATATAAGCTAACAACGTGCTTGATCTGACGTAGCAAATTCAATAGCTAAAAGAAGCCGGGCTATTGAAAAGAAAGAGGGAGAATGTTCAAAATAGAAGCAGGCAACTAACTGTGCAGAAGAAACAGCAAATTGGACTTTATCATACAGAAAGAACTCTGTTCCAGAGGGAAATCGTCTATCCCTGAATAAGTGGGAGCCTCATAAACTGAAAGTGAACTGTGGACATCTTCTTCATCCCTAATGACTAGTGGCAAACATCATTACTACCTGTGAGCACAGGAAATTTCAACAGGGGCTGAATTGTTCAGGTTTGCTTAGTGAATCATAGCCCTCAATGAGTTCAGGCTTGACCAAATAATCAGCTTGGAAGGAGCATGATTGGGACCAAATCTCTGTGGCGGGCATAAGGACCTTGTTGCATAAGTGAAACTTCGATCCCAGAAAAAGGAACAACATATAACTGATGAAAGCTCAGGTTTCACTTATAATTGAATTCTCACCATTATATTTCTCTTGATCAACATACCTCAGGAGGAACATTGCCCTGTTGCATGCATGTTTGCTGATCTTGGCACTCCAGTTCCATGACAAGAACCAGACAACTTGTTTCTGAACACCTGAGAATATGGATATCAATTTTAATCATCCCTGTAGTGGCAAATGCTTGAATTTCCAAGGATTCAAAATCCCAACTCTATAGTGTGATTAAATTTTTTCCCAGCGATTTCCTTTTTGCCCTGTTGCAAAAGTCATGGTTGAGCATTGCAGGCCCAACAGCATTGATGATGCCCAAGGATCTATTACTAAAGAAGCTTAAGCTATTTGTAGAAGATGATGTAGAGAACCGGGAAGCTGGGAGATTTATATTGATACTGAATTAAGGTCTAAAGGTGTCCATAAATGAATTAAATTGACGTTTCCACAAAAGATAATGCACTGAAGCATTGCTGAAGGTGTATTTCTAGAGAGATTAATTTTGGAGTAGTCAAGGAATTGCAACATCTCTTCAAAATCATGGCTGGGGTTGAACCAATGTGTTACCAATAAAATACTAGCTGTTGTGCAAAGAGAAACCTATCATTACTTACTGAGGGCCTGATATCATTATCTTCCTTAGCCGGCCATCCACAATTGTTTCCATAGTTAGCCGACATTAAAGAAAGGAAACACTTAGCAACAATTAGGAACTGAAGTCATGGTTGATTATCAACACTAGTATGAGTGCATGTAAGCTTCTAAAGTTCCAATCCTTTAAGAGCATAGGAAGGGAATCTCTGAGGCACTTTTATTCCTTTATCTTCACACTATAGAGAAATAGAGCAGCAGAACCTTTGAGAAGATGCAGATCACATCATGAACCCAGCCGATAAAAGCCAAAAGGATATCTCTAGATTGAAGGCAGCATGAGATCAAGGAATACGCTGCCATTGAAACCAAAAAGAAGTAACAAGTCCACTGCAATTCTGAGGATTCTGACCAATTCAATTCAAACTTGGACTATTACAAAGGCCCTAACATTCATCTGATCTAAGCATCATAATCTGAGATGTCCTGCCTGCGACAGGCTCAATTTACCTTACGCTTTCAATTAGGAAATTTTATTGAGTGTTTGACGACATTAATGAAAAGTTAACATCCCTCTTTGTTACCAAGGACCAAGGCATTTAGTCCTCTCTCAAGCTACTATGTCATGATCCCATGTTGTCCCTTGGCTAGCTTGGAGCACAAATGCATTTGCTAAGAGATTTGATGGTTTGTTTGTTTCTTGATAGTAGTGGTAGAAGTTGACTGACTCGGAGGGGAAGATTGGAAGGAGATTGTTTTTGACATCTGACATTTCAAATTCCAAATAAGAGTTTGATTCGTGTATCTTTCATGAAGAATGGTTTGAGAGTCATCCTCCACAATGATATTTTTAAGGTTATGTTGAAGAGCCAACTTGGGGCCTTGAACCAATCCTTTTGTCTTTGCCCTAAGTTGCCGGTTCATTTTAGGTATGGCAAATTTGTTTTGCCCCTGTATGGCTTGGTTACGACCATACAAAGAAATAAATACAATATAAAAAGTCTAGCCTAATAAATAAGAATTGACCACATAGTATGTATAGAATAAACAAAATAACTACAAAATAGTAGTGATAAACTGATAATATTAATGATAATTTAATGCTAAATGTGATGATAAATATTAATTATTAAATCAAAATTAGCAATCATCACACCTTGTTCTTCATTGAGAGCATCAACATTATCATTAGTATTGGTTCATTAGAACCATGGGTGGTAGCACTATCACCGGTTATGCCATGTGGGTCCCATGAAGTTGAAGTCTCCATGTTGAGTAATGAAAGGTGGTCGATGGAAACATCCAAGTCAACATGCTCTAGCTCTACATCCCAATATTTCTTTGCCCCTTCTTTGTGCTCTACTTGCTTATGTGAAAGAATGTGCAAGTAGGAATGCATGCAAATCAATTCCTTGGCCTTTTTTGTTGCCATCTTGTTGCGCTTAGCTAAGTGGATAAAGATGTATGTACTATGGTTCCACTCAAATGAAGCTAAACTAGCAATCTATTGAGGCAAAATGAATACAAATTAATATTTATATAAGTAAAACCGAAACTTAAAACAAAAAGAAAGTTAAAAATCCTACACTTGAATTTTTTTTGCAAGAGGCCGCAAGTATGTGGATCCTTGGCCATAGATGTACGACCATGTACAGTGTCATTCTTGTACTTGCCCTAAAGAGTGCCAAGACTATGACTTGTAGACGCTATGAAATTCTCAAACTCACCGACAACTATGTCTTCCACATTAGGATTGGGGAAGAGCTTAGTGATTGCTATCTTGTACCCTTCATTGGCTTCAACATCCCTGAATGGTGGCACCCTCTTGGGCAAAGAAAAGATCTTAGTGCTATAGTGTCTATGAGTCCACGCTAAGGCAAGGAAATGCAATTGTGTGGTCATTTTGTTCCACCAATCAATGAGATATGCTTTCACTTGTTTGAAAAAATCCTCATGATCTTGCTCTTTTGCATTTATATTAACCTTCATCTTCTCAATCATCTAGTCGCAGCCATCATAGATCTCTCTCAAAATGGTTGATCCATATTTGGGAGATATCTATGATGGATGAAACTAAGAAAGTAATCTACATGAGCCCACCACTCATCATCTAGGATCAACATCTTCACTTTTTGGGTCCTCTCGGTGTTTTGTTGCCTCTTCACTTTTTGGGTTCCTTCATTGTTCAATTGCCTCTTGTAGTACTTAAATTTGGATCAATGGCACTTGGCAATTATCCTAGCATCACACCTAACTTACTTATTCCTACACACATGCCGCTCAATTTAACACTCCATAGCCACTAGGTCACACTTGCTACTCAACTTTGACTTGTCAAAACCTATTTGTTGTATACAAAACACATCTTCAAACTCATGGCCACCTTCTCCAAGTTTCAAAACAAATTTGAATTTTCTCAGACAAAATTTCCCGAGAAGGTCAAAATTGCTAGTGAATTCGGACCCAAGCCGACATTTTCACCCTTCACTCGTCTGATGGCCAGCTTTTTAAATGCACAAGTTAGCATAGTAGGCTTATGGTCAATTAAGCATGAAAACTTTTTGCACAAGTCGAGATATAAAAGCACAATCACCTTACCCATTTGAAGGGCCTCATCTCTCTCATTTTTGGGCTATCTAGGAGATCACAACAAAGCACCCGAGAGAAAGACTATCATTGAAAATCCATTCCTTAGGCACATCAATAAGCTACTAAAACTAAATATATCTTATACTGTTGTCCTATATCACTATCACGTTCTACAACATACACCAAAGATTATGCCAAGTCTTGGAGGCCTTATTAGGATCTTGCCAACACATTGTTTATTGCAGATTTGCACACATTCACTGTGAGGGAGAACTATGTGAGGTTTGATCCCTCTTCGGAGTATTGGTACATAATGGAAGGCTTATCACACTACGAGGGTGGGGTGAGGTCATTTTAGCCCAATTGGACTATAACTTATTTTCGATCTTTAAGAGAGCTAGGGTTTGGAAGAAATGTGAAGTCCAAATTTGTTACAAAGATGCAATCGCCAAAATATGAGAACGGAACAAAAAACTAAGGACACAAACACTACTTTGCCAAAGCCGATTTGAGTGTAAAGCTACATAGGTCAAAATTGGCTAGACAAGTTAAAATTGCTTGGTGATCCTCCTCTGATCGCCGATTTTGTCCTTTGTATCATTGCGAGGTCATCCAATTTTGCATAGAGCGCCTTCCTTCTATGCACAATCCAAATTCGTCATCACAATCGCGATATCAATTTTCAAAAATAGTAAATTGGTACAATTTTTTCTAACCTAGGTTGTACTTTCATTTATCAACTTTCTAGAGTTTAAATAATCCGATACATTATCATTACATGTTTCTAGAATCAGATATTTATTGTATTTGTTATTCTAGATCATAACTACCATTAGTTGTAATCATAATTACATTAAAACCCTAATTTTGATATTACACCTCCATACAGTCCAAAGGTTGTTGATAGCCATGTTCTTAAGTGCTTTTCACACCTTTAAAAGTTGTCTCAAGATGTTGTGTGTGAAGCGAGTTGAATTTGAACAACCTAGTAGGAAATTAAAACAAAAAAAAAGTTTAAAAATTTACTGATATACATTGAATAACATCATTTACGTTGTTTTTTAAATTTAAAAATCAAAGTAGCGATATAAAATTTAAATTGTAAATAAAAATTACTGACGTAAATAAACAAAGATATTTTTCACTTACATTTAACAACTCCAACTTTGAGAATGTCTCGAAGATAGTCAATGGCATGTGATGGTTGGTGACAAACATTTGGATCGCTTGACCTCAACATACACCTTTTGTAATGAAGAAACCTTATCTTCTTCCTTGGGTAAACAAGATTTGAGGTCTATTACATAAGATTTCATCCAAGTGGAACCCTCATACTTATGTAGCTTTTATAGTCAGCCTCTACCAATTCTCATCACCCGTCGTATCTATAGACTACCTTCGAGATCCCAACACATTGTGAATCTCTGGAAATTCACTATATTATTCATCACTCAAGTGTATTTTCAGCTAGTGAATTCATACTCTTCCATAACCCACCACTTTTCGAGTCTAGTTTTTGTCATCTCATGGGTCAAGGTATTCCCTATCTTGTGTACTCACATTGTAAATAATACTTATTTCCTTCATATCCACGTTCACAACATAAGGGGGTCCCCTAAAATCATCCGAAGGGATCACAACCTTCTTCCCATCCTTCTCAAAACTCATTACTCTCTTTTTTATTTTCATATTTGTATGATTATCATAAAGACTATGGTCAACCAAGAAACATGGGAAAATTATCCTTTTACTCAGTAATGTATGTTAGCTCAAAATCTAACTCAAATTTTACCCTCATGATGTATACGTGCCCATACCTCACCTCCATCAACATCCCCATGGCTCAACAATTTTTAGTGTTGTCCTTTATGTTTGGACAACGCTTTGAGACCCCACTACCTCAATGGATTCTATGAGGATGTTGGCGATGAATCGTACATCCTATACATGCCCCTCACATTTAATGCATTTCAAAAACATTTCCCATTTAGGGAGCACACTGTTAGTGTAGGTTTTTTATTCCATTGTATGGTTTTCCTACACATGTATTTATCTTGCTTAAGTGTCATGGGGATAGATGGGAGTTACACTTCACCTTTTAGGTGGCGGTTACGCTTCCCCACTTCCTATTTATGTACCTATTGTAATGTTATTTTTCATGCATTCAATATACAAGCTATCTTTTGGCTCATGTTTGGTTTATCTCTCTTGCAATGTTATTTTTTCTGTGTTCGATCTTGGCCCACATTCTCACATGGTATCACAACTTGTTTTGGTAGTCGAACACCATTGTTTGGTTGTGTTTATTTTGTTGGAATCTTGAGTTCTTTCAAGCTTGTTATTATAGATCCTTTGATCTCTGAATATGCTCTTCTCTTGCTTATTTGGATAATTTGGAGAATTAGAAAAGAGCGAAGGAAGTAGGTGGTTTTGCAGGAATTCTTCATTCCGTGCATTTTCTAACAAAACGGACCGCACCATTGAGTTCGGATCGTGTCAAAACCCTATGATTAACAAAAACTCAAATATGTCTTTGTATAATAGGATGGATCTAGTTTTTTACGGTTTTTGGGTCATCTTTGGCCTATTTGGTGGTGTTGTGTACTGCGCCAAAGTTCAAGTTTTTTTGGGTTTTCCGAAAATCGGTGGGGGCTTTTCAACCTCCTTGATCTCGTTAACGCATATGTTTGCGTATCGGTCCATGTACTTGATTTGTCGGTGGGTCTCTATTGGTGGATGCATCTATTTGATTTGCCATTGTACATGTGATGAAATCTATGGGTGACTATTCTAGTGGGCGATAAAGATTTGGGCTTTCACTTGTTCTGTGTGCATTTACTTTTGTATTGTAAAATACAAGATTTCTCTTGTTTGTAAATCGTTGTGCTTTTGTGCATGTGTGCTTAGTGCATGCACAACTTGTCAGATTTGGGTTGTGACATTGGAGGAGGTGCAAACCCTAGGCATAACAACAAGTAGGCAACCTAACCTTAGGTGCATTGATAAGCAAGTGGAATAAGGCATTGCACAACCGCACAATTTGATAAGGCATTTCACAACTCCCCACTTCATAAAATGCCACCTCACTACTTTTTTTAGCCCTAGCCCTTGGTCACATGGAGTTTAGCCTATGGTCACAGCCAACCGAAAGGGGTCTAACTCAAGAGGTGTGATTTCTTTTCTAAGGTGTAGGAGCAAGTGTTTAAATTTGCAAGTTGCAACAATAAGGAAGTTATAAGATCCATAACTTTTGATGGGCAACTTTTGTTGAGGTTTCTTTTTTTGAAAGTGTGTATTTATTCGAGTGTAATAAAAAACTAAGTTAAAGTTCCAGTTCCATTTTGGGGTTTCATCATGAGTTTTGGTATTAAATTCCATCATTCTATTGTTTGAATTTACTAAATTCAGAGAACTATTTGTCCTGGAAACAAGGGATACAAAATCATTGCATATTGCATGATCTAATGCCCTATCTTCTTGGACTCGTTCTCAAGCCTAATGACTATGAGTAGAAGATTGAGTGGTTAAATAACAATGACATGGTCTACGGATTAATATGTCTCACTATTCCTAAGGATATTCACCATCAACTTGAGTATACTGAGTGCCCTTTCATTGCTTGGACATTCATCCGACAGTTGTATGGTCTCGATTCTCCATCCGAGTGTGATGCTTTCTCAAAACTCTCTCATATGTGGATGATATTGAGACTACTACTGATCCTCCTTTTGGAACCCCATCTATAATTGAGGACATTCCTCTTGTATTGGTTGCTGCTTAAGAGTTCATAGTTGCTTCTTTGAGAGCTTCCAGTGATTCTTTGTAGGATGATCATGACATTCCTATTGCATGTGTTCTTCACTTCAGATATGTCTTCCGGATTCACCTCATCGGGACACATATCTACTAGACATCGCTTATTTGTTTGTAGAGTCCTACAACATTTCAGATCTAAATGACACCATTGAGGACATAGCTCTCTTCTTGTATGACATTCCTCCATCACCTGTTGCTTCATCGAGTACAACTTCGCTTCTTCGGGGCTTTCAATTATTCTCTACAACAAAGTTTTTCATGTTTACATGATTCTCTTCATTGGGAGGTCTATTTACCAGACATTTCATATTTGTTTGTGGACTCGCACCTTTTAGATCTTGATGACACTATTGAGGATATTTGTCCTCTCTTTGATGACAACTCTGAAAGAGTTGCTTCTACTTCTCTAGATGTATTTTCTCTTCCACTACATATTTACATGGTGACACAACCTGCACTTCCTGAATCCTATGATTCACTTTTGTCATCATTCATGTTGACACCTTATGCAAGAGTACTTGGTTCTTGGTTCAATTCTCATATCGATATTGGGAACCATTTTGAGTCCTATTTGGTACCTGATTTGATTCATCAACACCGTCATCGTTTTTAGCATTAGATTTATTGAGCAACATCGGGAAATATTCTTCTTTGCCTCTTCCTTTGACCCACAATATTTCAAAGTGCAACATCCGGCATTCTCTATTGGGATGTAATCTTCGTTGATTTTTTAACCGATAATAGACTTCTTCATCTGTGGGATCTATTAGGAGTTCATGAGGCTTCATCTTTTGGGGTATGGCTAGTCCTCTCTACTTCTCTTCTTTCTCTCTCTATTTCTTGGGGGGCTTCTCTATGTTTTTCTAGGGGAGGCTTATCTACCGAGGGATATTTTCTATGTGCTTCTTTTCTCTCTTTTGGGAGGAGTTTTTCCTACGGGTTTTTTCTTTTTCTCCACTTTATGAGGGATTTTCTTTGTACTTGGGTACCTCATTAGGCCTTGTTATCGGGATCCAATTCTTTTACTGATTTAAGCTACGCTTAAGGGGTGTTAGTGTAGGTTTTTATTCCATTGTATGATTTTTTCTACACATGTATTTAACTTGCTTAGGTGTCATTGGGATAGATGGGAGTTACACTTCTCCACCTTTTTAGGTGGCGGTTACACTTCCCCACTTCCTATTTATATACCTCTTGTAAAACTATTTTTCATGCATTCAATATACAAGCTATCTTTTGGCTCATGTTTGGTTCCTCTCTTTCGCAACATTACTCTTTCGTGTGTTCGTATTTTATCACTACTCGATCTTGGCCCACATTCTCACACACACTATAACCACATTAATCAAGGGTTAATTTCTAGCATATTTGCATCCATAAAAATGATGGACACCCTTGTTTAGATCCATAAATCCCTAATGGGCTGCAATGAATCATATAATTGCTGCCTGGACGTGGCTACACAATCTCTGCCTTGATGTTTGGTTTTAAAGAAAATTTCACTAAGAAATGCCACAAGTTGCCATAATAGTCTCAAAGGAGTCTACTTGCCCCATCACATCTTGGGTTTTTGAGATTCGACGACAAGAATAGTTCATATTGAACTCGTACCTTCTTTAAGCATTATAGGACTTAAAGCACATTTGCATCGTTTTAAATTTGTTTATAGGTTTTGCAATTTGCCTATCGCGTTCAGGTGTATATGATACATTACATGACTGTAATCTGCCAGCTTTCTTATTGATTTGGAAACTCTTCCCAAGTTTTGCTTTTTAACCATGTTCTTATCTTTCAAGTTTGGGGAGTTAACTAAATTTTCCTGAAATATTTGTAAATCGTTGCAAATTTGGCTGTATGAGCTGGAAGCATTGGGAGATGATTCTTCTTGGGTACCGAATGTTTATTTGTAGAATGGTCTCAGTGCATTCAAGTGATCGGGAGCAATACTGTGTTTGTTTGTTGCACTTCTTCAGTGAACACTAGTAATTATGTTGTAATCCAAATTGAGGTAAATGCATTGCATGTGAGGTTTATAGTTTATGATTTGGGCTGCAACACATTCTTTTTAGCATTGGGACTACAGCGTTGATAATATAATTTTCAATACTTAATTAAGCTTTAGTTTAACTTTTTTTTGAATCTTGAGTTTTTAAAATTTAATCTATTTTCTAATTTCAGCTTCATTTTGACAGGACAAATCAAAATTTTAATGCAAAATGAAAGGGGCATTCTTAATTTATGAGCATCGCCCAGAACTCTTGATTTTGTCAAAGTGCTGTTGAACAACAAATTTCTATAACCATGTCAGATTATTTTGACATCGATCAGATTCTTATGGAGGAGGAGGTGAGGATGGATCATCTATATCAATATCATATGATATGCTTAAGTGCACAATTTTAATATCAATAGCGGGTTTGTTTGTTAAATAAACAATAGGCAGTGTCTGTAATGTTTCGAGTGGGCGCAAATGGAGTTGGTCTCTTGGATCCAGGATCTGAAAACAACAATGTGCGTATATTTTCATGTTATTCATCCATTCCTCATCTTGTATCTAGAGTGGAATAATGAACAATATGAAAATGGTTGCAGGTAGAAGCAGGTGCAAAAGTGGAGTTGCCATTTTGGCTGGCTCAGGATCTATGCCTCAGACGAGCAGCTGTTGTCAATATCCCAACCTTCTTTAACCAAAGGTGTTTTGTCCTCTTTCAATAACCGAGATTCAGAAATTATACTTTCAGGGAATTTATCACTCTTATTACAAATTAATTCCCACAATTTTTACTCCTAGATTCAAAGTAGATTGTTGATATTCTTGCTATTTTCCACTTCCTCATTAAAGTTCAGAGTAATTGGTTTCAGAGAATATCATTAAGGTATACTGAAGTAAAATTTATTGAAGCATTCATTTTTTGCCTGCTTTTGATGTTCTACATTAATTTCTTTATGTGCTGCAAAATCATTCTTGCCTGGAGATGCGGGTGTCTGCAAAATAGACATGACCAAAAGTTTCTGGCAATCTGTTAAACCAGGTCAAATTCAATTTGACCAAAAGGCGAACATTATGATTTTCTTCAAGCACCTGCTAATATGTGCCACTATAATTTAATCTATCTGAAAAATATAAATTTTTGTTAAGATTTAGACTATAAATTTCAGAATCCTCCTAATGATTTTCTAGAGGACAAAGAAATCATAAGATCAGATGTAAATTATTTTGAATGATAAAGCCAGGTTTGATAGGTATTTCCTATCCATGTCAATGACTCAAGAAATAATCAAAACGTACAGATAGTAAAATACGGTGGTTGCCTCTTTGCGGCAAACAATTTATGACAATGATTGTATCAATAATCTAAAATATTTGTAGTGAACAGTTATGAATATGATTCTGCCATCAAGTTATAAAACACGAGCAGCTTAGGGACATCTCAAGCATATGATGTTGTGTGCTTGGCTTACTTGAAGCATTTGCATGAGAAAAAAATATGAATTATGATGTTGCACTGCATGCAATGTGAATTGTGTAATTATTTTTGTCAAAATCTGGTTGTAACGATCATGCATGTCAGTTGTATCAAGATCATGCGTTGGTTGTATGAAGGATAAGGGCAGTGCAGACAAAATACACTCTAGTTCTAATCTTCAATTATAATGTTGCAGCAACAGGCTCTATCATTCTATCAATAATAAATTAATTAGTAGATGCCATTTGGCTAGCATGATAACATTAATTTAATCATGTAAGATATTGTGTCATGTGAATGGAGGCCTAAGTGCTGCAATGGTTGGAGGAAAACAGTGCATTTGTTAAAGGAATTATTCTCATTATGTGCATGATTGTGGATCATATCACATGCACAAAAATTTGAGGGTTATGTGTTATGCAGAGGCTTGAGAGCTGTCATGCATTCTTTGATACAAGCATGGTAGATGCCAGCTTGGGTTTTAGCTACATTCTAATGATTATTTGAGAGGGCTTTGTTCATATCATATGTTAAATGGTTATCTTAAATTTTCTATGTTTAAGGAATTTTTTTTTAGGATTTTTGTGCAAAAGAAATCAAGCATGTAGTGTTCTGATCATATTACAGAATGCATGTAATCGTCTTGTTGAAAAACACGAGTTTCGTAAATGAGAGTATGGAGCAGGTTGAGTGTAATTGGGAAGCAAATGTGAAGCCTTGTGTTTAAAAAATCTCTGTGAATTTTCATCAAGTTTTTTTGACATTTTTATCTTTCTTCTATGTATCTTTGTAATATTTTTATGGTTTGATATGATTCAGTGTGCATGGCATACAACCCACCACTACTTGTTAGATGTTAGTATCAATTCTGAGGGTATTGGCTGTGTTGTTAACTCTGAAACAGCCTAACCTCTCACATTCAGTCCCTTAGCAAGCAAAAAAGTTCAATCTCCAAAGAGTATACTCATGAAAACACAGAAAGGACTGTTATAAATGTAAAGGGGATTATTGTTTCCCATTTCTTAACACTTCTAGTTGTTTTCCAAGCAAGATTGCTGCTTATTCTCGGAGAGTTCGCAAAACTGAACCTATGAATTCTGTTGTGAGCTAAAGAGCACCTGGAAGAACTTATCAGGCATATGTCCTGAATGACGTGTGACAATTCTAATGGCATTCCCGAATCCTTGAATTTCATCTTATTTCTTAGCCTTTGACTGGAGTAAGGGCGCCTCAGCATTTTCAGGTATTCTGTCTTAGGAACACAGAAATGGCTTGTCAATGGAATACTATAGCTATATAAGCACGCCTGCCCTTATTCAAAATTTCAAGGACACAATCCTCTAGATGATTGGTGTTGGCATAGATTGGCTACTCGAATATCTTCCTCAAAGTCTGCTTGTACTATGGTATGCTTTGGGAAGCTTGAAAATCACCTTGAAACATGCTTCAGAAGTTGTAAAATTGCCTTTGTTGTAAAACAAGTGTCCTTGGTATTGCACGTCATATCAATGAAATGTAAGCTAAATTTCATCAAATCTTGAATGGATATAATTGAGTTGCTGTTTCCAAAAGAAACATTACTATGTCTACTGCTTATGTGGCTACAATATTCGCTTGGCATTGTAATGCTGCAATGATGTCCTATATGCTCTACATGTACCGCTTGTATCCGAGAGTCCTTTATGGCAGCTTCCGTGTAGGACTGTTATGGATCTCGACTAGTAGTTTTTAGGTTGCCCCAGCTGACCAGCTCTCAAAGGCACCCTTTTGGAAATGTCTTGATCATCTTGGGTCCCACATTCCCTCATTGGGCCACTTAGCATTTTGGACACTTCTGTGGTGTGGCTTATGCCCACACACTGATTTTTTCCAAGAAGCCATGGTGCCTTCACTGTAAATGTACTCTCGCTTATCTGGGGAGTCTAATGGCTATTTTCCGTGTTTTTGGATCTGGACCCTTTTCCCCAGACATGTGACAAATTTACTCACCCTATCCTATTCTTAGAGGGTGATATATAAGTATCCCTCCAAAACCATTTCACACCTTGACATGATTTTCAACTGCTTTATTTGCTTGATCTTAATGGCTATCATTGTCCATTTTAATCACTTAGCAAACTCATTACTGACATTCAAGAGTTGCATTTTGTTACCATTCTTGCCTCTCAACTCTTCCTTGCTACACAAGGTTGCTCTGCTTGCTATGCCAGTTAAGGTTTGATCTACTAGTCATCCTTCCACGGGGTTATCAACACCTTCCAACTTTATATTGTCACTGGCCTTCAGATTCCAGGACTTGGGTTTCTGAGGGTGCTTTACATTTAGCACTATTGCAGATTTTCTTGACAGTTATTGCTGGAATCATTGGTGTTTTTGAGCATTTATTGCATCACATAATCTAGAATGCAGTAAAAGTTTCCATTACTCTGTTGTATCCATTTGCATACTCATTGGAAATCAGGAAATTTACAACTTGCATTCTCTAACCTTATTCATTTACTTTTAAAAAGTGAAAAGGAAAAATATAAGCCAGGTTACTTTAACTTGGCGTTAATAGTTATTTGTATTATTGTTATGTGCTTTTACTTTCAATATTGCAAGTAGCATTGGTAGTCTATATTTGCTTGGTTGGGACCTACAACTATTCAAATCCTAGATCTTCATCACGACTCATATTTTCAGTTTTACCTGGGTTGGTTTGTTATCCGTAGAGCCTGTCCATCACAAATGATTCTCTCCTTGTGTTGGTTACATGCATCATACGGACTGACATTACATGGAATTCTAAGTGGTGGAAAAATAAGCAGACTCCATATATGAAAACAGATATTGCAACTCTTGAAAGCACTAGATGCTACAAAGAGGATGAGTAGAGGTTGGTGACATAATCAGATAGACTTGTTGATAATTTGTTTATCGAACTTTGACGTGTCCACAGTCCAATAATAATAAGTCAACAATTTTTGATGGTTCACATGCTTGTGATCTGAAATGTGATGAAATCATGATGGTCATGATGACAGATCATGTAGTGTGATCCAAACGTTGATTCAAAAAGTTGTGCACAGTTATTTGATCAGAAATCATGATGACCGAATCATATCGTGTGATTTAATTTTGTTTATAATATTTTCCATGAATAGTTCTGGTTGAAAGAGCTGCTACCAACTTCTTGCTAAGAACAAGGTGCAGGGAAACAAACTAAAAGATTTTTGCAAGGGTGAGGTTGATTAAATAACTCTTATACTGATTGATAACTTACAAAAGTTAGGTTAAGTAATTTGAAGTTGGCCTCTGATAAAATCTAAAATTTAGAAATAAAGAGTTACAGCTCTAATATTGCCTTAGCAATTTCAAGTATCCTGCCCCTAGGAAGTGATATACGGCTTGGCAATGGAACAAAATAGCTTTAATAAAGCATTGGATCCAGTTATTTGAGGACACGATGCACTAGATGGTGGGAATCGGCATAGATTGGCTAATTGTATAATTATCTTCCCGGGGACCATTCCTTCTCTCTGTAGACTGTGGGTCATAATTGTTTTTCTGCTGGCAATTATAAAAATTGCTTCTGTTGTACAATAAGTGTTCCCTTTTTTTCACAAACAATTATAACTAAATGCTTTGCATAATGCCAGGAAGACCCTCAAGATCTCCGATCTACTATGCTAATGAAGAGAGGTGGGTTACAGGATCAACTAGACTGGTTGATAGGCATATTAATACTTTTGACCGAAAGCATTTCAATCCAACTCTTGCCAAGATACAGCTACTAAATTCAAAGCAGTGTTACGCGGGGACGCATCCCCTAGATTTTGGTGATGTCCTGAACGTTTCGGGGACTTGGGGACTTGGAGGGGACGTTCCCTATTTTTTTTTTAATTTAAAAAAAAAAAAATCTGATGTTTTTGCTTTTAAAAAGTTGTTATTTTTACGAAGAACATTAAATTATAATCTTGAAAGTACCTGAATAGAGTTTAAATCCCTAAATTTCATTGAATAAAGTTAAAATATTCAAATATTAATATTTTATATATTATTTTAATAGCCATCCCCTTGCCGTCCCCAAAATTTGGGAATTTTTTTCCCATCCCAGAAACCCCGTCCCTTCGTCTCCATGTCTCCTTGTCCCCGAGACTTCGGTAATTATGATTCAAAGCCTTTAGGTTGATCAAAATAGTTGATATATTGGTGGATAACATATAAACATTAACTTGAACTTGGCTTATGATGTAAACACAAGTTCAATAAAAAATAGATGCAACACTTGCATTATGCAATCTTGCAAAAGTAGTAAGATCTCTATGATATTTCTATTGTTACTGCAGCCGAGAACCATCTAAAATGGGCAACCAAATTCGTTGCCCATCTAAAGCCATCTTTGAGCATTATGAACTGGAACAATTGTGGTGAAAACTTTGACTAATCTAGTATGCTAATCTGATCAAATGATTTCCGTTAATTGCTCTTAGGAAATAGTACTCACAATGTGATGTTGTCAATTCAATTAGCTTTGCAACTTGGTTTTTGTTACCATATTTTAGGCCAAATAAGTCTGTGCCAAAGGAAGAGGTTGCATGCAAGAGCATGGAATAAATTAATTAATAACAGAGCTGCTGTCCTAAGTTTGGCGCCAAAGGAAAATAGGGTGCATGCATGGAGGTGCATGGAGGAATGAATGAAATAAACAAAGCAAAGAACTTCTAGATGTTGGTGCCATGGAGAGATAAGGTTGCATGCATGGAGAATAAATAAAAGGAAGGCAGTCCTATATGTGGTGCCATAGGATTAAAATAGAACTGTTGTTCTAAAATTGGCGCAAGGGAAGATAGAAGAAGGAATAAATAAAAACAAACTGCTGTTCTATTTTTAGAGGTTGGATAAAGATGGAATTGATTAAAAATAGCAGCAGTCTTGCCCATGCGCCAAGGATAGAGGGAGATAAATAAATAAAAGAAAGCATGCTGCCGTTCCAGTTCAGATTGGCGCCAAAGATAGAAATGGATAAACATAGCAGCTGTTCCAAAAGTTTGGCGCCAGCAGAGGATAAGGTGCATGGTTTTAAATTAAACAAATTAAATAGAACTGCTGTTCCTCCTAGAAGTGGTGCCAAGCATGAAGGGGTAGGATTAAAAATAATAAAAGAAAGCAGCAGTCTATTCTGGGCATCTTCAGCAGTCTATATTGGCTGATTGATTATTGTAAAAGATATACTTGAGAAGCTGATTTGCATAGGCATCTTCAGCCTTTGTACTTGCACCTCTGAATAAAATAAAGCTTCGTTTTGCCCTCTCATATCGCTGTTTTCAGATTTTTCATTGTGTTGCATAGGATATTGTGTTTGCCTTAGTGTGGAATTCACTCCCTCTATTGTTGTCATTTTTCCTAAACCCTTGAATTTATTATGCAAATAGTCTAGAGTTGTGCAGGTGTGTGGATCTTTAATTTCTCTGTGTGCAGAGTTACATGCAAGTATCAAATTATTGGTGTATCACCCCTATTTCCCATTTTCTGCATTCCTCTTCCCTTTTCCTTGTCAAAGTTTTCGTTTTTAGGTGATTCACAAGGGAACCAGCCCTCTCTGGAGGTTCACCTCAGACATAGGTTACCCACAGCCTTGAGGTGTTCCAATTTTGTCAACAAGAGAGAGAGTACACACACCATTCTCTATCAAGGTGCAACTTTTAGGTGACAACAATTTCTTTCTTATTTGTACCTTATGTTTTGAGTATTTTTGAACAATATCAAAGATAACAAGCTTGCAATGCATCACACTGTTTGCAATTTTATGATTAATGGGTTGTATTGCTTCCTTTTAAATTTTGATCTATCAGCTGAAATTCAATATTATTTCCAAAAAATGATGCATTTTAAGCATTTCTTAAATAGTGGCTGCGGACCTTCCTAGTTATGAATGTAGTTTTCTTGTACATAGAATGATTCTAGGCTTAGTTGTGTCTTCAATGTAGGGAATAGCAAAGGTCACAAGGCAAACCTAGACTGCCCGGAAATGCCAAGTACCCCCGTACCAGGCCTGATACGTACCGGGTTTGGGTATGTTGTGGGTACTTACCCACATGCCCTGGGTATGTACCCACAACATACCCACATGGTTTTTTTTTGAAGTACAAAAATAAATAAAACTTGAGGGCTTTGACTGGAATTGAAACTTGGAAAGTTCGTGTGAGATTCAATATTGCCAATAGGCTCAAGGGTCAAGAGAGATGAAAAGGACTTCATTTGGTTGACTTACTATTTGGGTGCTTTCTTGTTGCTCCTCATGGGTCCTTTATTCTTCAGTCAATTTGGAAGGCATGGGAACAAGTGAAGCACTTGGTGGTTGGGCAGCCTATCTTCTCTTCCTTTGACACTAGGTGCCAAGCCTACAAATCGATTTTGTCGAATCTGAAATATAATGACAAGATCCTTGCCTTGACAAGAGGCTGCTCTGCCCTCCTTTGGTTTGAGAAAGGAATTAAAATATTTCATGACTTGTACAGATTTGGGAAGTGGATGGAATGGACAGATTTTAAAGCTTTCTATAAGCTTCCTCAATCTCAGTTCAGAATGTATACAATGCCCAGAAATGCTTTCACAGCTCCCTCTACTGGACTAATTATGGAGGATGAGAATGACTTTTGGGATACTATGAGGTGGCTCAAAGGGCCCCTTCTCCAAGAGGCTACCTCCAAACAACTCTATGAAAAGATTGCCTTCTCCCCAAACCTTTCCTGGGCCTTAACAATAAGTGGAATGTTTGTGAGCCCATTGTAGATGGACTAATAGATTTAATGTTTTGTGGTCTTCTTGTATTCAGTCAAAGAAATCTTGCTTTAGATGGCTTCTGGTTCATAATAAGCTAGGTAGCCGGTATGGGGTACAGTTTGGGTATAGGTACGGGGATCCAGTATATTGGTACAACAATTTTTTTGGGGGCCCGGTATGGCACTTGGGTACGGCCATACAATATATATATATATATATAAAATATTAAAAATATTTAAAAATATAGCCAAATAAGCAAAAATTCAGCCTTATACATGAATAGAGTAAACAAATTATTAAATAAGTGAAATAGCCAAATAACATATTAATAATTCAATGCATTTTGTCGTGATATTCATTGATCGAACTTCGAACAAGTACATTGTTCAAACTCCAAATGTTACAATGTCCAATTATAATCATAAATAATAACAAATCACATAACTGGACTGGAATTCCGGCTATTACCAGCTCCCTTCAAATCTGGCAGTTCAGATTCCTTTGGGGTTTCTCTTATTATTCCTGCATTAGTCTTACTTGCCAGTGGAGATGCTGCCACTGCATTTTTGATTGCACATTACCCAAACTCATCTCAACTGTTGCAGTTTGAGCCATTGCTTTAGGTACTTCTGTGAATGCCCTTGTTTTATCACAGTTGAATCATTTACATAATCCCATCTATTGACCACCCCCTCCCCCAAAAAAAAAAAAAAAAAATTTGCTGTTTTTACTGTGGGTACGTTGTGGGTATGGCCAGGGAATGCCCAGCAGTACTTGGGTACATCTGGGTACTTCCTGGGAAGTACCCAGATGTACTCGGCTACTGCTAGGCGTACCCCGGCATACCGTACCCGTGTTGCGTGCATCGGGTATATGCCGTACCATACGCATGCCCTGTAGGGTATGTACCGGCTACCTAGATGATAAGCTTGTTGTTGGCTTCTAATATTTTATAGGTTGCTGAGACTATAAGCTTGTTGCTTTCTTTAAATTTTTTATATATTTATATTTTTTACTTTTTAAAAATATATTGTACGAACGTACTGACAGTGTACCGTACTCGAGGTTTTTAAAAATTTGCTGTTTCAGTGTGCTGTACCCATACCTGTACTGAAACAGTCTAGAGGCAAACAAACACAGAAAATACCAGCATCAAGCTACTAAAACTTTCTGAGGGTAGAAACTGCGGCATGGGGCTTGATTCCTTCACTCAGACCAATCAAAGGAGAAACTTCTGAATAGAACTTGCCATCAACATGTATAAAATATGGCCCTTAAAACCATGAAAGGCCTGAACTGAAGAGAAGATAGCAAGCTTGGAGCACTACCAAAGCACATTAAAACCATTGGCACATTAAAAGTTTAAAACCTGGCCCTTAAATCTTTAAAGGCCTTAACTGCAGAGAAGATAGTAAGTTGAGAGCACTACCAAAGCTAAGTGAAAACTGAGCAAGAAAAATCATGTATTCTGCATGCATGTAGGAAAAAACCCACACAAAAACAATCTTTGTGAGGAAAGAGCATGGAAATTGTTGTTACAAAGGAGAAAGATTTGTGATTAGGATAAAGTAGCAGTTGCTCTCTATTTGATGGTGCTGTGAAGGGAACTTGACAGGGTGAAGACTTGAAAAAACACATGGCTTAGGGGACAGGGAGGGTGTAGTGTTTTCTAGGAAATGCCAGCACTGCTGTCCCCAGCTCCCCTTCATCGACCCGTCCTTTGTTCCTCCAATAAAATTATTATCTGTTTTTTTGTTATGGTCTGTAAAACATCAAAATGTTAAAAGGATAAGAAAACCAAAGATTGATTTTTTTAAACGATTCTGGGAAACATAAGTTTTTGGGAAAAAACAACAATCCCGTTCACGTGCAATCTGAAATTAAAATAGTCTGTAGTGGTTATATATGAAGAAGTTAATCTGTTCAAATTTTAACGCTATGTATGAAACTAAATTTTACAGGCAGAAAATGAGCACGACCTAATTAAGTGGGGAGAGACATGTAACTAAATTTTAGTTTTATATGTTGGGTGGTTTTTAATTAGCCAATACGATAATGTGATGAAAATTCTAGTAGTTAATTTTAAACCCTTTTTCTGCTAATTTGGTTCATATCTAATTGTAGTGCACGTAAAACTTATGCTCAGTAATGTATCTTTGATTTGTGGAGCAGGATAAAGAAGGAAATAAAAGCTGATCCTGCTTGTGTCAACCTGAGGAGTCGATGCCCCTACTTCTACGAGTTAGGGTGCAAAATTGCACCATTGTAAGTTTTGTGATACTATTATCATTCATCTCTAGGATGTTAGTAATATATTTGTGCGAAGCTGTCTCTTAACACTGTATAATTATTGCTTCAGAAGTTCTCATTTTTTGTTCAAATTTGTTGCAAAGAAAGGAAACAAGCCATGTTTTTAAGGAATAGGTACTATTCTTAACAGTATTTTTAAACAAAAAGATGGATCACATTAAAGTACTAGAAAGAGAACAAAAGCCTCAACCCAAGGAGCAGAGTTAGATGGGGCAGAAGAAAAGAAAACTACACACTATGATAAAAAGAAGACATGAAACGTGAAAGAAGAAAGCCCTGATCTAGCTTTCAGGCCACTTGGTACTGATCAGCCCCTGGCTCTACTTAACACCTTCATAGGCAAGAGAATTGTCCAGTTGACTATAATTCTTCCTAACATGCTCAAACCTGATGATAAGGAAACCATTGCACAATTATTTAGTTTCCTGCATAATAGTATCTAACAAAAGATTGTCCACCTTCAGCATTCCTATCGCAGACTTGATGGACAACATCGAATCACCACATCTTAGAACTTTTATTTCTTTCAAGAGAACAATTTTGAGCCCTAGAGAGAGCCAAAAATTCAGCAACATTGTTTTAATTCTTACCCAAACCCTCAGTGTACTCTGCTACAACTTTTCCTTTACCATCAACCATGACTCCACCAGCCCCTGTGGCACCTTGGTTTTTCTTGGAGGCAGCATCAAAAAAATTAAAAATAGATGATAAGAGCCATTATACAGTTCCGGAGGTTTTCCTTTCTGCACCATTTTTGGATCTGATATTGATACTCGCATGACCTGAATCAGCCTTCTTTTTTAGTTAGCAAACAGCCAGACACATTGAAACCCTTATTTATTTTCATTGTTCACTAATAGCTTTATGGGTGCTACGACACAGACATAAGAGCTGAAGGGTTTGACACATTAATTTTGGAAGACGGCAAGATTTTTGGCCTTCCAAGTGTACCAGGTAACATCCCTTAGTAATGAAAGAACAACAAAATAATAACAGCGGAAACAAATGTTTATTTTATCGAATCAAAATAACATTACAAATCATAGGGATATATAGGATTAACATACTAAACTTGATCCTTACAAAATAGGATAGAACAGTATCCCAAAAACTAATACACTCCAAAGTCCTATGGATGTTATTATAAACTCCAACAATAGACAATCGCCTTTATTCTATATTCTATGTGAGTTGTTTAGATTAACAACCTCACTTACAGATAGGATGACTAGATAAATTAATCTAGTTAATAAATAATTACCTAATGTAATTATTTATTCTAACAGGTAATATATTCAACAAGTACTTTAGTGCTGGTTTTCCTTCTAAACTATTGAGGATACTTGTTTAACCTGTCAGTCACAAACATGGAACAACACGATATCAACTCAAGGATATCAATTTTGTATCCAATCATCTGCCAAATATGATTCCAAGCCTGGTTGGTAAACACAATGGATAAAAAGTTGATTGCAATCTTCACCCTTCTTCCAAAGAGCACAAATATATGGCCTGTGAGTGCTCTGCTTTCTCAGATTTTCAGCAGTAAAATTTGCCTTATGTAAGAGAGTCCACATGAGCGTATCTATTTTGGGAATTGATTTAACTCTCCAGAGCTTCCCCCAAATACTGTCCTTAATGAGCAGAGGGTTGTAATTTCCTGAAAGTAACTCGCTGTACCCTTGTTGCACATGATACTTCCCAGATTTTCAAAGGCTTCCCACACTATCACATTTTGAACACCTTAGCTTGATGTTCCTCTCTTTCAACAACTTTAGAAAAACTTAATTCTCTTGTTTCATCTCCTACGCATCACTATACCAATCCTTTCACTATAATGGTATGGCCTCTCAACTCGCCAGGAAGATTATTGCTCTTGCCAGGAACTTTACACACACCTTGGTTTCTAAAGTGATCACAAATCTGAAAAATCTCGATGATTCCTCCTAAAAGTGGTATACCATTTATGGCATCAGTCCTGTTGTCGAAATATTTTGTATGAGACAAAATATGAGAAATCACAACAGTTCAGGGGACTATTAAATCCCTCCTTATGGGGAGGTTCCCTTATTAAAAACCAAAATGAAAACTGCAGGAGCATTTATAGTATTTAACCTGGGTTTTGGGGTGTTTGGATTCCATATGTTGGTTTTTTTCAGGAAGGATGAAGGAGAAGAGAACAGAAATGGAAAGGGAAGAATTCAGAGGCGAGAAAGTGATAGCATTTTCATGAGAGCAAACATAGATCTCTAATTACTTCTGCATATCAAGAGATAAAAACACAACATCTCATAATATGAAAATAAGCACCACAAATCATATCAAAAAATAATATGATTAGAACATACACAGACACAAAGTTCAGAATATGCTCAAGGGAAATTGAAGTTTTGTTAATATTTTCACTGTGAAATGTACAAGTGAAGAACAAAAGAGTGGGGGGAGAGGGAAAAGAAAGTCCTCTTCAATTCTCTATTCTCCAAAAAAGTCAATCAGCAGAACCCCAAAGATCCTTTACAATGAGAAATGACCCCCTATTTATGCTTTTCCAGCCCGTAACCAATTTATAACTGCTTTTCTAGAAAAAGAACTTTTATTTTTTTACTTTCACTTAAGTTATAGAGTTTTTCCAGCCCATAACCAATTTATAACTACTTTTCTAGAAAAAGAACTTTTATTTTTTAACTTTCACTTAAGTTTTAACTTAGACCGACTTTATAATGAAGTCACTTAAATGATTACAAAAAGTACTTTTCCCAACGAAGAAATAGAAAAGTCACTTAAGTGATGGATACTAGAAAGGGGGATGAAGAACGAGGAGAAGAGCCAACAACTGAAGAATTATCCCGAGTAATCTGCTTTGGCACTTTGACATGCAACATGTGCAATCTGAATTGCATGACAACACTTTTACATCTTGTTCATGAGGAATGATTGTGTTATCAAGAACATCAACCTTGGAATTTGTAGCCTCCAAGATCTTTTTGACTCGCCTAAACAGGTTAGGGAGCTCCTTAGTTATGTCAAAGACTGTGTTGCAAATCTTAGCAATCATATTCATGGAATCAACACTGAGGTGTTGCAAATGGAAAAGCTGATCTTTGATAATTCCCATGAATTGATTCTTAATTTATTCAACTAATATCAACTTAGAATCATTTTCATTGAGGGTTGGCAGTGCATGTCATGCAAATCCACGCAGATCTCTGATTTCAGTATGTCACTTCTCTACAAATGAGATGAAAGATCTTCATAAGCTTTCTTGATTGTCTTCATTCTCCACTCAATGGTTCGAACCCATTTTCTAGAAAAATCATCTTTAGCGCAAGTGAAGGCTCCCTTTGATAGGAGTATGTTCTTGTCTGAATTAGTTATGGACTAAACATCACGAATCAACATTTCCCAGTGTGAAGTCTCCACGTTGATTGCTTTCGGAGTTCCATTGATTTTCTTTGTTACTTTATCAATGAACTAATATAGTTTGCTGATTTCATGGATGTATTTGCAACCATCCATCAAACTGTTTTCCACCCATGCCTCAGTGACCTTTCCTTGTTTGCTGAAACGGTGAACCTCTTCAACAACCCTTTGATCAAACTTGTTGAGAGGAGAGACTGCCTATGCTGAAGAGGTCAGAGGAGCTTCAGGATCTAGAAAAGCCTGAATATATGATGATAGTATGTGCACATGCTCCTCCAACTGCTCTTGCATTTGTTTCCTTTTCTGAACTCTCTCAATGAGTTTGGCACTTGATTCTTCAAAGTTGTGCACATGTAATGAGATCCTATTGAGATTATAATCTACCATAATCATATCTGACTCATCCTTTTCAACCAATGGCTGAGCAATCTCTACGAATTGGGCTCTTGAAGCATCAAAGACAGGCCTTGACTTAGTCTTGGCTTTCTTTGCAATTCTGTTGATTTGTAGGAGATTAGCAACTTTTTCATAAGATGGGTGAGAACCTTAACAAATTTTCACCTCATTTATTCAATTAGTGGTGGTATTGAGTGTTAGAATATGTTGAATATTTTGTATATTGTATATCTAGGAGTACTGTACACCTTTGCCATGAGCGTTAACATATGTGATTTTTATCTATACGTGTATATGGGTGGTGTCATAACCCATGACTTATGGGGAACCGTTATGGGTTGTTTTGTTAGCCCATGGTTTTGGTACCCATTGTATTGTAAAACCGCTTTGATGGTTTCCTATTGATGTGCTTACATATAGCTGGACATGCATAAGAGGGTAGAGCAGAACTTGGAAGTACATTATTGTATTGTAAATAGTTAAGTTAATGCAATAAGAGAGAGAAGTTACTGTGTTGGTTTTTTCCTTGGATTTCCCGGATAAATCAACATGTCATTTTGGTTTCTTTGTTTATCTTGAATATTTTATTAAGTATAGCTTCTCGTTTATTTGTTTATTGGATCGATTCTCTTCAATGAGTTTGGCAATTGATTCTTCGAAGTTTTGCACATCTCCTTCATGAGTAGGTTCCCCTAACGGGATCCTACTGAGATTTTAATCTAACATAATCATGTCTGACTCATCCTTTTCAACCAATGGTTGGGCAATCTTTATGAATTGGGCTCTGAAGCATCAAAGACAAGCCTTGACTTAGTCTTGGCTTTCTTTGCAATTATGTTGATTTGCAGGGTAGATTAACAATTGTGTCATAAGTGGGTGACAACCTTAACACCTTTTCACCTCTTTTATTCAATTAGTGGTGGTACCGGGAGAAGGATGGGAAGAAGGAGATTGGGGAGATAAAGTTTGCAATGGGACGGGAGAAGGATAAGGGGATGAATGAGTGGATGGAGGAGAAAAATGAGTAGCAGGTGAAGGTGAAGGAGAATGAGAGGGATTCCTATGAGGAGAATCTCAGGAAGGGAGAAAGATTGGAGAACTTCTTTTGGGATGATTGGAATGTCTTTCAAAGGAAAAGAGACAATTTCCCTTGCTGGGGAAGCCCTAGTGTTTCTTCTTATCAATGACTTCGTAGGGAGGAGAGGCTGTCGCTTCTCTTTGGAGAAGTGACCCTCTAGGAATGCTCATATCAACAACATTGTTTTTGTGGCATGAGACCTACATGTTTTCTATCCATACACCATTGTATTGAAGGTTCCTTGATCAATCTTGGGAGTTTTAGTAGCAAAAACCTTGTTGAGAGGTAAATTTTGCAAAAACAAATAAAATAAATTCAGCCAATCTTCCAAGAAACTTTTTCTTGGATCTTTTCATCACAACGAATGCGTGATCACCAATATCACTTGTCTCCTTGATTGACCAATCAATTGGTTTCAGAGGTTGACATTGCATGGTTTTTGTGAAGTGTGGGTCAACCAAATCACTCCCATCATCAACAAGCTGACCCATTCTAGTATGAACATTTTCATTTGCTCAATGGTCATCCTCATGTAGTCCCTCTAGCGGACCTCAAAATCATTAATACAATTCTCCCAAAAATCCTCTATCTTGGGTTGAAGAGTTACATTGTTGGCAATCCTTAGCATATTATTCATTACAAAATTTTTATCAAAAGTAACCCTCTTGATATACAAATGCAAATTGAAGGGAAGCAAGGTAGGCTCAATATTTTGTGCATCATCAACGTTCTTGTAGCAATAAAACCAAGTTTAATTGGAAAATTAATACTTTTGATCATTCTTTCCTTGCACTTAAGAGTGAAGGATTTCCAATTGCTTGCAGAAATCCCGATCAATACCAACTTATCATTTGCATCCTTTGGTATTTGTATGAATGTCCTTCAAAACCACCAACTCTGATGGAGGTAAAAGTTTGGAACTAATGAAATAGCTTCTAAACTTCGTTCTGAAAAGCTTCATAGATTCTTTTTTGAGATACTTGTTGTAGTGTTCCCCTCCACTATCCTAACAACAAACACAGTAAATGCATCATTGACTATCTTGAAATGAATTATATTGCCTTCGTGAGTGATCTGTGGATAAAAATCATAGATCCTCCAACTATCGAGAAAGTTGACCTTCTGAAAACAAGCTAGGTCATACTCTAATCATTGCGATTGAGTAGACAGGGTATGGGGTCATGTAGAATTCATTGGTGGCTTCTAAATTAGCTAGAGCATGATGAATATTGTCACACGATGATTTCACACCAGTTGATGTGTGGTCAGCCATCACAAATCATATTCATATCCGTGCCATCCAAGGTTTGAATTTTTCGTAGTGGGATCACCATTCTAAGAAGGACAATCATGTCCGAGATCTCTTTGTGAAATTCAGCCCATTCTAGATTTTTTGGAATCTTGGAGGGACCTTTCTCCTACCTTTAACCATGAGGTAACCAACATGTTTTGAAGCTTAGCGTCTTTGTTGTTCCATTCAGCTATTGCATCTTCTTTGGTGAGAACTACCGACATGCTTTGCCTCCGTACTCTAAAAGTAAGGCTGATAACATTAGAATCAAGATGGCCAAATATTGTACCACTAGGTGCTTTGACTTTGGCGATAGGATCATAGTTTTTCACACAAGCTAGAACAAGGCCAATACATTGTATGGATAATGAGAAACCAATGGCTCAACAATCTGTTGTAGAAGATTCGCTTTTGTCCATGGTGTACGGTTACTTTTTGCCATTCTCACTCGAAGATCCATGAAAAGTCCATAAAATCAACATTTTTATCTCTGATATTGTGTAGGTCAGTGACAAGAACAAAGATAGGTTTGTAACCAGAATAGTTGAACTTCATGGCCGGATAGGTGAACACAAGCAATAGGCAAGTGATTTGGAGATTGTATGTAGCAATGGAAGTGTTTGAGGAAGTGATTTTCAGACCATTTATGAGCAAGAAACCTCCAAAATGCTCTGGAGATTAAACAAAAAAACCACCACCTCATTATACAAGTTTATAGTCAATATGTAGGGGCTTGAGAGAGGAAGTGGTAGTCAATTTTTCATGGATTTTGGTTGGATAGATCATGAGTTAGAGCAAAACACCATAGATAGGGCGTAGGGTAAACTAGGGCACATGCAAGTTTCATGGAGGCGAAATAAAATTGTTTTGTGACCTAAAAACTCTTTTCAAATGCACTTTATGCCTTTTTGAGGCTTGGGCACCCATGTTAAATGGTTTAGGAACTTAAGTGAAGGAGGGACACACTTTTTGGTGCTTAAAGAACCCATGGTATGCACCGGTTGCACTTTGGGAGCATTTTGGGAAGTGTGACCCACCTTTTTCATGCTTTGGGAACTACTTTAAGTTGAGGCAAACATGTTTGGGGCTTTTGGAACCAACTCTGAAACATGTGTGCACTTTTTTCTTTCTTTTGAAATTAATTGTATGCATGGCACACTTATAAAGAGGTTTTAGAACCATTCAAATGCCCAAGCGCACTTCTAAGTCACTTTTGAATTCATTATATGACTAAGGCGCACTTCAAACATGTTTTTAGTACCATTAGGTACCCTATGCACTCATATGAAGCACTTTTTGAACCAAATAAAGTGCCGACGCACTTACAAATTGCTTTTGGTACCCCTTTAAAGCTTGGGTGGTCATGGGAAGCAAGTTTTGTACCATGCAAAAAAAACTTGGGTGGCCATGGAAGCACCTTTGGAACCAACTAAAGTGCAAAGTCGGTTTATAACATCATTTTGGAATCTATAAAGCACGTAGGTGCTTTTCCAAGGCAATTTTGGGACCATAAATTGCAAAGTAGTGTTACAATGAGGTTTAGGAACTCAAATAGTGTGCAAGGCGGGCATCCAATACATTTTGGGAGCTAACAAAGCGTGGGATGCACTTGTGAAGGTGAAATGGAACTGCGCACAAATAAAAGGTAAGTTACAAGGCGCAATTTGAAGTTAGCAAAATGACAAGGACACACATTGAAGGCCAACATAGAGCAAGTCTATGAATGCGGGATATGATCAGTGCAGAAAACATGAGAGAAAAATGCATGCCAAGACAAATTTTGAAAAATGGGCATTAAGATTTGGCATTATAACTAGTCCAAATGTCAACTTTCTTCCTATTGCCCACAAATCAAGGGCAACCACTTTTGAAAGAGAAATTGCAGCATACATGTTCAGCTAAACAGAAAAACCATTAAATGGACTTCATTGATCACTAAAATTTGTTGAGGAGGTCTTCCTCCTAGATATTATTCACCATAACTCTAGTCCACAATGCATTGCTCTCATTTATCAGCCTCCAGATCGACTTGTCCCCATAAAATTCAGGCAAAATTGAGACATTTCTAATACCCAAGCCCCACCAGAGTTTAAGAAGACAATTAATATCCCCCTCAACAAGGCGGAACCTCTTCTTCTCTTGTTTCCTAGCACCTTTTCCCAAGAGTGATTTTATAATCTTTTCAAATAGTTTGACAATTCAAACAGGATCATGAATGGAGGACAATAAATAAAGAGGAATAGAGGATAAAAATGATTTAGTCAAGATGTTCCTCCGAGCCAAGGTTAACCAGAGGTGCGTCCATATATAAGCTCTGCAATATTCTACTCAAAACATTTTCCCACTGAGTTTTGGCATGGTTGCACAGACTGATAAGAATCCCAAGGTACACAAAAAACTGCTTCAGATCCCCTGATTTGAAACCAAAAATCTGGGCTAGCTTTTTCCAAACACCATCGAGCAATTATAAGCATACACATTAGACTTACCAGCATTAATTCTAGCCCCAGTTACCTCACAGAATTTGTCTAGAATTCCCTTCAAGTGTTAAATTCTTCCACATAAGCATATCCCATCAACATGGAAACATTAATAAATATTGAATGGGTCGAATTTTCCATATATGAGGTGATTGAAACACCGTAAATCTATCCCTGCTCTTTTGCATGCTTAAGCAGATAGCTCAATGATTCCACCATGATGACATACAACGTTGGGGAGAGGGGGCAATCTTGCCTAATTCCTCATGTAGCCCTAAAGAAGTAAGACTACCCTCCACTAATTAAAACAAAAATGAGTGGGAACTAATGTACACTTTCCCGCAACTATCTGACCCACTGTTCACAAAAATCCATCATGCAAAGCATCATGAAAAGAAATTTCCTGTTAAGATGGTCATAGGCTGTAGCTTGGTCATTTTTAATCGACATTACTCTCTTTTGAATTCTCATCGCTAAATGTATTGCTTCCTGAGAAATTATCACTTCATTAAGGATTTGATGTCCTTTGACAGCCCCACCCTGTTCCTCCGAAATAACACTAGACAGCCATGTTTGCAACCTCACAGCTATTATCTTCAAAATGATTTTCCAAGCGAGGTTGCAAAGAAAATTATCTTCTTTCGGGACTAGAGCGAGCAAAGTGGAATTGATTGCCTGTAAAACTTTACCCGAGACTATCTTCAAGGGTTATTTCCTTTGCTAGCTGCCTATTCATTTCATTCATAACAAGATTCAGGATAAGCTCAATCAGGTCTTCTTGGGCCCTGCCAATATTGTCATCAGATGGTAAGGACTGAAAACAATCCTTAGCTGCCTCTCTAATTGCCTTATCCTATGTTAAATACTCCTCACCTTCTCTTTCAATTAGTGAAATATGATTTCACATTCTGTGAGTAATCACCGCTGTATGCAAAAAAACTGGATCTGCATCTCCATGTTGAGCCCATAAATCCCTGGATCTGAGTCACAAGGAGTCCTCTTTTCAAGCTTCCCCAACTCAGATAGCAATTTATTTTCCTCGGCTCTGCTAACATCTTATTCTAAACCATTTTGAGCCAGGCTATTTATCATTTCCAACCTAGTGCAAATTCTACTTTTTAACTCTCATTCACGTTTCATTCTGCTCCTTTGCCATTACTTTAGTATTTCAGTTTTGCATGAAACCTATACATGTCAATCCCTTCTACATTGAATTCTTCCCACCATCTTTTGATATTCCCAGAAAAATTGTTATGCTTGATGAGGTGGGGATTGAAATCGAATGAAGCATTTCTGGGCGGTTCAACTTCATGGAATTTTAATAAAGCAGGAGCATTATCTGATCTAGCCTTGGGCAAGATAAAGGATTCAGCATCAATGTTAAGTCCCAAGAGTGATTAATCAGCAATAAATCTATCCGATCTCTCCAGATTAAAACAATTCTTTTCTTCTATTTGATCAGGTAAGACACCGCCTTTGGAAACACATCAACAAGATTCCTTTCTTCCATGAGGTCCAACACACATCGTGAATTCTGATCAAAGAGGGCCACTTCCTCATTTTTCCCCTCTAACCTCGGATTAAATTTAAATTGCCTCCAATGTTCCAATTTTTTAGTCCATTCGAGGACTCATCTTGCCAATTTTGTTGTCATTACTCTTCTGCCAAAGACTGATGATTAGGCCCATACACATTTGTATTCTTTTCCCCGAAGCTTGGCATTCCAAAGATATTCCAATCCAAGACAAATTCGTAACTAACTACTAAGAATTTCCACTTTCCGTTGTCCCAGCTCTTGGTAATACCCCCTAGAATTCCCCGTAGAGTGTATGCTCTCAACATTGTACCTAATGTCATTCCAAATATCTGTGATTCCTGAAAAATCATTCTCCGGAAGGTTAGTCTCTTGCAAAAATATTATTTCAGGTAGGAGATCTTGAATCTTACCTTTAAGGGTTTTTCTAAGCAAGGGAGAACCCATGCCCGTTATATTCCAAGAAAAAATAATCATTTTCTAAGGCTGCGAGAGACAACCTTCTTTCCCATCGCTCCCTGAGCATCTATTGTAATTTGTTCACTTACCTGAAAAGCTGTCTCTCCTACGTAGTTTTCCAGAGATATTCGCTTTTGAGAGTCCTATTCAACTGTGTTTTTGAAACAAGTTTGCAACTACTCCAATCTTTTTGGTTGATCTGTCTTCCTCTTAGCAGATGTGCCACAATCAATTTGGGTTTCCATTTGACTCAAGGACATCATACCTCAAGGAACTGTTTCATCATCTATCAATTTTTCATACCCCTTTTCTGAATCAGCATCCTCATCAAATCCTCCTTTGTCCCACTTTCCACCTCCTCATGCATTCCTTGTTCCTTACCTATAATGGTGTTTTTTTGTTTCCTCCTGCATTTTTTCAAAACCTTCTGCTTCAAGAATATTTATATATGAAATCCCTTCAATAGTCTTCACCATAGATGTGTATACCGCCCCCTCTTCATTGACATTTTTATCTTCTAGTGCAGAAAACTGATTTTGGGTAAGCAGGCAACCTCCCAAATAGCCACATCCCGATTTCCTCTCTTTTGTCTCTTGCTTGTAACTGTAACGAACCCTTCATTCTCAGCACCCTTGGGGTTCTCCTTTACACCTGTTTGAGATTTGGGGGCCAATTGATTACAAAATGTTCATACTCATGGCCTACGTCACAAGGTTCTCCAAATTTTATCGAAAAAGTTCGAATTTTGCCGAACTTTATTCTCATTGAACATGAACTCAAACTTTATCCATTATTTTTGCATGGGAAGTTTTTGACACAATTTTGCATTATTTTACAAATGTGTGTATATATACATATACCGACTGAAAGTAGCGGACAAAAAGCTCTCTCCACTCTGTCCCTTTGACATATTTATGCATTTTTTCAAAAATAAAAATGATAGATTTTTTTTTGTTCGAACTTAAGATGTTTTTTTCCTTGAACTTTATCCCTTAACTTGAACTTGAACCGAACTTTATCCATGTTATCCATGTCAAACATAAACGTGAACTTGAACCTTGCGACTTAGCTCATGGCAATGAGTGAGTGCATTTGAAGGATTTGCTCATAATCAAGTTTTTGTTTCCACACTTGATCCGGCAACTCGATTTCAACACATTCTGGTGGGCCCTTAGCAACATCAATCTCCATGCAGATTCGGGCAAAGATAGTCGGGCCTTGAAGGATTCTTCCCTCCAAAACTGGATTGGGAAAAAACAGAAGCTTAATCCTGATAGGAATGTAATTGGGTATCTTCTCCCTTGGGGCAAAGTTGTCATCCCAATACTTCATAAACAACCCACTTCTAGCAATGAACCAGGGTCCTTTCTTGAAGATTATTTGTGTCTTTTACCAAATGAAATATTACCAAGAAAAAACCCCTCCCAGAAAAGCAAATTTCCGGCTTCTTTGAGATTAATGGAAGTCAAAATTTTTAACCCACGATTGGATGATCTTGGGAGATGGACAAAGATTAAGGAATCTGCAGATCAATCCACAGATCATTATAATCTTGAATGATGTTTTATTCTCCAAATTTAACCTTCGATATTTAGTCCTTAACAAAACTGGCTTTTTCAAGAGGAGAAATGGCCTTCATTTTCCTCCAAGATTCTGTCATGGCTTCGATAATCTCAATTGGGGTCCTTTTCAAAGAGCCCTGGGATCCACCCCTGGTATCGTGATCCACACGCCACCATCAACAAGATGAGACAAATGCACAATACTTACCTATTAAGTTTTCCTTTGCTTACGACCTAGGGTTTCCTCAATACATGCCCCCTGAATCTACCTTTGATTTAAGATAAGAAACTAATCACCGAACAGACCACACCGCTCTCTACAACAGAATCTCTCAAACCCTTTGCTCCTGCTGCTCCTCTGCTGCTCCTCTTACTCTTCGTTCAATCCTCAACATTCTATTATTCTTAAAAGTTATGAGTACCGCATAAACATCAGTTTTTGGCTTCCTTAAGACAAGTGAAGGTTCCTTTTTCAGATTGATCATTGATGTCATCATGTTGTGATAAATTTTGACACGGCGAAATTTTTTTGGAGGCAACAAGGAAACAGCACAACAGCTAGAAAAATAGTGAAACTTATCTTCTATTTCTAAGTTATTTTATCTGTTCTTCAATGCTTGTTTTTCTTCAAAAATTTTGTTGGCTCCACTTAACATGTTTTTACATCCTCTAATCTGTTGTTAATGCTTTTGAATCTGTAGAGTCTCAGATAGAGGTGTTGGACCCTTCCTTCTCGAAACATTTCGTGGGCGTTACCAAGATATTCTTTGCAAAGCTCATAGGGAAGCCTTTTCGCTAACATCAAAGTCCCAAAAGCTTCTTACAAGGGAGGAAAGCCAATGTAAGGAAGAGCAAATGATCAATATTTTCTTTTTGAGAAAGCAGCAACTTATATTACAGTATGAATCAATATAATTTTATTGGAAAGTGAACTTTCTTTTGGCTACTTAATTGAGGGTTGGTGAATCCCTCTCCCTTCCATTACCATGTCCGAAAAAAATACAATATATACAGGATCAAAACTGGGTAAAATAAAAACACTTTTACAGAAATTGACATAACTAACAGTATTTAACCTTTCAAGATTCCTGCATTAAGCATCTATACCGTCTTGAACCAGTCAAATAGTAGCAGCATTCAAATTTACATCATTTTTAGCATTCAAAATGGCCACAGTGAAATTAAATCATTAATTGTCACCTTCCTGCACAATGATTGCGGCTAAACCAAGAAAGGGAGATGGACAGGAATTGATGATTAAGCTGTCACTAGACACCCCCATGTTTGCTAGGCAGTCTGCTGCTTAATTAGCCTCTCTAAACCAAGCAAGAAACAAGAATTGAGGCACCAGCACTTTGCCTTATTCAAGAATAGCTTTAATGTGCCAGTCATTGCATGAATTTTTGGACATTATACGAAAAAGTCTGTCAAACTGTAAATGAGAGATGCCGGGTGACAATGCTAGCCTTAGACCTTCTACCATGGCCATGGTTTCAGCTCTATTGCTGGTTTCTGTCCCCAGATTTATGGTATATACTGAAAGGAGACTGCCAAAAGATTGGTGGCGTAGGATGCGTCCACCTGCCAAACCTGGATTGCCTTGGGAGGTGCTTTCAAAATTGAATTTAATTCCGTTTTCTCTAGGAGTCTCCCAGTGAACTCAACCTCTTTGATTTTCTTTTCTACCTTCCCTCTCATTGGGAGCTTTGGAGCGGCCAACATGTCTGCCCTAGTACAAAGCTCAAGAGAGTTTGTATAATTTTTAAATACCTCCAGTTTACCTAGAAATTTAGTAGCAAAGTTGGCTCTAAAAGCCGTCAACTATCCCAGGTGAAATGTTTAAAGGCTGCCTTGTACCTTCATCTTCAAAGGAATGTGATAATACTTGACTGGGCATTATCCCATATTTCTATGCCATGTTTTGCCCATTTAACATTTTTCTAAAGTAGCTCCACTTATGGAGTAGGTCGAAATGACGAGTGCATCCTTTGCTGGACACCGTGCGGCGAAAACCTAGTATCTGTTACATATCTTAACTTCACCTGGGCACTTGTTTCATTACTTGTCTTATAAATTAGAAGTTAGTGGATCTCGATTCTCAGGTAAAATCACACTTCCATGGAAAAAGTGTAACCAAATGTATTTCTTGAAGCAGATATTTGTTTCTAGTTTATGTTGACCTTTCTGGGTGATTGGTTTGCTAATCTTTATAGAAGGGTATCTGGTATTGATACAAGACTAAGTTTTTGTTATATTGAGCAGTGTTTGAAGCAGCACGTGATTCAATGAAAGCTTTCAAGAAGTGGCGTCTTCAGGGCCCCAGATTGGAGAAGGCATCTGTTTTGGGTCGTAAAGAAAGCTTAATGATTCTTTGAATGCCACCTGATATATTGCTCTTCAATATATCTCAAATGGACCTGTTTCTTTGCTGAGAAGGAATACGAGCTGAGAAATGAGTGTTTAGTAAACAAAAAGTTCCTTCTTTATGTAGTTAAATGTGGTGCAAAGGTTCTGGTTAACCTACTCCCATGCGAACAAATGTGAATGCAGAAAGACAGATTGCTTATGTTTATGGATATTAGAAAGGTAACCATTTCAAGTAACATTTCTCTTTACTCAACATGTGCAGATGTTTGTTATTCCTTATAAAACCAGAACATAGAAATTGAATTTGTGCGTATTGTTGCAAAAAAATTGGTGCGGGTGCTTTGTTACACTAATAACATGCCTGTATTTATTAATTTCTGTCATGAAATATCTTTAAAACTGAGAGATAATGTAATGAAATAAATGTTATGTAAAAGATAATACAAGCACATTTTTTGGTGAGCATATTTTGGTTACTGCTATCTTGGGTTACCCATGCCATCTTGTATCGACAATGTTTTCTACTATTCAATAACTCTGTTTGGGATTATGTTTTCATTAATTATTTAATGGTGCGGATTCACTGACCTTAGCAGGTATAGGGTTTGAACTTTCAGTAGCTGGGTGCTACAACTAATTTACTTGTGAAGAAGAAGAACATGTGATGTCATTGCATAATTTTTGGGCTTCTTGCAATAATAATGCAGTTATTGTCAGGGAGTCAAATGAATAACTGCCTTTCACTGCAGCCTCAACAATAGACACACACAAAAGGTCCTTATGCAGCATGAAAAGACCAGGTTTTAATCTTATTATCTTCAGTGAGGACTTTACAATCACACACACACGACACTATTTCAGTCTGATTACAGATTGCAACAACTTGCAGCCTGACAAGAATCCCTCAAGGGCGTGTTACACCCTCTACTTCTATATATACTTTTAGACTAGCGAGAAATATCTGCTCGAGCCAGACTTGGCTCCTTGTCTTCCTTTTGTAGATCTTCTCAGCTAACTTGCAGTCTTTGCCGTCACTCGGCCAACCTTTTCTTCTTTTCAGATCTAGCTCTGTTCTGGATGCTTACCCGAACAATGACGATCATGCATTATAAAGGTACACCACAAGAAACTGTTACAGAAGGTCAAATGGTTCGGCATCCCTTTCAGTCACATACCGGAGATTGTCAGGGATGTTATTTCTCCATCTTGTGTTGACACATGGCACCATTTGGTAAAAGGCGGGAATGAGATGAGCATGTCTTCCTTGCTGATCATAGTGCATCACCAAGCACAGCGTTACTGCATAGAATGCCCCATGTGCAAGATCGTAAGGTTTGGTTGGACATTGCAGAAGTTCTTAGGGACCTTGCAGATCACAAGTCATGTGCCACGTACAGAATGTCATAGAAGTGAATTTGCAGACGTCTTGTAGCAGATTGCAGACACTGAGGTCTCAGGCAACTTCATGGAGGCAGGCAGATCCAAGGGATGACACGTGATTTCACAAACAATGATGAATCGCAGAGTTGTACAAATTTCATTAATCGGGCATGCTGTGCACAAGTTTGGAAGCTTGTGCAGATATTACAGAGTTTCAGAGGCACAACTAACGTTGCAAGTTACACACAACTTCATCTCTTGCACATCTGCGCAGAACTTGACAACTTCTTGGGCTGAACTCACTAAGATATTCAAAGTTGTGCAAGATTTTGCAAGCTGCATAAACAAACACGAGTCTTTATTCTTGCAACCATCTAGGGCTGCTCACACACAAAAAGGGTTGCACAATACTGCTTATTACTACTCCTAAATAGTTTTGTTTGATGCAAGATTTCTTGTGAACCTAGATGCTCCTACATCAAAGAGGCTCGTCACTTGGGATTTGATGTAGCCTGTTGTATGATGAAGTTGTATTTTTGGTGCAGGTTTGTACCATTAAATGTCCAAGATGTAAATAAAGCCAACTAAAAATACAGTTTACTCATACCTCGTGAAAACATGTTTATTGACCCCCAAAACATGCTAATGCAGATTGTTATGTTTGGCTAAACACAAGGGAAACATGTATAGAGAGATTATTTCTCGGATCATAATCTAGTTTGTGGAGCCTCTAGTTTCATTTAATTTGTTTATTATGTTATCATTTGTTCCATCAATGAATGCCATGAAGGGCACTTTTAAGCTATTTTCCAAGAACTGGTTCACATTCAAAGGATCTGAATGTAAAATTCAATGAATTAGGCTTACAAGAAAGTTATTCAGCTCGGCTTGAGATTGGACTTGATTTTGAAAAGCTGCAAATATGCTAAAGCAATCTGGTTGTAGATCAATCCCACTTATTTTCAGTCCCCATGCACCATCCAACAACCATCACCTCAGATCAATACCACTTATTTTCAGTGCCCATGCACCATCCAACAACCATCACCTTGGATCAATACCACATATTTTCAGTTCCCATGCACATCTAATAACCATCACCTCGGACAAGTCGGCAAGCGTCAGCCCCGACGCCCTCGACAACCAATAATCAAGACTTGTCACCACCTCGACACATTATCACGCATCTTCCTCTGTTTCTCCTCCAGGTATGATCTTTGATATTACTCCCACTCTTTCACTCACCAAATTTCAGGATGCATGTGCCAGCAAAGAAAAATCACTGTCCACTATAGCAACCCCCTTTCCTTGCATAACCCATTCGAGGCTTTGATAGTCCATGCATCTTGAGTAGTGATGTCCGGGTGCATGTACCCACCCATTTTTAAGACGCACTAGAGATGCACTTGCATTGGGTATGCTGGTGCGAGTCAAGAAAGGTACCCATTTTTGTACTCTTCCCGCACCCAGTGCAAAATGCCTTACCCCTTGCACCCTAGTGCATTTTTTCAAATTTTATTCTGCACCTTCCTAATTTTGCATGTAAAACCAAAAATATTTAATAAAAAAGTATAATCGGTAGGTTGTAACCCTAAAAGCTAACCAAAACAGCTAAATGCTTAAAGACTAAAGTTAAAACATAAAGGCAAAGTGTTTTTCATCGACAACAACTATGTTTTACAAAGTTATGATTGTATCTAGCATGGCCAAGTTTTAAGGGTTCACACCCTTGCGAACCTTGTGTACCCTCGCACACTCAAACCCATGTACCCAAGTTTTGGGAGCTTGCACCGGGTGCTACATACCCTCACCTTGCGTACCCTTGCACTCCGCACACCTGTACAACCTTGATCTCAAGAGATGCACTCTCCCCACAGTTGACCCCTTCCATGGTTACTTGTAACATGGAGAAAAACAACCACCGCCGCTTTGAAGAAAACTCTCTTGATTACTTTAAAAAGAGGAAAGTTTCAAAGGAACCGACCACAAGTGAACAATTTGATTCGATGAGACTCCTAACGAGACTTTAAAATATTTGTTACAAACCTTGGTGTGTTCATAGTTTCTACATCCTCGGTTCCTCATTTTAAAAAAATCTTTCTAATCCAGTCCTTTATGAACTTAGAGTTCTTTTCATTGTATAATATTTCTCAAAATTAATAAATTTTACCCTTTTTTAGAAGTTGAATATGATAAGACCAACAAATCACATGGGAGGATCATAGCTAGAAATATATTTTGCTATGATCAAATACGTGGAAGACAATAGGAACCAATTTTGCATGATATATAAGGAATTGGAAAGTCAGAAGGCAAGTTGAAACATGATAGCCAATTGCTACATTAAACATTGAAGGCAATGACTGAACTATGAAGATAAAATTGGCTTTAAAGTTAAACTCATGGACCTACTGCTTCTTTTTTTTGAATACCACCTTGGTGAAATGTGTGAGATGTTTGAGCAAATGAAGGCAAGAAGAAATATTTGACTAGCTCTTTCATGGCTTGTGAACACCGTAGTGGATATTTAAGGTTGATGAATTATGGTCCCGGATAGAGAGAATGATCCCCTATTTGCATGGTTTTTTATCAAGTATTTTCTTTATTTTCCATTGATTTCTGGTTCATTCTAGGCTTGTATTGAAAACTGAAATGTTTTATGGAAAGATGCTATGATACCATCAGTAAGTTCCAAATTGGTATTTGAAACTGGAACTCTGACAAAAATTTGAATTGAACCTTAAAAATCCGTTTTAATTTTTCTTAAGATTGAAAACAGTTTGCTATTTTGGAAAGAATATTTGGGTTGAAATGAAAACAAATTACACATTAGGTAAGAAACTGAGTATGACTTTATTGTATTCCGAAAAACAATTTTTAACAATTTATAAAATCAAGAAACTTTCCAAAGAAGGTATGGACACCAACCCGGGGCTAAAATTTCAAAAGACAGTATTGATGTTGCATTTGGTCAAGAAAGTGGGTAACTATTTTTAAGAATAGTTATGATAAAGGTAACCATGGTATTTGGATAAGATTTATTTACCTTTAAGAAAAGATTAAAAGAAGTTTATAATCTTCATTTAAACAAAGTTAAGATACTGTTTGGAAAGAAGATTGTATTTTGAGAGAAATGTTATTTCTGGACTCTACCCCAGCCATTAAAATACAATCTGAGGAGTTTTCTCCATTACAATATTCATTTTTGGGGATTCATGGTTGGAGATTTTACTCATGCCACCGTAAATTGGATGGTTGAATGTCAAAGGAGTTTAGGGTATTTCAATAACTTGTAATGTCCCCATTTTTGAAGACCCTTAGCCTATCTTTCCCAGTGGGCTTTGTGATGTTACAACGAGAAAATTATATTAAATAATTAAATATTATTGCACGAAAGTGATTTTTATTATTTAATTATGTAATTTATTTAATTCAATTCCCACAATGCAATTTAAAATAAAAATAAAAAATTAGTTAAATAACTTCACGGTGGCTTTTAATATTAAAATCACCCTTAGAAAGGGGACACGAAATTTAAAGAAGATAAACTATTTTTATTTAATAATTTTTCTCTCCTAGGGATTTCGAATTTTGTGTCTCCTTGTTTATAAAAGGAGAGTTTGGGATCATTGTGAGACTTATGTTGATTGATCATTTGATTTCACTCCATGCTTGGAGTATTGAGATGTATGCCCATGGGATGTATGCCCTAGTTCTTGCATTGTGCTCTCTCTCATTTGGATCTATTATTGAAGAATATTGAAGACTCCATTGTTCTCTCCATTGAGCTCTCTTGTGTTGAATGTGTTTATGCATGATATATTCATTCTTGCATTGGCGACTTGGTCTTGGGTATTGGCGTGTTTATTTGGAGAATAAATCTACATTTTTATGAAGGGTTTGTGGTGCTTTGTGACTGTTATTATTGCTGCAATTTATTAGAGGCAAATTGACTTGTTTGGGGTTTGATCTATCATGTTTTGAGGTTGTTTATGCTAGATCTATTTGCTATTGTGTCTAATTAATTATTTCAGATGCAAGGGCTAATTATTTGAGTATTTTGGAAGGGTTTTGTGAGCTGGAAATTATTTAATTAATTTTCCCTAACCCTAGTGACTGGTTTTTAGACTTTGGGGCTGATTTGAAGGGGTTTCAGTTATCATAAAATTCAGATCTTTAGTTCTTTGGAAAGATCTTAATTTATAGAATTATCTGCATTTTATTTGAAGGGAAAATATGGAATATTGAGCAAGTTATCAATTTTAGAAGATTTCAGCTGTCTGCAAGCTTTCTCGGTTGTTATAAATTAATATTTATTTCAGATTTGTAGTTTTGGAGTCAGGTTAATATTGGTTTTGGTTGTAGAAATTAGGAGAAATAAGGAGAAAGCAATTTCATGATTTTTGGAGTTGATTTGATGCTTTAAATGTGTTGGGCGACCTACTATTTAGGAAAATTTAGGGTTTCGTGTTTGTTGTGCGAAATATGATTTTATAATATTATTCTTCATATTTTTGTGGCCCAAAATCTAAAGTTTGAAGATTTTTGCTTGGATGGTTAAACAAGAATTCATTTTAGAAAATTGCAGCAGTTGGGGTTTGAATTTGTAATTAATTATCTACCGTTAAATATCGGATCAGGTAATATTAACATTCTAATTTATTTTCTCATCTAACCCACCACCTTGACGTGTACTCCAACCCCACTTTGGGTTGTATTATTGCCAACATTGAGTTATTTGAGGTCAAACTAAGAAGATCTAATCTTCCTAGGGTGATTGAGATAATTATTTTTTTGCAAACTTGAATAATATCCCAAAAGGGGATATTACATAACTATATTGATTTTTCACAATTTTTGGTGGCATTGCCTCTTTTGAATCAAGTTTAGGTTAGATTCTTTAATAAAAGCAGTTGATAAGAACATGGACGTATAGAAGGTGCGTGTGTATATATATTCCATTCTTTAATAAAAATAGTTGATATGAACATGGATGTTTAGAAGGTGTGTGTGTGTATATATTCCATTCTTTAATAAAAATAGTTGATAGGAACATGGATTTAGGAAAGGCGTGTGTATCTATATATATTCGTTACATAAATGAGAAACAATTCCTCTAATTTTTCACCTCTTAGGTAGATAAGTATACACATTTATCATAAAAAAAAGGGTCATAATGTCTTTATAAATGTGCTTGTAGGTGCACGGCGGCGATGGAAGTTGTAGACTACGATTCGAGTCTCAATGTTGGGCATTAGGTTGAGTTAGAGTTGAAATTACCAAATAAAAAAATGTGTTGGTATGTACTTGTTAAGAAATATTGTTAAAACAAGCACAATCCATAAAGAACTTAACACCTTAAGCTTGTTCTTTGTTTGAGACATTTTTAAAACAAAATTTAAAAAGGATGGTGGTATCCACCGACAAAGCTTTCGATCGCATCTTCATTGTCAACTTCTTCCTCATCGCTTCATTAGCAATTTTTGATAATTTCAAGAATCTTATCCTTTGAATTTCTTGGCGAAGTTCCCCATATTTAAAAAAACTAGCAGGATTCATGAGATCCTTCATACACATTTTTGTAAGTTTATATTGCAAAGAGTGCTAATAGACTCTACTATGGATACCTCTTGTTCATCGACTCCCATTTCCTTTGAACTTTTGGGTAAAGTGCGACACAAATTAAATAGAAGAGAAAACCTTGTGAAATTTACTATATACATTTTTTTGGTTAAAGAGCACTAATAAATTACTATGAAAAACTCGTGTTTTTTAACAATACCAAGAAACTTCTCTGTGACATTTTAGACCCAAAATCTCCAAGGAAACATAGACATTGCACTTCTTTTGATTGGTACATGTGCGTTAAAACGACTTTTATCTTTCTATTACTAGGTAAGGCTTTTCATAAGCTCTTTTTTCTTTATAATTAGTCTAGGTGTATGTATTTAAATAAGCTCTTTTTACTTTATAATTAGTCTAGATGCATGTGTTTTAAATAAGTTTTTATTATTGCTATGAAGTGTGGAGCCCCTACATGCAGATTTTAGATAGAAACCGGATGGAGAGAGTTTTTGTATCTATATTCTCTAAGCATATTCATGTTAAGAGGTCAGATCTCTCACCCCATCATTTTAGCAGAGTTCGATGTTTAGCTATTTCTATGATATCCCATGTAGCACTCATAAACTTCACTTGGATGACTGACCCTCACACAAGTTACACATGTTTCCCTATACAATTCTTCAAACTTCTATACAACCTACAAGCCAAATGCTTCTCGCGTCTTGACTACCTAATATAAATATATGATTGAGTTGTAATTGGTTAATTTGCGAGACATTAAACCAATGGAGAAAGACATTAGAGGGTGAGTAGCCCAAAGCAGACCCTACTAACAAATGCTTACAATCATCATAAAATGTCTAAATGAGTCTCCTTACCTTGTAATTATTACTAAAAACTATTTGAAGAAAAATGTCATTAAGATGATGACTACTACCTACTATAAGTTGGTACTTTTTGGTTGGTTAGAGCCTCAACTCTTGTATAGCAAGTAGACATTGAAATGTTAAGACTCTCCACTCTTAAGATTATAGTTTTCTTGTAGCATTATAGTTTGCTCATTAGTTTTGCTTTGCGACATCATCTTTTAAGAGAGCAATGCATTTGTAATTTTTCTTTTAATAACACAAGATAGAGGATTATTTTATTTTCGGATGTTTACTTATTTTGAGGTTAAGAGACATTCTTATTGCCTTTTAGGCTCTCTTAATTTCGTGACGACCTTTGTACAACATGAAAACTATGACCATGGATGTTTTGATTTGTTTCTATGTTAGACACTCATTTGGAGATGGTGTACTCTTTGAGATTATTCTCACCCTAACATGACTAGAACAAAAATATCTTATTCTTAGCCATGAAGAAGGATCAAAATGGAAAGGAAGCTTTCATTGTAGCACAAATACACGCACAATCATACATTGGTTGGGGCTTTGTGAAGGCTTTTGCTAGTGTAATCTTCCTTTTTACTTTTATTTTCTTAGAGATGTGTTGCTCGCTCATGTTTCTTTTTTCATATTTCAAAGTCACGTTGGTCGTTTTAATTTAAATTAAATTATGTTTTCATAATTAATGTAGTCAACAATATGATAAGATAAAGAAGAATTTTAAAATAACATTGTTAAATTGTATTGGTAATTATTATTATGGGTTAGTGTCTAGGGTCATTTACGAGAGAAGACTAGGCCAATGCCCATTGATGAGCTTTTTAAATGAGTGTTTTTTTATTATATTGGTTATTATTATGGGTTGGTGTTAAATTACAAGCGAGTTATCAGTATAGATGCATGATGCGTTAAAGCTTATAACAAGACAACTCTAGACATTGTTGTATAAATGCACGTCGTGTGGATGTCTTTTGCAAGATTTTACCCTAAGTCTTGTCATACAAATGTGCATGCGAGATGCTAATAGGACTCAAACTTATGTCTTGTTGTATAGATATGTAACTTGTGAATGCCTTTCACAAGACTCAAATGAACTTGTATCTTATTATATGGATATGTAACTTTTGAAAGTCTTGCACAAGGCTCAAATGAACTTGTATCTTGTTTTATGGATATCTAACTTGTGAATGTCTTTAGACCTTGGTTTTATTGAAAAGAGATGCAAAACACATGAATTACTCTAAAGAAAAAACTTGTTCACTAGTTGGACTGTCGGTTGTGGTATTGTGCACTTCAAAACCCCCTCCCTAAATAATACCTTGTTGGGCTTATTTTTCATTCACTTTGGTTGTGCACAAACATAACCTTATTTAATAGATAAGACACTCCAATGCCAAAGCATATCACTTAAGCACAAGACTTCAACACTTAGATAAGGCAAAACAAGAGATCATTGAGAGTCTTGTTATGAGAATAAGACACGAAGACATTTTTGCACATAAAAATCAATATAGAAGCCATACCTCAACAGTATAAAACATGCATACAACATAACAAATACACTCTTTTTCATTCCACATTAATACTTAATCTTAGACCATGATCTCATGTAACATAGAAGCATATTTTCCATTATATTATCATCAAGGTTAAAACTTATACAACAAATTACATTCATTGTCCAACAATCATGTACAACTTTACTCTACACCACTTTTCAATCTCCAAAATGTATCTCTGCATCATTATCAAATGAGTTGTCAAGTGTCTATTCACAATATTCCTAGAGCCTTTTTGGCGTGCTAATCGACACGTAATTGGTGCCTTCTTTGGATTCAACCACCAAACCTCAAAAGGGTATCAAATCCTCTCCTTGCATTCCCATGTGCTCCTTTCCTTGCTTGATCCTTGATCATCTGCATATCTCCCCTCAATGTTCTCCATATGATATCTTTTGTGTGACCTCTTCTCGTCAATCCATTTGAGTGTGGTCTCTTCCTTCCTTCACCATGTGCGAGACCTTTTCTTCTTTGGACTTCTTTCTAAGCGCATGATATCCTTACACACCACACATCATCATTATTCCAAAAATATTCTTGGGTTAAACTCTACATTGCTTTTCACCCTTGCGCAAACTAAGTAGGCTTTAGTGTGTTAGACACATCTCTCTCATCCACATCTATACTTAGCTAATTATCACGTGTTCTTTCTTATGCATCTTTCCTAGGGTCAACATTTTGCCATATTAACTTGCTTGTTTGTCCCCAAACAATTTTGTACTATCTAGACCAACGCTTACTCCTTCTCACAAGTTACCAAAACTTCAACTACTTGTTGTAAATAGTTCATTCTAAAAATTTCTCCACTACTACAGGTCTCATATAAATTGTAGGTTTCATACCTTGCACTTCTCTTATAATTCCTTACAAGCTCCACATGTGGTTGTCCTTGATATTTTTGAACAATGGATTTATACTCATTCATGTGCTACCTATTTCCTCTTGCACAACTTCCTCTTCTTTCAAGGTTGGTCCTTATAATTATTCAAATAGTTATAACAAGCTATTGCATTTTTGTGTCATTCCATTATTGGAGGCATTTACCCCTTCCAACATTTCTTCCTTTCTTCTATATCATTCTCAACATACACACACATGTTAAGTTCTTTTAAGTGGGACTTTCATTATTCATCCAAGCTTCTATATACCCATATGTATGTTTGAACCTTCCAAACATCTAGTTGGCCTTCTTTACTTCATCATTCAATAGTTTAATCTCTTTGGCTAGTTCCTTGACGAAATCCTTAAAATTTGACTTAGCCTCAACCATTCATGATAATTTGGTATAAGATTTGCACGTATATAAAAATTCCATGTTGTTTAATAATAATTCTTACATATTTATAACTCTTTGAATTCCTACAAATATAGAGTCAAGGCTTATTAACAATAACCTCATAAACTCTAAAATTTATCACTAGAGCCTAATTTAATATAACTCTTTACATGCTCTCATATACTCATACATAACAAATAACATTTATGTGAAGCACTAAATGAGTATTTCCAACATCCTTCCCCCTTTGCACGAGCACAAGGAAAACAAATGTCACTTATGAATTGAAGCAAATACTTGACACATTCTAATGAATGGGAATTCATCAACCAAGCCGTAGTCTAGAAACATTAACCATTCTATGGGAACTCATCAACTAATTGATATGAACTCATCTGAAACACCAGAAGTAGTGGAAATGGCCGCACTGCTACTCCAATCAAGAACACATTGATACAATAATAGCAATATGAACTTCCCTTTATTTTTAGCAATTGCTAACACACCACACACGTGAACAAAGATAATCTTTTGTCTTATTATTAAGTGCACAGACATCAATAAACATTCTTCATCACTTTTGGTAGAAGAATATTCTTCCCAATCACTTTCTTCTCTTTTGTTTTCCATAGCAATGAAGGCCTTATGGTAGAGATCTTATGCTCTTTTTTTGTAATACATAAGATTGTGTCAAGGCTATTTGCAATAATGACAAAGATACATTTTCCTTGGCATCTTGAAGTTTGACTTATGTTCATTTGACTTGAAAGATAAGCTAGGTTTATTTTTGTAACCATTGCATTTTCCTTTGTCTTAATTTTTTTGGTTATGTTTTCTTTGTCAAGTAGGAAAATATCGGTCTTCTAGACTAAGATTTATTTGACTCGAGTAAAAATCTATTTGAATAGCTATTTGGAATGCTATTAGAAAAAAACTTTTGCATCTTCATCTTTTACTTTAACTTGTATACCAGCTTAATTGATTCATCAAGGAACAAAAATTATTGATATCTTGTACCATGCTCTCACCTTCTTCCATCTCGAGTTTGAATAGTTTCTTCTTGAAGGCCATTGTAGCGCTCCTAGCTTAAGATCCAAAAAGTTTGTTCAATGTGTCCCAAATGAATTTGGAGATTTTGAAAAGGTTTATATGATGTAGATAGGAATAAGATAGTCCTAGACCAATAATCGATCACCTTATGGGTTTTGATATCCGATTTAGCTCCTTCATCGACATCTTTTGGTTTCTTTGTTTTTCGTTGGTGATGTCCCACAAATATTTGTCAATTCCAGCTTGTAGTTGGGTTTTGGCCTACATGGTGTGAAAAGCACCCCCTTCATTTTTTTACTAAACTCAAATTTTCTATAACTAATGTTGTCCCCGCCACAAACTATATTGATACTGACTAGTTTCAACCAAAATGTGTCTGTTTACAAAAGAGATATTTTTGACTTTTTATTTGATGGCACTCGCTATCTAATGAGAACAAATGACCACTATATTAAAAACAATATAACCTATTTACTATAGACTCAACAAACTATTTTAAAAAGTAAGTAAAATCCTAAAAATGAGCACTTATTGACATGAAAATAATCTTAGAATTTTACTATTTATTAAGTTTTAGTTATGGTTAGAATTTCGATCTAGACTTAAACTAGCAATCGCACGCAGGACCGTGCGATGTTGATGCCAAAAGGGATCAGAGGGGAAGATATGTGATCTATTTTTTTGTGGATCTGCATTTTTTATATCTTCTTAGATATGTCGTTAAGAATTGCTCAACGCCTGTGCAAATGCTGAGATATTTACAAGTGTTGAGTATGAGTGTATCAGGCATCAATATGTGTTGAAAGTGTATAGATTTCTACCAAACATTTGGTTCACTTCTGGTTAACATTCTTTTTGGATTTTAAAAAATATTTTAGGTTATGATGTGGAGAATATTTGGTTAACTTGCTTGTTAACATTCTTTTTGGACTTTAAAAAGAATTTAGACTACAATGTGGAGAACATTCTTAGTATGTTAATAGAATATTTTCACAATGAAAATAATGGTACGATACATTGCTTTCTTGGTGTGAAGAATTTTGGAGAAATCACTTTACAAAACATGCTATAAATGTTTTATTGGGAGAACTGCGAGAAGCACGATAGCTTCAATTGGAAACAAGAAATTTTATTAAAGAACCATTGTGTTTGAACTTAAATTAGAGGAGAAAAATTAAAGATGGCCACAATGAGGATTTGCTTGATTTGCAATAAGAAGAGTAAATGGTGAAATAGAGTTTTTCTGAGGTATTTGGTTTCATTGATCACGAATCAAGGAAGTTGATTATTGAAAATATGAAGATCGTTGAAATATATGAGGGAGCTCTGGAGGATTTTAGCTAATAGCAACCTTTTGAATAAAGATTGAAGGTGTTCTGGGAAAACATAAGCTGGAAGATGTAAAATGTTTCACAAAATGCCAACAAAAAAACACATATGGATGCCCTGGTTTTAATTTCTTTCATGCAAACTGTTTGACGAAATGTCAATAATAAGAACGATTTTTTTTTGTTGGGTTAGCATTTTTCTCTTTTCTTTTTTCGCTAGATTAGCTTGTATAATGTTAAAAAATGGCTATGGATTAGATGGGCTATGGATTTTTTTTTTGGGTTAGATGGGTTTGGAAGATGAAAATACTGGGATAAGAATCATCATACCATCATCTTTTAAAAGTGTTTTCCTGTAAATCGTTCGGTGCATCTCCACAAATTAAAAGAAAATTTGTTTTGGCAAAGCACAAATATGGCCACAACTAAAGCTATTGGCATTGATCTAGAAATGACCTACAACTACATAGGATTTTGGCATTTTGACAAAGTTGAAATCATCACAAATGACCAAGGTAATAGAACCACTCCATCTATGGTGGACTTCACTGACAAGGAAAGACTGGTAGGAGATGGTGCCAAGAATCAAATAGCATCCAATCCCCAGAATACCATCTTCGATGTCAAAAGGTTGATGGGAAGAAGGTTTTCTCGAACCGAAGTACAAAGCGATAAATCCTATTGGCCTTTCACTGTTGTACAAGGAAATACTATGAAGTCGGGGATACAGGTAACTTACAGAGGCGAGGCTAAAAATTTTGCAGCCCAAGAAATTTCAGCCATGGTGTTGTTCAAGATAAAAGAGGTTGCCAAAACATTCCTTGGTTTTAAAGCAAAGCAAGTAAAACAAAAGATTGCATCAAGTCGCAAAGATCTAACTATGAAAGAAATATATGAGCATGAACAAGATAAGGTTGAAAACACCGAGGCTCAATGACAAAACAATGAAAAGAATTGATGTTAAATACAATTCAAAGAAAATTTTGTAACAAATAATAAATGCATAATTCACAAAAGATGCAAAAAGTTGACCCAATTCAGCAACAAAGCAACGGAAATATCACATGCTCGAGGTATAGAAATCACACAAGAAAAAATATATGAGGGACAATTCCTTTATGTGCATTCTGACCCAATGCGTGCATTATATAATCTGATCTCATTGCGGGTGTGGACTTCTAGAAGACCAAAAAGAAGAATCATATTTTTGATCTATTGTATTTTTAGTTTTGCACACTTGGGGTCCTAAAGGAAAATGAGATTTGAAAATCAAATGAAGAGAAATGAATGCACAAAATATAGAAACTGGTGCAAACAGAGAAACTTACTTGTAGACTTTCCACCACTTGGCATATTCAACTCCAAGATCCGGGTTACTCTACTCTGAAACAACCACCACACTCTTGAATATCCGACCATACAACATTCTCCACCCTAGAACAGTGTGATTCACGGATCCACTATAGTGCATTATAATACTCAGTGTGCATCTTTTTTTTTGTGGATATGCATTTTTATATCTTCTTAGATCTGACGTTAAGAACCGCTCAACTCCTGCGCAAACTTGTATGACAGGATAAAAAGATAGATGGCTTTAACAATGTCATTTTATTCTACGCCATTGTCTTCTATGTAGAACAATCAAATCTGTTGATCCGTGGAAAGCTGTGTTTTATTTGTGTTGGTGAGTTCAACTCAGTCCAATCGCTGAAGATCAGAGAGAGACGTTTCATTCGTTGCCCTACTGTGATAGTTGGCTTAGAACTCTCCATGAAGCTTGTTGAACATTGTGTTCAAAATCTCAGAATTAGAAAATTCGATTAGTCAAAGCCATCTAAAGTTCCAGACATGTGTCATCTTCATCCACATATTAGTTGACATATTTTCTATCAAATAAAAAAATTAGCCTTATCTCCACATCTGTTTGATTCCCTGCAGGGTGTCAAAACCAGCCAGTGGTCACTCAACTGGTATACACCTTCGGCGTAAATAGAGACTAATGGGGAGATGTTGAAGAAGTTAAAGTTGAAGGATAGAAGAATAGATCAAAATTGAGCCCGTTACAGCCCGTCCAAGAGTTGTGAAACCATCAGAGAAGTGCAATTAAAAATGTAACCGTAAAAAAATCAAAATGCATAAATTGCTTGGCAATACATAAGTCTAAATCATTTCTGAAAATTTCAAAGGAAGGATTAAAGTTAACCATACATATAAACATTTAGGAGAGGGAAGAAATATAAGTGCAACATTTGAAACTTGACAATGCCCTTATTTTGAAGATGTGCATTTAATCATATATTTTTGCTGGATCATACAATTGACGCACTCACTTCAAACTGAGACATTCTCTTCCGCATGTTGAAATTTTGGGTCTTCTAGACGACTTGGCATTAAAATACGATTACAGAAATTTATGTCTACAACCTTGTTTCCCATGTGAACATATACATAGGAGATCTGAAAGGCCAGCTGATTCTCTTCTCAAAAAATCAAATTATACGAAAACTACTCCTCTTTTTGTTATTAGTACCTGCCACTGGCAGTGTACTATTGTTTTCACCTATTGCTATTAGTTGGAAGGCAGTGGGGCGGTGCTTTGGGAGTGGTTGATTTATTTGATTTCCATTTTTTTTCGCGAAGGTAGGAAAGCATGTCTCGTCGAACTATAGTATGTGTTGTCAAATTTTGTGGTTTCTTTTGCTATTCATTGGTCCTTTCTTTTCCCCTCATTGCCGGTACCGTATTTTGGGATTTTTAATGACTTGTAGGTGACTTCTGTTTGTTTGTGGCGGTGACACCTGCCTGCATGCATTCTTGGGGATTGGTGTCGAAAACGGTGGGTGACCGCCGTAGAGTTTTCCAGTTAGTTGTATGTTGTGTTTGTTGTTGCGGTAGTTTTTATCATTTGCTCATCTGCTTCCTTTGTTTGTTATTTGCTCTCGACATTTGGCTGCACGGGTTTTCCAGGTTGCTATAGAGGGCGGTGGCCTAAGACCAAAGAGTTTTCTACGTAACTATGTGCAGTGCTTACTGCGAGCTTTTACGCTTCTGAAGATAGGTGTGAGTGCTTGTGCTTTTGAATATAGACCTTTTCTCTTGTAAGTTTACTTTGTTTGAGTTAAGTTATGTGATTTGCTTACGTTTGGGGCAAACTAGAAAGGCGTAAACGTCTTCAACTGAAATTGTGAAAATAGGTCTTTTCGAGACCCTAGAGTTTTCACGTATGTGTCTCCCGTAAGTCTAATTTGTTTAAGTTATGAAAAAATCGTGGACTTGGCAACATGGAATGTAAAATGGCTAAGTATTGAGGCTTCTTAGGATTGCTCCTATTCGTCGGATTATCGCTACCCTTGCTTTGTTCTATTTTGTGGTATGGAATAGCTAAATTTTCTCTGAACTTATCTGTTTCTTTTTGTTTTCTATTCATTGGTTCCTTCTTTCCCTCTCATCGCCGGTAGCATGTTTTTGAGTTTTCAATTAGTTGTGGGTGCCTCCTATTTGTTTGTGGCATTGACACCTAGCCGCATGCACTATTGGGGATTGGTGTAGAAAACGGTGACCAACCATGGCAAATTCTCTAGTTACTTGTATATTCTGTTTGCTATGGGGGTAGTTTTTATCATTTGTCATTCTGCTTTCCTTCTTTATTTTTTGCTTTCGACATTTGGCTGCACCGCAGAAAGTTTTCTGCGTAACTCTGGGCTGTCTTTGGTGCAAGCTTTTACACTGCTTTTGCGATAGTTTATTTTCCAGTTTAGTGGAATACAACGTTATGCATTTGAATTGTGCAAAAAAGTACATCGGTTACTACAAGTATTGATGTTAAAGCAATGAAGGTTGTTGGAACAAAACAATGAAACCGTGAATGCTATAGAAATTACATTTAATAATATATATATATATATATATCTTCTATTGGTTTTCCCTTTCTCTGTATATAGAAAAATTTAATTCCAATTTGATTTTGGAGTGCTTGACGAAAGTGTAGCATTTAATGTCATTCCTTCAATTTATTTTCGTTGTGGTGGCCTTCACGATTTTCCCATTCATTTGGGTTGGAAACAAATGAGTAAGTATAGAGTTGTACACCGAAGGCTTCCATCTGGCTCATTGGCACAACTTCAAGGCGTTGCGAAAAGAAAATGGAACCCAGACTTGTGCAAGGCTTCCACGTGGAGTTCAAAGAAGGAAGGTGGAGGTTGTTCGATCGTAAAGAACTAAACATTCGAAACAAGAAACAGAGCAAGCACAGAGCAATTAGGAAATAAAATATCTAATTTTGTATTCGTTGCCATCACCTTCAGCGTTTTTCCATTCATTTAGGCTGCAAACAAATGAGTAAGTATAAAGTTGTACGCAGAAGGCATTGACATGGCTCATCGGCATAATTTCAAATTGAGAAAGTTAACGATGTTGACAGAATTGCTTTTGACAACCAATGATTTGTTCCCAACATCCAGAATCAGTGAAGGACCTTCGAAGATGACTAGATCTTCTACTTTGTGAAAAGGAACCCAGCGAACAATTGTGCCATATTTCAAGTTTTTGCTGAAATCCATTGTACTTGTTGGCAATTTTATACAATGTTCTACACATTGAGAGAAACTACTATGCCATTCAGTTAGTGGAAAATATGTATTGTTTTGTATTTAGCGTTTTGTGTTGCACGTAACTGCTCATGCACAATTAGAATAATGCAAATTGAGTATTCAATGGATCATAGTCATGTACAATGTCGAAAACATTTGCAATTACTATTTGTATTCATAGTTTTGCATTTCTTCCATACCTACACTTACATATACATATTCAAAATGTATCTTTATAAGTTTTCCCATTTGCTCATGATATATGCAATATGTTTGGATGCAGGTATCAAATTTCCGATAACATTTGAACAAAGCAGTAAGAAAGTGACATTACTTTTACAGTCATTTTTTTGTGAAGGTATGTATCAGCATTTACATTACCTTTTCAATTTGCTTTAGTTTCGTAAAATACATATACATTTCAGCTTTAGAAAATAGTACATCCGATACTGTATGTACTGAAATTTAAATAGCTAAAGTCATTGAAAAAACATGAGTAGAATTGTGAATGACGTAGGGATACAGTTTAAGAATTTCCATGCACTGAAAAACAAAATGCGGAAGAGGACAGAAAATGACGCTGAAATAGAAAAACACATTAAACATAAGCGAACAACAAAATGGAAAGACACTTTAGATCCCGCAACAGAACCTAGGCTTCTCGATAATGAAATTCCAAATGAAAAGGAAGTAATTAATGCCGAAACATATATACCTCAAAATATGCCACCGTTTATTGACATTGAAACTGCATTAAAATATGACCACCTATTTCGAAGCACATCATTCAACTACAATGCAGGCGATTGTCTTTTTGACACAATTCAAGTATTGTTGCATTTTCAATATGCGTCAATTGAATTACGTATAGGTACAATAGACTATTTTACATCATGCTTAAACAATGGAGACCCAACGGCAATATCGTCATATGAAAATGAATTGCATATTGATATGCTCTTCGATTTGCATGGAATATACGATAAAAACATTTACTTGCATAGAATGCGGCTTTCTGCAAACGAAAATAGAAACAACACTGAAATAGGTCTATGGGGCGATACATTATGTATCCATTGGCTGTCTAAATGGCTAAACATTTCGATTTGTATATGGTCACTCACTCACAAAAGAAAATACCTTCACTTTAACAAAGAGTCGTTGACGCCACCATATTCGATACTATTTCACGACAGAAACCCAACTTGTGGCCATTACGAACCTTTGTTCTGTACGGTAATAAGCCCGGGACAGATTGTAGATATCCATACAAAGCTATCGCATACTTGTAATGACCTAGCTGGGATTTGGAATGCCATAGCTTTTGAAATAGAAAGGTGTGGCTTTTTAAAAACACATGATTTTAGTAACGACTGTGGAAACAACATGTTTAATGCAATTAGTCTTTTAACAGTAGAAAATTTTAGCGCAATAGCTCTTCGCCGCTATATGGCACAAACTCGACTAATGCAATTCTAGGAAAAGATACATACACAAATAGATGCTTAGAGCTATGCAGGCCAAACCTTGATAATGCAACAGGAAATCAAGTTTTCGACCCACAAATATATCTTGCTTTAGTTGGACTACCATATGGAACAAGTGGAATCGAAAGTAGCGATTTATGTTTCTTATGGCTTTCACATATTTTGGAAGCGAAAATCCAAAAATGGTCAGCAACAACTAAAAAAATTGTTTATGTATACGAGCTTTGCCTGTAACCAAGAAGAACATTCAATATCATGTCGTATGAAACAAATACAACGCACATTCATTATGAACCACTGAGCTATTTGCATACAACAACAACAAATATTATGCATACGCCAATAGAAAATACGATAACTAACGAAATGCATTTCACCATAAACTATGGAAATGGCCCGACCAAGTTTAGGCAACATTCAACATTGCCATTTCCTAATGCAAGTGCAAATGTAAACGTCAGTAGAAGATTGCGGCATCATAAATCCTACATCAGAAGAACTAAAGCAAAGGAACAAGAAATCCAACAAGAAAAGGAAATAGAAAATGCATTGGCCAATCAAATGCAACCTTCCATAACCAATGGAAATGGCATAAATGAGTGTAGTCAACAGACAACAATACCATTTTCTACGGTAAATGTGAATGCGAGTATTCGTCTGAAATTACATCGGCTAAAAGCCCACATAAGAAAAATGAAAGGCCAGGAACATGCAATACAACAACAAAATAGGCAAACAGATAAAACAATTACACTATATCTCCGTGCTATAGCAGATACACCAACATATGTCTGTGCTCTTTGCGAATGTTTCCAGTTCAGGAAAAACGTAACCACAATTGCCAAGAATACTGTGAATGCCTTTGTGTCCATATCCACTGACGTATCAATAAAAAAACTTAGATTAGGCGACAAGATATGTAAGCAGTGCAATAATGCCATTCAACATCAGTTGTTGCCTAAATTTGTTGCTCCTTTCAACATAAGATGAAATGCAAAAATAACTTTAGTTCATAGATTAAGTCTTTTAGAAGAAAGGCTTGTCGCTTTGCGTATGCCATTTGCACAAATACGGCAACTTGGATACAAAAGACCGCAATTTGGCCTTACCGGAACACTTATTAATGTGCCTGTTGACTTCAACCGAGCACAAGAAGCATTGCCAAAGAAAATAAATGAAACCAAAACAATAGCAATTCAGATAAAAAGAAAACTGGAATACAGAAGCCCATATCTGATAGGAAATGTTAGGCCTAACTATGTCATGCAAGCATTGACGGAACTATGTAAATGTCCACTGTATATTGACAACCATGTGGTTGTTAATAATGACTGGCAAAGTATCTTTGAAATGCAAGTTGCAGAGACAGTAGATGACACTGTAAACGTAAACGAAATAGATTATAATCCTAATGACATTGAGGCCGAACCCATTTCAAAATCGTTGTACATGCTTACGAGAATGCTCATTCAATAAAAGACCTCCAGGAAAATGTTCTTGCAATTGCACCATCAGAAGGGTTCAAACCCTTAGGCCTTTTTGAAGACAAATTTTGTGAAGAAATGAGTTTCCCTACTTTGTACTATGGAATGCATCGCGACGATGACATTACAAAAAAATTCCAATACCAACAAATCGCAAAATGGGAACTACTGCATTGTAGAAATGATTTTGCAACACACACTACCAATCTTTTTTTCAAAGCAATCAAAGTTATCCTGCGACAAGTATCGAGCTGCGCATGGATATGCATACGCAAAGGTCAACTGCAAGACGACAAAATATATGCGAAAGACCTTAGAAGCAAAACAGGGGTTTCCAACATACTGAAATCGTCTATAGGATTTACAAGTTTAAAAACCATTCGAACTTCGCCTGATTATTTAGCAAAGACAAGGAAAAACATATTTGCAATGATAAGACAACTAGGCGCACCAACTTTTTTTATAACGCTAACAAGTGCCGACCACCTGTGGACACCACTATGCAATGCGCTATATACTATAGCTATTAAAAACAAAAGACATAGTGAAAACATTCGGACGATATAGCATTGATGCAATTATAAGGAAAAACCCAGTAATTTGTAGCCGTTACTTTAACCATAAGATCACTGCATTTAAAAAATTGATGCTCACCAATGATACTCTATTTGGAAAAGTCTTGGACTTTTTCTTCGTAACAGAATTTCAAAACCGTGGAAATGAGCATGTACATTTTATGCTCTGGATAAAAGATGCTCCTGTTTATGGCAAGAGTTCACACGAGAAATACAAACCTTTATAGACAAATACATTTCTACAAATTCATCACTACTTGACGCCAATTTAAAGAAAATGCAAACCCATCACCATACTGAAACATGTACAAAGCCGGAAACCCACACTGCAGATTTAATTTCCCGTTACCGCCTATGGACAAGACCACGATACTAGAACCTTTACAAAATGCAGATGCCATTACCAAAGGCATAGCAAAACAATTTTTCCAAAGCCTGCAAACCAAAAAATATAAGCATTCCACAACGTTTACTGCATTTCTTGAAGAGCACAACTTGACTAGGCAAACATATCTTACACTATTACAATGTCTTCTCAGCCGTCCTATCATAATCTTGAAAAGACAGCCGCATGATATGTGGACAAATGCATTTGCTTGTAAAGTACCAAACATATGGTATGCAAACAGCGATGCACAGTTCATTTTAGACGCTTACTCAGCTGCAACTTACTGTACATCGTACATGACTAAACTAGACCGGAAATTAACAACTGCTTTTCACAAAATTCGTGAACAAGCATCACAGAATAATGAAAGTGAAATGCAGTTCATACGTCGTCTAGGGAGCAGTTTACTTAATTGCCAACAAATGTCCACATGCCAAGCAGTGCACATTGTTCTTTCACTGCCATTGCATTATGGATCTAGAAATACGATTTTTATAAACACATCTCCAATTACAAGTAGAACGTTCATTTTAAAGCCTCCTAAGTTGATAGCTAAAGAACATGACAACTCCGAAAATGTTTTATGTGCTTCCATTAGCAACAAATACAATGTGCGGCCTACATCATTAGACAACATCTGCTTAGCAGAATTTGCTGCCTGCTATACGAAAACATTAGGAAACATAAAACATCGTAAAAAGCCAAAATCATACGGTATGTAAGATACAATAAACATGTCGACCCAGAAAACTACTACAGAGAAAAAATAATGTTGTTTATACCATTTCATGGACCGGAAGAATCACTGAAGAACAACTTTGAAACATGGTGCTCAGCATTTACCACCTATCAACCATTGGTAAATGAAAATGAAAACCAATTCATTGCAAAAGCAGATCCTCAATGGGGAAACATCGACATTGCTGCTTACAACATTGAAAATGAACCGAACTTGACATTCGACTATGACAATGTAAACGAATCTAATGCAGCTAGGCATTTTGAGGAATACGACATTGGAAATGATCTTGCATATGCCACCAAGAAAATAACAATTCATAATCAACCAAGCACCACATTTACCATAAGCAAAATTCCTTTCTTAATAGACATTGAAGAGTACTTTGCTTTACAACAACAATTAAACGAAGAGCAACAACTTATAGTAAAGGACATTGTCATTAGAAAATTGTTAGCTCCAAACGACCCATTCCACTTATTCTTGACAAGCGGCGCAGGCATAGGCAAAACGTATACTGCAAAAGTAATATACCAAGCCATCTGTCGCTTTTACAATAGACAATTAAATAGCGATCCTCTAAAAGCGAAAGGCATTACCGTAGCATATACTGGCAAAGCTGCGTACAACGTCAATGGTGCAACAACTCATTCTGTTTTCCAGTTACCTTATCGAATGTCGCAAATGCTTCCATTAAGCGGAAATAGTTTAGATACCATGAGCAAGCGTTATAGCGAACTACAGATACTGCTAATTGATGAAGTTTCATTGATTGGAAGCCGTATGCTATTTAACATAGACAAACGTCTACGTGAAATTATGCATAAACCAACTACACCCTTTGGAAACGTAAATACTATTTTCTGCGGGGACTTATACCAAGCGCAACCAATTCTCGATTCATGGTTATTCAAAAAACCAACCATGCATAACGAAACAATACAATATACATTTTGGCAAGACTATGTCAAGTGCTTTCAACTGGAACATGTAATGCGACAACAAAATAGCATGTTCATATCAATTCTTAACCGTATCAAAACTTGCACACAAACAAATGCAGATATTGAATATCTAAACCACCACTGCTACAGACCCCAATAGATCCATGTTTCCCATACTTATTCCACAAAAATGCAGACGTCGACCGCCACAATCGAATATGCTTTTGCTTTTGCTAGGAGAAATGTACACACTCACTGCAATTGACTATACAAAAACTAATGTCATTGACGATGACTTAGTAAGCACGAAAAAACCAATATTGCCCAAAACTATATTGGTTAAATAGGACATCCGAATAGAATTGATTGGTGGAAACTACAACATAAACGATGGCCTAGTGAATGGCACAGATGGATTGTTCAAAGCTTTTACAACTGGAACACCATCTTTACTATGGATAGAATTTAACAATACGGAGATTGGTAAACTCGAACGTATGAAAATGGAAAGCATGTACACAACAGGAATTAGCAAACACTTGACTCCTATAACTAGAATTGTAAAACAAATACGCATTAGTAAACAAACTATTACTCGGTACCAATTCCCCGTACAAGTAGCCTGTGCCAGAACTATACATAGAGCCCAAGGGCTAACAATGGAAGCACTAGCTTTTGACCCTTACAAAGTAAATTACCATGGCCTTGTATACATAGCACTTTCACGCGTAAAAATATTGAATCACTGTATCTTATACATAAACTAGAACAAAAGAACTTTGTACTGTCACCTGACGTTCAAACTGAAATGCATAGGCTTTTACAGTCTTCCAAATGGACACCATTATACAATTTCGCACACACAAGCCCCAAACACGTGCGCATTTGCTCACTGAATACCAGAAGTTTAGCACTTCATATTCAACACATAACACATGACTTTGCAATAATGCAATCAGACGTAGTATGCTTACAAGAAACACAGACTGTGAAAATGCCAAATGATACAACTCTATTGCAAATATTCGACGTTATTCCTACCATGACTATGCATGGTCTGCTTACATGCTGCAAAAAAACTGAAATGCCACAACATTAAAAGTTTTAGTACACCCCACATCGAAAGTAATACAATTGACATTTGTTATTTGAATACGTAGATACGAATAGCAAATATATATTTGAAACCATTAAGCCCAGTAAAAAACATTAGTAGCTTATTACAAGCAATTACATCTATTGTACCGACAAATATGCAACTGGTAGTAGTTGGTGACTTCAACATTGATATGCTGAAAAGCAAAAGCAGACAAACAAACTTTACAATGAAATGCAACAGCAAAACCTCTTCCTCGTACCGAGCATGGCAACAACCGACAACAACACACAAATAGACCAATGTTGGACAAATATGAACATTACAAAAACTACCACTGAAATCAGCCATGCATATTGGACTGACCATAATGCACTTTTAATATCATTGCCTGTTCTATAGCCATGCAAAATACATACTGGCCAAAACAATTGCAAATACAAAATACAGGGGAAAATCTGCATTGGACAAGATACCTGTTATTAGTTGCGTTTATACTTTGCATACAAGTAAAACCGTAATTTGTTTTCCATACCTATTATTTATTATAAAGCTTCTGTCATTGCACTTTTAATATCATTGCTTGTTCTGTAGCCATGCAAAATACATACTGCCAAAACAATTGCAAATACAAAATACAGGGGACAATCTGCATTGGACAAGATACTTGTTATTACTTGCACTTATACTTTGCATACGAGTAAAACCGTAATTTGTTTTCCATACCTATTATTTATTATAAAGCTTCTGTCATTGCAGCTACCATGGCAGACACAACTCCAGCTGCCCAGGCAGATGTACCCTTGCAACCATCCGCAAAAAGGTATTTTGTTTATGCATTTCACTGTCAATTACCATTATTGCAATGCACTCGTAATTGTATTTGGACCTCTAATAATGTACAGGAAGAGAAGTGAAAGGCCAACTCTTATATCTATTGATGATATAAACAACTACAAGTTCGGAGAAATTTTTGAAGGCGACGTCATGGCTACATATAAAACAGTTCTTGACAAACAACGAGGAAAAGAACTATTGCGAGTAGACTGACGGACTGCAAAGGCGAACTGACTATAACTGTTAACATTATCGGGCCTCTCATTAGAAGTCATGAAGCTAAAATATAGATGCAAAAATCCATTCACATAACAAACTTTACCATAAGCCCAAAAAGTGAATATGACCACTGTGACTGTGACTTTATATTACTGGTCACTGAAACCACCACCATAGAATCTATTGATTCTATTTGCCCTCATCATATGTTTATTCCCAACTCAAATATCCATCAGCTATTGTCCATTGCCGAGCATTATGCAACTGCGACGATAGTTGCAATTTGTACAGCATGCCAAAAAATAGGCAACCAGTATATCATTGACATTACAGACGGTAACTCGCCCAATGATAAAGCTCGGGTTAGCCTCGCACTCTTTGCAACAACTATTTGACACGCTTCTCATTACAAAATAACTTATTTGAAATTTCCCTTACTGGATGACAGGTATATGTGTTCCAGACACTTGCACCAGAATTCCATATAATTGAACAAAAATCCAAAAAAGAACCAGCAATATACCTTTTTAAAAATCTAGCAAAGCGGGGCGACAATGGAGAAAAGACTTTGCGAAGCACCCAATCCACTTTCATAACCCCTGTGAAAGCAAAAAGATCTTTGCAACGCCTACAACTACTTCTCGATACAACAGTGCAGGTAGTAATAGCAAAACCATCCTTAACTCAGCCTTCTGCTTTTCTACTGCTTTAATATTTGCAAAACTTACAAACAATTTACTAATTTACTATAATTGTATAGCAGTAGTCCTTATCGCCTTATCCGCATTTTCATGTAAAAGAGCCAATGCCTATATGCGTTGCAAAAATGGCCCTGTCTAAATAAATTTGATTTCCTGTTTTTACAAATATTCATTGCATTTGCATACTTGTACTTTGTAATTTACACAATAATTTGGTTCCTTATGTCCCCAAACGTTTGCATTGGAATTTACACTGAAACATATTTGCATCTATGAGTTCTCTACATTTACTACAACCTGTTTATTGCTACTGCATAGGTTGAAGGAATGTTGACTGTGGCAAAGGCGTACTCCAGCCCATTTGAGCCAATTTGCAAAAATTGCAATCTGACCATTGATCGTCTACCACCAATGCATGCAGAAATAGCGTATTGCAGTAACTGCGACCAGGAATGTTCATATGCATATTGCCACCGGATTTTATGCACCATCAAGAGCGCAGACAAAACATCACTGCAATGCATAGCTAAGAACACAGTTCTAACTGAATTGATACCTTCTCTTACTGCTATAACATATGCGCAGTACATAGAAGACAAAGAACTTGTTATAGAACAGCTATCACGCCTAACAACACATGGCATCTTCACAGTAGACAAAAACAACATGATCAGACAAATGACACCAACTCCAGAAGAAAGTATGTACCCTTCGACTGCTTTTAAATTCAGAGGAATATTGCCAAAAACACATATGGTGGCCTGATACTAATGCTTACTTTTATTTGCTACAGACATTCCAATGCAATTTCAATCACAAGAAAGCAGCCACGCATCTTCAAGCCATACACTATCAGCACCTGCATTTTAACGTAAACCACTTTCGTCATGCAACCTAAGACGTTGCAGATCTTCCATTTGAAATACAAGTGGACGACGATTTATAATGCTACTCCATTTTTTTGTCTACGCAGGCACACAGCTGCGGCTGCACCGCCTATGTTCTCTCCTATTCGCTTCTACAGCTGAGCCAAAATATTTTGGCATTTGATAGAAGCCTCATTACAATTGAAAATCTCTTTAACCCTGCCAGCAATTAACAGCCTGTCTGGAATTCCCGCCTGCTGACGGGCAAGGCTTGAAGAATCATACAATTTTTCAATGAAGAGGATAAATTCACGAACCTTGGCGGTTGTTTTGTCCCTAATCTCTTGTTTCTCTGGTAGCTCCTGATTTTTATTTTGTTTTAAGCCTTCAAAAAACATTAAACTGTATTTTTTAGAAATAAATTACTGTATTCTTTTCAACTTTACATTTTTTTTAGTTTTCATATTTGAGATACGCCATATTATTTGATAAATCAGACTCCTTATTGTTCTGGTTTTCGCAGATTCTAGTTTTCTTCCACGTCTAATCTATTCACTGCTAGGAAGTTCAAGGAACCTTACAGTTCGGCCTGTTTCAATTGCTTTTGTATTTTTAGATGCCATTCCACGGGAAGAGGTTTCTCCAATCAATGATTCTATTCTTCATTTCCAGTTAGGCTTCACTGCAACATTCTTTGTACAGGCCTTTTCCACGCTTGTCTGAATGTTCTCAAGTAAATACTTTGTAATTCCCCTTACCCATTTGTTGGCATTAAATACCAATTTCTGTTGATGACTGTAAACATTTACAAATATATGTAAATTGACACAGGCTGGCCTTTGTCATCGACTTTTTGTCTCTGGCAACCATTGTTGGTTTCATGGCTGATGTAGCTGTTATAGTATCTTTGCAGCAATTGAAATTTGTACTTGGGATCACACACTTTACTTGAGAAATGCACATGGTTTCTGTCATGGACTCAGTTTTCAAAAACCCCCACGAGGTTCTTAGACTCATTTTACTTGAATTGTTAATTTCTGAAGAGGAAAACAAAAGCGTTTTAAACTAAATCCAATGCATTCCGTCTGCAGTGGACATGGCAATTTGCTCTAATGGCAATGTTTTTCCTTCTTTTGTTGCTCATGGCATATTACATTGTAAGTTTATTATCCTAGCTTACCTTCCTTGACATTGACATCCCCATGTATTTGTATACATTTTACTCAGTTCCAGCTAAATGTAGATGTTTTCATTCTTATATTTGTAGATGCTAGTAGATACTTACATATAATTTATTTGGCAGAGTCAGAAGAAAACCAAGGACTTATGGATTTCAGCAGCTGCTCCATTCACCTCAGCGATTGTAGCTATTGCCTTCGGCTACATTACCATTGTGAGGAATCTGCATCCAACTTTGGAAACTTGTATTGTTTTACCCCTGCAATTTCCTTACTGTCTGAAATACCATCTAGCAATATGCATATATCTCTTATTTGTACTACTTCTCCTTCCATGTAAATTGCATTTCTCACTTTTGTAAGAATCTAATGCATTATGTGTATCCATTACCTCACACAGATTGGTTGCTTGAAGAAAGAACTGCATTCACCTTCATCAAACATGTTACATTTTGATAGTTGTTATTTGGCATTGGCACTCAAAGCTGGCCTTGTCAGTGGACTGATTGCACTCACGGTAAAAATAATCCTAAACTGTTCAAGAAAACTTTATTTGTCATATGGAATGTAAAATATATGAAATCTTTCTTTGCTGTCATAGGAAGGAATTGCAGTGGCAAGAACTTTTGCTTCAATTAAGGACTACCAGGTTGATGGAAACAAGGAAATGATGGCCATCACATTTATGAACATGGCAGGGTCTTGCACACCCTGCTATGTCACATCTGGTGTATATTTAGATATATAGTTAAATTCAATACAATTCAGTCGTTACCTTATTCCCCAAGCTTGCAATGAACTGATCAAATTTTGGATGTTTGATTCAACTTAATTGAAGTAGCGAAACTGCTATTGCAGGGTATTTCTCTCGTTCCCGTTTAAATTTCAATGCTAGATGCAAAGCTACAGTATGAAATATTCTTATCGCTATAACGGTCATCATGACTCTTCTGCTTATAACTCTTCTCTTCTACCACACATCTGTGGTGGTGTTATCATCCATCACAGTTGCAGCAGTTGTCAACCGCATTGAATTCTGTGCAGCCTGCTTGATATGAAAAGTGGATAAGATGAAATTTCGTGCATATATGGGTGCTTTTCTGAAAGGCATTTTCATCTCTGTTCAAATACGCCTTCTCATAGCGGTATGTTCAAGTTCCACTCATCTACAAATCTTACCCTCATGAAAACTCTGTTTTATTAAATTAAACATTTAGGGTTTAAGGTTTACACAATACTTTGAAAATATGCAGGTGAGCATTTATGTGATTAAAAAATTGGTACATGTTACAAGGCCATACATTGTCCTACTTGGCAAAATTCCTAAAACTGGTTTATATACAAACATGGAGCAATAGAAAGAAGCACTGACAATGTCAAGGTTTCTTATTCTTAGCATTGAATCACCATTTTACTTTCCATGCACCCTGCTTTATATGGAAAATGAATAAGATGAATTCTCTTGCATGTATGGGTGCTTTTGTCGGAGTCATATTCATTTCTGTTCAAATAGGCCTTCTCATAACGGTGAAAATGTGCAGGTCGGCATCTCTGTGATACCAAAATAGCTACATGTTAGAAGACCACACATTGTCCTACTTACCAATATTCATCCAACTGCTTTAAATAGAAACATAAAGCAATACAAAGAAGCACTGACAGTGGGGGAGAGACTTTGGCCTTACCAATTTCTATGTGTTGGATAAGGATTTCCCTTTGCAAATCTTCATGTTATCATCACTATACGATGTGTAATCTTTTCGTAAGAACATGAGATAAAATCAATGGATAGGTAACGGTGTTCCAAGCATAGTGATATGGCGTGGATGTATGAGCCGTTATTTTGATCCACCTATTATTTATTATTATTACCAGATCTGATGGTCATTGCACATAACTTTTGCAATTTGATGTACAGGTTTTAAAATATAGATTTTAAAAATTACACTTGCAGAATAAAGTAGGCAAATTTTTTAGAGTAATGCTTTCTTTTCACGAACAAGAAGCGCCTTCATTTTCTTAATCCGCACCTACGAAATCTGGACTTTCTGTCATGGTGTTTTCTTATGAAATATCTTCTCTAAATTTCCAATGATCATTCCATTTTCCTTTTACAATACATTGTACTTGATTTGCATTTCGAAATACACTTTGATTGCATCACAAAACTGTTACTGTGTTCAATGTAATTACACAACTGTAGTGCTTGTCCACAAGTTGCTTTATGATTTATTTTTCCTCTTAATCACATGTACCAATAAACTTTATCTATTGACAACATGAAAAGCATACCATCAAACTTTAAATGTGGAAAATTATTTTAAACCAAGTGAAAAGACTAGCAATTCAGTAAACTAAAATCTATTTGATAATTAAACTCGACTTAGAGAATGCAAAGTATAGCAACAATATGCAAATGGAAAAGGTTAGTTTACAAAGTATAATATTAACTGTCGTAATTTGAGCTATAATAAGTATGAGTTCATTTACCAAAATAATTTCAAGTAACAAATTGTATTTAACTTATCAATTGTATAACATCTACTAAATTTAAGGCTAACACCTTTCCCATGCACCACCATGCCACTCTATTCCAACAAATCCACTACAGTGTAAACGCTAATTATATTTAAGTAAAACACAACAATGAAGCGAATATAAGACTTTGATCCTATAAAAAATTATAGAAATACTTGAACTAATTGGAGGTCTTAAAGATAACGTAATTGCCATAGCATGGAATAATATTAAAATATTTGTTTTGGGTTTACATCATCTTCCTCAATGAATACAAACAAAGTAGGCTTCTCCACCATGCCACTCTAACTTTGGGGCACAACAATGAAGCGAATATAAGCTCTTCCCCTTTCATTCTTGAAACTTCACCATCTGGAATAATATTAAAATCGTGCCGACATCATCTCCTCAGAGTCATCAATACTTAGCAATTTCTTTAAAATTCTCTCCCCACGGCTTTCCGCTGCATTTAACTTTTAAAATACCCTCTTCGACACGTGGCGACGTGGAAAATAAAGCACACCAACAATGACATTCAGTCAGTCACAAAACTTAGGGATGTTGGAAAAGGTGGCTAGAAAATTTATTCAGGCAGGTAGGACACGTGGCACTCTGGGCACAATCTTTAAGCCTCGTCCCAGAAACTTTGATTGTGATAGCGCCGCATTGACATGTGGTACTCAACGTAGGCTCCCACTACGTAGTCATTTTTGGGGTTCCTTCCGCGGGCCTTTTGAATTTTCAACTGGCCATTTGGCGATGTGGAGCCTTCCACAAACTTCTACCATCTTGACTCAAGCCCGCCCCTTGAACACATGACAAGCTCATGCGACACTCTCAACTTGGCACAAAAATTCTCCCTATAAACCGTGTTGTATCCACACATGGCGGCTTCCGCTAGAGCCCAACAATTAGCTATTTTTGAAGGACATGTGCTCGTAAACTCTAGAACCTTGTGACCCCGCTAGAGACACGTGCATGCCTCGCGAAACCTAAAGCTTTTTTCCATGAATCATCATTTCAACCTGCATGCCGCTACGACACATGTTGTCCTCCCATAAGTTTCCATACATAACCAATTTTCCAATTTTAATGACATTCAGTCACGCGGAATACTTAGGCATGCCAGAAAAGGTGGTTGGAAAATTTATTCAGATAGGTACGACACGTGGCACTCTGGTGCGCTCTTTAAGACTCGTCCCAAGAAACTTTGATTGCGGTAGCCCGCATTGACATGTGATAGTCACCGCATGCTCTCACTACGTAGTCATGTTTGTAGTTCCTTTCGTGGGCCTTTTGACTTTTCAACTGGCCCTTACGCCATGTAGAGCCTTCCGCAAACTACTGCCATACCGACTCTGCAACGGGCCCCTTGAACATGTAGCAAGCTCGCACAACACTCTCAACTCGGCCCAAAACTTCTCCCTAGAAACTATGTGGTATCTAAAAACAATTCAATATAGAAAAGCAATGGAAGGAAAAAGAAACAAGTAAACCTTTTGCAATCAAGTGTAGACTGAAATTAGATTTGCCTCTCATTCAACCGAAAAAATCAAAATAGCTACGAATCAAGTCCAAATGTCACTAAAATACAAAGCAAGAAACTTTTGCAAACAAATGCAGACTCGAATTAGATCTTCCTCTCATTCAACCCAAAAAAATCAAGACAAGTAGGCATCAAGTCAAATTTTCAAAAAAAAATAGCAAAGTCAAATTTTCAAAAAAAAATAGCAAATTTTTTTTTTGTGCTGCCCATTTCTCTACTCCGTCGTAAAACTAAACAAAGATCAAGCCCAGCACAACAACATTATTAAAACTTACCTCCTCCACTTTAGTAAGATTGAGTTGCAGAGTAGAGTTGATCCATGCTAGAATCTCATTCCTGCCACAAAATAGGCAATTTCCATCATCCCTATGTTTGTTGATGTTGCCATCTTCAATACCCACTTACCACAAAGCAAGTTTGAATGTAATGAGCTTTAATGTTATGTATATTTTAACTTTCTGTGATTTGTATTCCATTTCTTGTATACAAGAGTTTTGTTTAGAATGGCCATGAAAGTCTTGGTTTTCTGTTACTATGTAGATCAAATGTATTGGACCAAGTGTCTTGCTGCCAACATAAGAGCTTCTAGAGTTTTCAGGATTTAGTAATGTAGTTATAGTCAGGACCAAGCACCGCTCTCTGCTCAGGTGTCCCAGAGAGAGAGATGGATAGGGAGGCCTCGCCATCTGGATCTTCAACGTGGAAGAATGAAAATGGAATAACAATCTAGCCACTCAGCAGAACATCTGCTTGCTAGATGCATGATTATTGACCTTCGCGATTCATTGGGCAAGGAGTCTCGAATGACTGAAAAAGACTCTCTGTTCCTGAACCTTGACTGCTTTTTCACTTTATGAATCCAAATATGGGAACAAAAGAAATTTGCACGAGCACTTAGGAAAATGAAACCTAATCTAAGACAACAACAACAATGTGCAGAGCACTTGAAGGAATTAGAAACCTTATACTAATATATACAAAGGAAAGGAATTTCCCCTTAGTAGCAAATGGTTGAGGTAGATTCCATTGACTAGAATTTGCAAGTCTTCTCCATCTAATTTAGCCAACTGGAAAGCATTACTGCTTCTACATTCAGTAACCAGCTAAGGACCACTCCACAACGCATCAAATTTTGAATGTTTACCTCACTTCACACAACGACATCCCATTTTAGTAGCAGACCTCCTTCCTGTAATCTCCAAGCTTTAGCATTCTTATCAAACCTCCTCTTGATTAATAAAATGAAGTAGACCGGCAACGACATTCAGTCCATTGGCAAACTTAGGCTTCCGTGAGCCTTTTCACTTTCAACTGGCCCTTAGGCCACGTGGAGCCTTCCGCAAAATTCTTCCATACTGACTCTAGTGGACCCTTCAACCACAGACTCTACAACCTTGTGACCCCGCTAAAGACACGTTGATGTCTTGCGCAAATCTCAAGCTTTTTTCCCTAAATTATCCTCTCAACTCGTGCCACTACGACACATGGTGCCCTCCTAAGTTTCCATACATAACTAGTTTTTCAATTTTAATGAAATTCAGTCAGACGGAAAACTTAGGCACGCTAGAAAAGGTGGCTGCAAAATTTATTCAGGCAGGTAGAACATGTAGCACTTTGGCGTAATCTTTAACACTCATCCTAGAAACTTTGATTCCAATAGCGCCGCATTAACACATTTTTCAATTTGTTTCACCGACTCTGCCCGTTTGGCCCAAGCTAATCCCAGAGCCGTGAGGTCATTTAAACCATTTAGCTTGAGTCGGATACAACCCATTTAGACCATTTAGGATGAGTTAGTCTCGGATCATCCAACCCGTTTGAGGTGACTTGGTCCCGCACTCCTTCAACTTGTTTAAGGCGCGTTGATCCCAGAGACCGTTCTTGAACTCCGCCTCTGCAAATTATCTACATTTTTCACATTTTAGCCAACTACTGTAGTTCTTCTTCGGTCTAAGGAGTGTGAGGCAAAAGCAAAATGACCGTTGAACTTTGTTTTGACTGAAAAAAAAATCTCCGTTTGTGAACCTGCACTGTTTTATGACTTTCTGAATCCTACCTTGAAACTGAACAACTTTTGGCTCATTCTTCTAAAAATGATTCTAGATTTTATATAGACTTGGCAACTCCCACAGATACTGAAAACTTTGGCTAAGACATGATTGAAGATCTGTTTAGACAATGTTTTGTGGAGATAGACCATACTTCCTTGCTCTGGTGACCTATTCCTACCTCATCCTTTTAACATTTCACAAGATGTTTATATTTTTAAAAACAATTTTTTTTGATACAAGATCTTTAAGGTTTCCACAGTCCATAAGAATGATATAAAATATTTTTCAAAAATCCAATGATAAACTTTTTGGAAACCCAATGGTTAGCTTTCTCGAAAGCCCATTGTCAATTTTATAAATAAGAAATAGTTTACATTATATAATAGATAACACATATTATAAAGCGTCTAATGCACTCATTTAATCGCATCTACGAAACCCGACTTTCACCTTACATTCTCAAGTAAAAATCACTTAAAAAACATACTAAGCACTTCTAAAATTCCCTATAGTAAAAAAAAACATTAGGAATAGCCCCCACATTGGTTTGAAGCACTCCAAACCATGTTTAACATTTAAGATTAGAAATTCCCAAATCAAGATCACTCAAAACCAAATAAAGAACAAGAAATCCAAATCATTACAAAGCATTATCAACTGATCAAATTATCAAATATAGTGACATCCATTCAATATTATATCACATCTCTAGGTGGAGAAACGACATATGGTTTGAGGCCTATTTAAAGTACTAACAATGTATTAAATGTATGAATTTCATAGTAACTCCAATCATCAACCTTTTTGTATGGATTCTACCCTATGTAAGGTTTTTTTATTATAAAGGGTTCCACTCATTGTTGAGACCTATTATTTCACAAAGATAACATATATGACCAAAAGAACCATTTCATTCATATGTACACTACATTTTGGAGTAGAAGAAATAGCATTTTAAATGCTTCTCGCTAGTTTATATTTCTATCACACCCAAATCAATATGTAAACTAGATAAAGAGCTAAGTCAAGTCATTTTATCATGTCTTATTATATGTTTGAGATGCTCTTTAATTGATATATGTTTTCACGCTCTATGTGTATCTTCAAATCTGAATGTTAATGCTTCAGAATGATCTTGTTATACATCTTGTTCTAACCCTCACCTACAGCTACATAAATAAAAAAACCCTCACCATTTCTTTCATTTCCACACTTATTTAGTTTTCACATTAATATCATTTTTTGAACCCATTCACCGATCATACCCTTAATCTATTTGGTGAGGGCACCCAATTTTAAATCGACATTTTAACTCTAGCCCTAGTTCTCCTTACGGTTTTCTAGTTCATTCAAGCTCTTCACTTCATCTAAATGCATTTACCATTGCTTACCCATTTTCAATATAAATATCGATGATATTTTTTTAAGCTATATGGTTCGTTTTCACCAAAGATCCCATTAACTAGAATATGCAATTCTTCTCCATCTAATTTAGCCAACTGGAAGGCATTGTTGTGTCTACATCCACCGACAAGGCAAGAATGACAAAAACTTTGACAAAGCAGACCAATGCCTTATCCATTGGGCGACGAAAACCACTTAAGCAAATAGACTCCTTCGCAAAGCAATACGGAAAACAGGAAAGCTTTAGGGTTTACGATATTGGAAATCATATGAAACAATCAAGCCTTGTAATAATCTAATATTCACATGCTTAAACTGCTTTGAAATTTGACATTCTCTACAACACCTGTTCAAGAACCACAGTTACAAATACACACAATTCTTAGCAACGAAACAAACATTTGGATTTTTGTACAAAACACGATAAATTCACAGATCAAAAATACAAGGAAAATTTAATTGAATATATAATTTGACATACTTTTAACTTATTACACAATTGTTAACTGTTTAAGCCAATCATGGTTTCTGGTTTTCAATTTTTTTTTCATATTTAAAACGAGTTGAAATGACCCATTCCCTATTTACAAAAACGAAGCGGAACCTCGACTAAAAACATTAGAGAAACCTATCAAGAACGTGGTATAATAACAAAAAACACAAGTTAACTATGTCTGTTCAAATGGCCCCGACAAGCTTACTGGATGACTCCTTACCTCGTATGCAATAATCCAAACAATAAAAAAATATGCACTCCAAAATCCCATTCAAAGCTTCTTCAGGGAAGCCTGGTAACTGAGTCATTCCTGCTTCGTCGGATAAGCTCCTCTTTGCAAAGTCTGATATGCATGGTCCAACTCAATTATGTCTTTGTGAGAGAAACCCTACAAATTTTGTGACATAATATGCAACTGGAACTGCAATTTCATGGTCGGGTTGATGATGGCCTCTACTTCTGATGCGCCAGAGTCTTCGTTCAGAAACTGAAAAATGGTCTTGTCCTCACGCTTAGCAACCACAAGCTGCTGGAGTTGGTCCTTGGAAAGGACTACAGACTTATTGGGAAAAGGAGAAGGGAAGCCTAATTGTATCAGCTCTTTTATATCCTCTTTCTTCTCCTCTATTCCCTTGTGAAGCTGCGCCAAGAGATTTTGGCATTTGATACAAGCCTCATTACAACTCAAAATCTCTTTAACCCTGCCAGCAATTAACCTCCTCTCCGGAATCCCCGCCTGCTGAAGAGCAAGGTCTGAGGAATCATACAATTTCTGAATCAAGAGGACTGATTCACCAACCTTTGTGGTTACTAAATTATTGATGGTAGAGACTGCACTCCCCACCTTTGAGCACAACTCTTGTGCTTCGGATATAAACCCCAGCACAGAAGCCAAATTAGCAGTGTCCGAAACAATCCTGTCATAACAAGAAATGTACAAACTTTGTACCAAATTTACAGTCCCCATTTTCTGGGACTGCGTTTCCAACTGTTTAGTCAAGCTCTTCACCATGTCCTCTGAAGATTTCATTTGTACCTGCAGATTGTCCCTTTCCTCAGTAATTGAATTTACCTGCATTTCTGATGCAGCGAGTTTTGCTGTCAGCGTCGCCACCTCTGCCTTAGAAGCTGCAAGGGTCTGCTTCGAACATGATTCCTTAAGCTCCTTTCTGAGCTGGTTAATCTCATTTTCTTTAGCCTTAACCTCCGCCATTCGAGAAGCTGTCGTGGCCTCAACCTTCTTTAGACTTGCCTTCGTCTTCTTTAGCTGATTGTCAAGTTTCATATAACCAGTGGTGACTACTGATGTAGTTTCATTCATCAGCTCAACCTTGTCCTGGGGCCAGAACTCAGCAAGATCCACCGCAATGGCACTAATGGAATAGTCATGGGGTTGCATTTGCTCTACCGGCCTGGACACCTGAGGCACAAGATGCGTAATAGTTAGACAACTCTGTTGATGGTCATATAACGACTGAACCTGCCTCCCCGCTACTGCTTCCATTTCTTTCTTTTTCTACTTTGTTCTCCGGTGTGAGCCCATACGAAATAGTCACCGACGCTTGAGACGCTACGGTTACTAGATCTGAACAAGAAGGAATTATGACACGGGGAGAGAAACTCGGGATGGCAGAAGCAAAAGGTGAAAGAAAAGAAGCACCAGGAGGCATGGAAAACCCTGGCAGAGACATAGAAGGAGGAGCCTTGAAAGGAGTCCTGACGGGAGACAAAGATGGAGGCGAACGAGGAAGAGCCTGGAAAGGAGCCCCGACAGGAGACAAAGGTGAAGGCTCCGAAACAACAGAAATGCCTACCGACTTCAATTTTTTGCAAGCTGGGCTGAAGGACAATTCCTCCTGCACACTCTCCTTCGCAGCCACGGGCCGAGGTGACGGTAATACCGATTGACAAGGAAGCCTGCAAGATGTCACTAGTGATTTGCTCCACTGCTAAAAAGTGACTACCTCTTCCACCTCTTCGCTGGTGGAATCAGAGTCATGCTCTACGTCCCATTTCTCTTCCCACACCTCATTGCCTGCAGTCTTATACAACAAACAACATAAAAGAAATAAACAGAATACTTAAATAACTTGCATAAACAGATGAATATTCGAACCAACACTGATTGTGCATAATCTCCATTAATAAAAGCTTCATCATACTCAGAGCTTCAGCTCTTTACAATCAAGTTGTGCGTGCAGCTGTGTGCTTTCAATGCACATCCTTCCTTGCTTGTGCAGATTTCACACCTTTGTGTGTGCATACAAAGCAATTACAATTGCTGTTATTTAAATAGAATAACTCACCCACTAACAGCTCTTCAACTGAGCATTCTAAATCTAAACTCATGCTTTAAAATAGTTGCATGCTATGCATGATTTAAAACAGATTTATTTGAATTAAATCTAATGATAAAAATAAGATAAAGCTAACTTAACTAAAGCAAACTAAAACAAGACTAAAGCTAAAATTAGCTTTCCTAAAAAAGCTACGGTTGGAATTAAATATGCATCACATGCATATTTCCAACACTCCCCCTTAATTTCAAACTGTAGCTTTCACTCTTCTAGAGTTGTGTTTGCTTTTTCAGATCTGCCATGTGCAGGATCACATACTCCCAAACAATCTCTCAAATATTCGAAAACTTCTTTTGCTAAAGCCTTTGTAAAAATGTCTGCAAACTGATCTTCGGATCTACAAAATTCAAGATGAATTTCCTTGTTGTTTACTAGCTCCCTGATGAAATGATACCTCGTATCAATATGCTTGCTCCTCTTATGAAAAACATGATTTTTGGACAACGCTATGGCTGAGTTGTTGTCACAAAAAATCTATGTAGCTTCCTCTTGTTTCTATTGTAAATCTGTCAACACTCTTCTCATCCAAACAGCTTGACATGCTGCTCCTGTTGCTGCTACATACTCTGCTTCTGCTGAAGATAACGTGACAATGGGCTGCTTCTTTGATGCCCATGAAACCACTCCTGTTCCAAAGTGAAAAGTATAGCCGGATGTGCTTTTCCGATCATCTATACTTCCAGCATTGTCACTATCTGTATAACCAATGAGTTTGAACTCATCTGAACTTGAATAAAGAATTCCATGATTTCTTGTTCCACGTACATACCTCAAAATTCTTTTTCCAGCTTGCCAATGTGAATCTTTTGGAGATTCCATGAACCTTGATATGAGGCTCACACCATACATGATATCAGGCCTTGTGGCCATCAAATACATAAGACTTCCAACCAACTTTTTAAACAATGTTGGATCCACAAACGATCCTTCATCCTCTTTGCTCAACTTCAAACCTACTACAACTGGTGTTGGTGCTGGCTTACAATTCAACATGTTAAACCTTTTCAAAACGTCACTTGCATACTTTGCTTGTGAGATAAAAACTTCACCTTCTGATTGTTGAACTTCAATACCCAAAAAGTAATGCATAAGACCAAGATCTGTCATCTCAAACTCCTTCTTCATGGCTGATTTGAATGACTCTGTAGATAGATTTCCAATAATGATCAAATCATCTACATATAAACAAACAATTAAAATTTTACCTTGTTCATTTATCTTGGTGTATAAGGTAGGCTCACTGTTGCTCCTACTAAAACCATTCTCAATCAAATAAGAATTTATTCTCATTGTACCAAGCTCTAGGTGCTTGCTTGAGACCATAGAGCGCTTTCTTCAATCTGTATACTTTTCCTTCATGACCTTCAATCTCATAACCTTCTGGCTGATTTACATAAACTTCCTCTTCAAGGAATCCATTTAAGAATGCTGATTTAACATCCATCTGATAAATAGGCCATTTGTTTTGAGCTGCAATTGCTAAAACCATTCTTACCGTATCCAAACGTGCTACTGGTGCAAATGTTTCGTTGTAGTCAACTCCATATTGCTGCATAAAACCTCTTGCAACCAGCCTTGCTTTGTGCTTCTGTACTTTTCCATCAGCATTGTATTTTGTCTTGTAGACCCACTTGACTCCTATCACGTCCTTTCCTTTTGGAAGATCCATTAGCTCCCATGTCTGATTCTTCTCTATAGCATCAATCTCATCATCCATGGCTTTTTCCCAAACTTCATTCTTTATAGCCTCTTCGTAATATACTGGATCTGCAGCTTGAGAAAATAATGCAAAAACTGAAAATGAATTAGTTGTATCAACATTATAAATCTCACTTAGACTTCTTGTTTTCCGCTGCACAGGAGTATTCGATGCAGGACTACTTTTTGGTGATGGAGTAGCTTCTGGTGTTCCCTGTGGTGTCTCTTGCATGGCTGAAGATGGCTGAAATCTTGGTGACCTCCTGACTGTAGATGGAGGTGTAGCTTGTGCTACAACTTGTGGTGCATGTCCAAGATTTGTAGATACAGTAGCTTGTTGCTCTAAAGTTTCATCTGTCATATCATCATGCGGAATAGATGTTGCTATACTCACTTGTTTTCTCTATACTTCCATCCCATGCTTCATTCTCAATAAATTGTACATCCTTGCTGATCACAACCTTTCCAGTGACTGGATTGTATAACTTGTATGCTTTTGTATTCTCTGAATACCCAACAAAAATACACTTTTCTCCTTTGTTATCTAACTTCTTCCTTATCTCATCAGGTACATGTGCATACGCTACACAACCAAAAACTCTGAAATGTGAAACACTGTGTTTCCTATTAGTCCATGCTTGTTGAGGAACCATGTTCCTAACAAGTTTCGTTGGACACTTGTTCAAAATATAAACAGAAGTTGCTACTGCTTCTACCCAATACTCATTTGGAAGATGTTTTGCCTTCAACATGCTTCTTGCCATCTCCATGATGGTTCTATTTTTCCTCTCTACCACACCGTTCTGTTGTGGTGTATACCTGGTAGTAAACTGCTTGTGTATACCATGATATCTACAAAAATTCATAAACTCATTAGAAACATACTCACCTCCTCTGTCTCGTTCTGAGAACTTTGATGTAGTATCCACTTTGCTTCTCCACTAATGCCTTGAACTGCTGAAATGTATCAAAGGCATTTGATTTATTTCTCAGAAAATAAACCCATGTCTTCCTTGTGTAATCATCAATGAATGTCATAAAATAAATACAACCTCCAATAGAAGTTGTCTGCATAGGTCCACATAAATCTGAATGTACAATCTCAAGTGGTGCACTTGCTCTTGCTGTTTTGCCAACTGGGAATGAATCTCTGTGTTGCTTTCCCAAAATACAACCTTCACATACCCTTTCAAGTTTCTGAATCAATGGCAAACCTTTAACCATATTTTTTCTATGTAATAAATTCAAACCTCCAAAATTCAAATGTCCATACCTTAGATGCCAAAGCCATGTTTCATCCTTCATGACTGAATGAAAAGCTGATTGTGTTCCTTCAACGTAGGACTCAACTATATTTACATAGGAATCAGCGCAGGACTCGCTTACTGTAGCGTAGACTTGATTTTCATTGGCGCAGGACTCATCTGTTTGAGCGCAGACTCATCTGAGCGCAGGACTCAACAAAAGACTAATTTGGCTTAATGCATGACTTTGCTGCAAACAGATCTGATTTCTTCTTCTTTCCAGGTTTCAAAATCAATGGAAACATCCTATTGCTGCTCATCTTCACTTTTGCAATCAACTGAGTGCTAGGAGCTTTGTCCACAATCACGCACTCATTGTCTTCCATATAGACTCGGTATCCTTTCTGTACCAGTTGTCCAATACTCATAAGGTTATGTTTCAAACCTGCAACATAGTAAACATCTTGCATACTTGTTTGCTCCCCCTGTCTTGTTAGAATACTAACCGTGCCTTTTCCTTTCACGGACACAATATTGTTATTTCCAAGAGTTACATCACTCTTAACTGAATCATCCAAACTAGAAAACAAATCTAGATTACCTGTCATGTGATTACTGCAACCTGAATCCAAATACCATACATCACATGGACTCTCTTTTGACAAATTACATTCAATAGGGGATAAAGAAGGTATTGCTTCGGCAATCCTTGTGCATGCAATAAACATAGGTTTAGAAATAGAACTTCCAACCTGATTTTGATTTTGTCTCTCTTGATCATATTGCTTTTTCTTGCAATCATAAGCATAGTGCCCATACTTCTTGCAATAATGACACTGAACATGAGACTTATCTTGTCTCTGACCATAACTCTGTTCTTGATTCTGTCCTCTTCCACTTGAGTTTGATGAACCGCTGCCACGTCCTCTAGATGGACTTCTTCCTCTGCCTCTTGGGCTGAAACTTCCTCTTCTTTTGCCACGACTACTTGCTGTCTGAGATGCAAAAGCCTGATCTACACTTGCATGTGATCTATTCATCCTCTGTTCATGATTGATTAGTGATGCATGCAACTCATCAATAGAAAATTGACTCAGATCCTTAGTTTCTTCAATAGCAACAACTAAAGGATCAAATTTCGTAGGCAAACTTCTAAGCAATTTTTCAATAATCCTTCTATCCTCAAGAGTCTCACCATGAGATTTGATTTGATTGACTAAGCCAACTACATATGTAAAAAATGATTCTACAGAATCTGAATCTTTCATTGCTAAATTCTCAAAATCTCTACGAAGTAACTGTAGCTTGCGGTTTTTACTTTCTCCTTACCTTGATATGCAACTTGTAAAGTATCCCATGCAGTCTTTGCTTGACTAGTTGCTGCCACTCTTGGAAGAATGCTTTCATGCATTGCCTGATGAATATAGAAAAGAGATTTTCCATCCTTCTTTCGTAACTCCTTCAAAGTATCTTTCTCTGCTTGAGAAAGTGCAATATATGCTGCTGCATTTGCAGGCTCTGTGTACCCATCTTCAACGATCTCCCACACGTCTTGAGATCTGAATAGCACCTTCATGGTCAACGACCAATTGTAATTCTTTCCATTAAATTGCGGTGTCTGCATACCGGATGTAGAAGCCATAGCTTGCTACCAATTTAATAAGTCACTGAAAAACCTTGCTCTGATACCAATTTGTAGAAAATCTGCAGTCTTATACAACAAACAACATAAAAGAAATAAACAGAATACTTAAATAACTTGCATAAACATATGAATATTCGAACCAAAGACTCACATGCATAATCTCTATTAATAAAAGCTTCATCATACTCAGAGCTTCAACTCTTTACAATCAAGTTGTGCATGCAACTGTGTGCTTTCAATGCACATCCTTCCTTGCTTGTGCAGATTTCACACCTTTGTGTGTGCATACAAAGCAATTACAATTGCTGTTATTTAAATAGAATAACTCACCCACTAACAGCTCTTCAACTGAGCATTCTAAATCTAAACTCATGCTTTAAAATAGCTTGATGCTATGCATGATTTAAAACAGATTTATTTGAATTAAATCTAATGATAAAAATAAGATAAAGCTAACTTAACTAAAGCAAACTAAAACAAGACTAAAGCTAAAATTAGCTTTCCTAAAAAAAACTACGGTTGGAATTAAATATGCATCACATGCATATTTCCAACAATGTCCAAGATGACAATTTGCCTCATGATCTCAAGACCTACAATGCGAGTGTAAGAATCCTTGGAAGCATAAAGGATTCACCCTTGAAACCATGAACTCAAATCATAGAATGCCCCCGACCGAAAAAAAGTAATCACTCGGATGTAAGGGATCCACAAACATGGATCGCACAGTGTCATTCATTCTATTGTCAATCCCCTCGGGATCGAGTTCCATCATTAGGGGCTCCACGAAGGCATTGAAAAAATCGTATGTATCCGCTGACCGAGACATTATGTGGGTCCATGCAGATATTGGGACGACCTTTTTAGGATCCACCTCCATGTCCCGCAAATTCAAGGTCATGTATTGGCTAAAGATCTGTGGCCCTAATGTAAAATAAGGTGGAAGATGTACGAGGAATACACGAAAGTAGAGGCCGTCAACAATTGTTCCAATCGCTCACAAATTGACTCTGCAATAACTTTTGCAAAGTCAAACTTATAAGCTTCAGTCCTTGGAAATTGTTCTCATCCGAAACAAAGACCGCCATCTTCCAATCCTCGACTCCCAGTCAAAATCTTGCTCGAAAATAAAAGCCAACATTGAACAGGCATCCTGCGAATCGGCCATGAATGATTTCAGAGAAATTGGAAAGCTTGACGATTTCCGATCCGGCACTCTTGGATTGTTGCAACTCCCAATTAAGGAAAGCTACCTTGTTTTGACACTAAACCCGGACATTTTGAAGTCGGGCTATATTGTACACACTGCGGCCGTTTACAAACGGTAAGGCCAACATGTCTCTTATGGCTTTTGGAGTAATGACCACCGTCAAATTGCAGCCTACGATCGAATGAATTCACACGCGTCGAATCTGCTTTGTGCACATCTGAATAAGCTCTAGGCATGGGCGCGTTAGTGGAACCATATATTGGGCCAAAGTAGTGGTATTCTTGAGCCAAAAGACTCATTCTCTCCCAAGTTTGTGAACCTGGCAACGATGCGTCCCGAAGTGCCTTCGGTATTTTGTTCAATCGGCTCAAAAATATTGTCACCGAGTCACTAACCACGTAGGATCGCTGAATCGAGAACCACAGCTAGGATAACTTACTTGAACTAGCGGGGTCCGTGGAGGAATAAGCTAGTCGGCATAAGATTTTATCACTTACACCGCACCGGAGCTTGATACACCGCTCACTTTGCTTCTCCAATATACATCATCGTTAAGAATCACCACCAACTTCCAAGGCGGTGTACTCTTCCGCAATCGAACCCTTGTTTTTGTTTTTTAATCAATTATATGATTGTTTTTCCCTACTTGTATTGGTTGATTAATTCTTTTTCCCAGAGGACAATGTTAGGAGAGCAGTTGTTACTTGATATTTTTCTTGCTATCAAAACTTTGAGCCCTTATTTGCAAGATTTTATTTACTACAAGTTAAATTTGTTTCGCCCATTACTAGAAAATCTTGGGGTGCCTTGCACTTGTTGCACTTTCAACCAACCGTGAATAGTTTATATTAATTATTAATATGTGACTTTGTAATAATACATACAACTTTTAACAATATTGGATATTTAAGGTTGAGTGGTTATTAAAATAAAATTATGATGATGCAATAATGGGTTTTCAAGTGTGCTCACCATCTCCCCTAGTTTTGTTCGTGGGATCCCTTTCAAATCCGCTCACAATGTGCATGCCTTGAATTGCGTTCGGGAGGCTTCCTTAGAGATATAATCTAAGGAGAAAAATCTAAAATCTCAAGCCTCACGCTAATGAATTTGTTGATGCTCAATGTCAAATGCCTTGAAAAGTTGTTGCTACTTTCTTTGTGGGATTGAACAAAATTGTGTGAGCCCAAACATAAGTTTGAGATCATGTTGTGTTCTCACTAGACCACGAAGTCGATTTTTATTTTATTTTATTAATAATTTAAGTTGAACAATTAAGATGATGTAGCATCGATGCAAATTATGTCATTTTTTTAGAGTATGGTTTGATTGTTTTTGTATCATTGATTTGTTAACACATGTATTAAATTTACTATCAATATACTTATTTTGATTTGATGTGTTTATCACTTAATGTCATGTTTATACACACACACACACACATGTTAATGTATTCTCTTCGGGGTTTTAAGTGTACACACTCTTCGATATATGGTGGAGGGTTTTAAGTTGTTTGGGGCTTTCTACTTTGGGGTGACCATTTCCCATGACTTTGTTTATTGTATCCCTTTTGACTCCGCTTATATTATGCGCACTTTCTCGTTCCATGTGTAAGATGGTTTATAAGAAATATTATCTAGGGCACAAATTATCATATCTTGCATTATCAAATTTGTCATTTTTTAATTTTGAATGTCATAAAATGTTTTCGCTTCTTTCTTCACCAGATTCATCGAATTTATGTAAGGTCGAAGATGCATCCAATATACTATTGTGTTATTGCATAACTTAAGCGATGCAAAAAAATCCCAATATCAAGATTTCGGGTTGTTGCTATTAGCCTGAAAAACCTTGGCATACAATTTGAGGTTCCAATTTAGAATGCCATCTTTATACGATTTCAAGTCCCTTATTGGAAACAACTCAATTCAGTTTCAGGTCTCAAATATGAAAGACAATAGGTCTCATGAATAGCCAAAGTCCTCATGAAAAATCTTATAACCCATAATATTCAAATAATCACATTCAGATCGGTTTCTTCGTGACATATTTTGTAAAATATTCTTAGACTATAATGATGGTATTCATCGACTATAATATTCATATTGTTGAAATCAACCACCCTTCCTATCATTAAATATACATACTATTAGAAAATGACATTTAATGAAATGTCGGCGATGTATTTAATTTTGATAAATATAGAATATAGAAACCCAAAATATAGCGAAGAACAAAGTTGATTTTAGCACGATAATCGTGGAAAGCTTGCAAGATATAGACAAATTATTGTTGTCCATCCCCATGTCTACCATTAGTTGAAACCAAATTAAATCTATTGTCTATAAATACATCCCATGTTTTGTGCTTATCAAATTCAATATTGTGCCCAAGAGACTTTCTTGGAGATGCAATCGAAAGAGCAAATTCTCAAGCCTTGCGCCAAAAAAATTGTATCTACCTAATGTCGAATGCCTTGAAAAGTTGTTGCTTCTTTCTTCATCATATTCAACAAAATTGTGTGAGCCCAAAAGTGATTCTAAGAGCATGTTGTGTTATAGCATAGCCCAAGAAGTCGAGAACACATACCTATTATCAAAATTATAGGTCAAATAACTAAGATGATATAACAAGTGAGGGCAAAAACATGTGGCCCACTTTTATATAGAGAAGTGACATGCATTTTCTTAAAAATGAGAGTTTATGCAAGTTTGAGTGATGATAAGTGATACATTGGTTTAAAATTTTACAATAGTGTAAATATATGAAACGAAGGATTTTGAGTGTAGAATACTATTATATTTTTTAAAAATGTGTCTTTTTCGTGTAACACACTAGTTTATTTGTGCAAACTAGCACATTGAGTGACAAATTCACACACACATGTATGATAATGAGATATAATTATTAAAACAAGATTTTTGAAGATGTTATATTTTCAATGTTGTAGTGCAAAAATATTTTTAATAATTTTTTGATAAAAATATAATTTTTATTTAATTATTTAAACAAAACTTTTACGAAGTTAACTTTTTTGTTGCACACTCAATATCTCAAAATTGAAAGTAGTATAGTTAGAAAAAAACATGGTTGTGTGAAGCTCACTTTTTTATAGTGTGGGATTTTTTTTTGAAATTTAATAATTTATATTTATATTTTTAGTTGTGTGTCTAAAATAAGTGTAAAAATGAAAATTAACATCTTTTTGTCATTGAAAATTTTGTAAAAATAAATGTTTAAATTGTAACAACAAAAAAAAAGATTTAAGTACTATGGAGCGATAACTACAAAACCCGTATTTTAAAAAAAAATCCCTAAACCCCTTTTTTCAAATTCAAAGCACCAAAGTGGAAGAAATTGACGTATAGGATTTGAGGCCAATTTTTGATGACACAAGTGTGCCACTAGGTTATCAATGGGTGATTGTGAAGGTTATGGCCGTAACACTTACAACAAGAACCACTGACAAATAGGTGAAAAACACACCTTGCTTTGCACATACTGGTACGAATTTTTTTTTCTTTCCTCTAATCCATCGTGTAAAGGTATGTTTTTGTGCTTCAATTATTTGTTTAAATGAATCAATTTTGTATTCAAATTAAGATTTTTTGTAATATATAACTCATTTAGTTGCAAATTATTGGTTTTGTATTACAAATCACTACCAAAATCATGAGTTTTTAAACTATAAATCATCACTATTTTTAACACCAAATTGCTAAAGTTCTATTACTTTTTTTCACAAAATTGCATTTCAAAAATCATCAATTGGGGTTCGTAGTTACATTTTTAATGTTAATGATCTCATTAAATGAACAAATTTATGGATTTGGTTGGCATACTATTTTCTATTATCTTGTTATAATTTGTGTGGGCTTTCAATATTGAAGAATTCACACATTAGTTGTCATCGTACGCTAGTGTATTGGAAAGGAAAGGCTATGTTGAATGAACAAGACTTATTCTCTTTTGATATTGATTTTGATAGATTGATCAAAGTTGTGTTTGATGTTATAATTTCTTACCATTATCTAATTAAATTTTATTTTTCACATGGAGGAAAACTATCCAAAGTCTTCATAAACTAACTTTATCTCAATGCTTCTCTTATAACACTTGATAAGACATACATCCACATATACAAAGTTTTGAACCATGTTCCTAGACCTTCCTATGACAAGGGTTAGTTTTGTTGACCCAGTAAGATTCCATCAAACACGCAAATGCTTTCTTGAGGATATTTGGAAATAACATTGTTTAAGTTTTCAAATCACTATATATCTCATATAACCTCTAGTAAAGAGTTATCTTATGACATGTATGGGCTTAAAATTACTCCTTTTAACAATGTTTTGCAAGTAAGTACATCTAGCCTCTAGATTTTTACAAATAATTATGTTGTTGTAATTGCATGAGGTTAGAGGTTTTCAATTACACTACCTTATGTACTAGATTCAAACAAATGATAGATTCTCCAAGGAATTTTTCAAAACCTTAAAGTCAAACTTATCCTATTGATCAAATAAATTTCATCTAAGTTGCATCAAAAACTTTTATGGATTTACTTGGTATCCTTCAAGATTTTATTACACACTATAGTTCTTCACAACCCATGAGCATGTCTCAACTTGAGATCTTGTTTTCTAAAGTTGTCTTGACATCATGCCATGTCAAGCTATAATTTCTTACAATTATTTAATTAAATTTTATTTTTCGCATGGATGAAAACTATCAAAATTCTTCATAAACTAATTGTATCTCAATGTTTCTCTTATAACACTTGATAAGACATACATCCACATATACATAGTTTTAAACCATATTCCTAGACTTTCTTATGAAACTTAGCTTAGTTTTGTTGACCCAGTAATATTTCATTAAACACATGAATGCCTTTTTGAGGATATTTAGTAAGAAAATTGTTTATGTTCAAATCACTATCAATCTCATATAACCTCCATTAAATCTAGTTATATTATGACACCTATGAGCTTAAAATTACTCCTTTTAACCATGCTCAAAAGTACATCTATCCTCTAGACTTTTACAAATAATTATGTTGGTGTAATTGTATGAGGTTAGAGGTTATCTTATTTGATTTTTATAATGCTATATGAGTTCAAATTTTACTAGTTCTTAAATATATTATTTAGTTCATTGTTTCATTTTAAAAAAATATTTTCAATATTTTGTAAGTTGAAATGTACCGTAATTTAGATATTAGTTTGTTTAAATATAATTAATGACAATAATTTAGATGTAGAAATTAAATTGGCATATTTGAAGTGCATGAGCTAGAGAATCATTGGGGGGACTTTTTTTGACATTTGTCTAACTCGGTTAAAAGGGTTGCAAGTGCCTTGTTTGATACTAGGAGCTAGGATTTGTGGATAATATTTATCTCTAAGAAGCTATCCTTGAGGTCCCAAGTTGGGAGTTAGACTGTATACAAAATGTTTTTAAAGTAACCTAACAAGGGACCTCCCAATGTATATTACACAAATCCTTTATACACATGTTGGATTTAAAGTATTCAATATATGTATGAAGGAGCCTTATGATCATAATATGTTTATTGAATTGTATATTGATCTTTGTGTTTATTTTTATTTTGAATTTCTAATCACGATTAAAGTGATTTGTTTTTGTAGCTATATTGCTAATATGATGACTAGGTCAATCAAACATTCAAGTACCCATTGAATCTCCCATGCGGACACTTTTTGTTAAACAACTTCAATGTGAAGAAGAGTTTGGTAGAAAATAGTTTGTAATTCACATTTTCCATCATAGACATCTGAATCTTAATATTCTTAAGATAAAAGATGAAATTGTGAAAAAGTTTAAAGTTAATGACCCTCTCACAGTTTTCATTTATAAGTTTAAAACATCACATTCATACTTCAAGGCTTTGACCTAATTTATGATAGTGTTGAACATGCAATTCAATATGAACTTGAGAAAAAATTAATGCATAATGGGATTAATGTTCCACATCCTAGATCTAAGAAGGAATGCCCAAACAGAAAAAAAAGATATGTGGTGTTAAGAAATTCAATGGTGGAAAGAAAAATGTAAAATAGATATTTTCTTTTAGGTGGTAGTGACTTTATAATAGACATTGCAAATTTTGTAATCAATGGGTTATTTTGTTTAGTTGAATTTACTTTCATTTGTTTTCTTTAGTTTTTAAGTGATGAATCAAATTATTATTTTTACTTCAATTTTGTAATCAATTTTGAGTTGTTTCGTTTCATTTTAAATTTAATTTCATTTGTTTCCTTTAATTTAAATATGAAATCAAATTATTTATTTTACTTCAATGTCATAATCAATCAAGTTGTTTCATTTAGTTAAATTTGTTTTCATTTATTTCCTTTAGTTTTTAAGTATGAAATTAAACTATTTTATTTACTTCAATTTTGTAATTTCAATTAAGTAGTTATTAAACTATTTTATTTACTTCAATTAAGTAATTTCAATTTAGTTCAAATATGAAATAAAATTCTTTGTTTACTTCAATTTAAAATTAAATTATTAAATCAAATTGTTGCAATTTGGTATGTAATGGGTTAGAAATGTATAAGAGTGAGGAAGGTTGATCGAAATAGAGACCTTAAAAGGAGAAGCAATACAATGAAAAGAGAAACAAAGCAAACAAGTTAAAAAAGAACAAACTACTCTTCAAGTTCATGAAAGCTCTTCAAACTCAACAAGCTCTTGAAGCTATTAAAACTCAACAAACACTTCAAGAACAAGAATATTTTCAAGCTCAAGATATAATAGATGAAGAATTCAAGGAAATAATGAACAAATAACAATGGATGAAGATGTTGATTATGCTCAAGGAGAGGAAGAATATTTTTTTAAATGGAGGATTACCAAACTTGAATAATATTGAGGATATGGATGAAGATGATTTCTTTCCTATTGTTGAAAAGAGTAAGTTACATTCTGTAAACACAATAAAGGCCCGTTAAGAAAAGATACACAAATATTATTTCCAAAACAAAACTCTGATTAGTAGAGTTCAATTGGTAGCAAGACCTTTTTGACATAAAGTTATGGTTCATATTTTGGAGTTGTTAGGAGTTGATTCAAAAGCTATGAATAACATGAAATATATCATGGTACATAACTTACATAATGCACTTGAAATTATTGGTAGTTTATCTCATAGAAAGACCTTTCTACAACATGTAGATCTATCCTAACAACTTTAGTGGGTATAGAAAGAGTCAAAAAGCAACATGTCAAAACAATTGTAAATGTTCTTGGTAAAGGTAGAAGAACTATCTCAAGGTATGTGAAGTGCATGGTTAAATTAGATGAAAGCATGGAAGGGAATTGGGCATTGATATGCAGGGAACCTTGAAGAAATAAAATTTCTAATGGTGTAAAGATATTATTATTGAGTATTGGAAAAACCATACTCATGTCTCTTCTAATGCTAAAGACATTTTACATATTAGGGTTGGTCCTGGTTTGAGAAAAGAAAACCCAAAGCATTTTCGAAAAAACCCAAAGTGAGATGTATAAAAGTTTTAAAGATGAAAATATTGAAATAAAAATTACACAACGAGCATTTGAGAACTTAAAGATGATGTATGTAAGGATAAATACAATCCATATGACATGTTGTTGTAGTATCCATATAGGGTTTGATCTACATCTAACCACATTTAGAAATTTTAGGGAGCATATGGAAGTAAATGATGTCCCCCTCCACATGCAAGTCAACTTGTTAGTAATATATTTTAAGAAAGTATAACGTGCTTGCTCAAATTTAAGGTTGATTGTATCAAAGGGGTATGTAAAAAATGTGGAAATTTAGTGAAGCTACCAAAAGACATTCATGAATCATCAATAGATCAAGCATTTATTTGGAAAATGTTTGAGTATGATATTTATATTACGAAAATCAAATAAGATTTCCCTTATAGAAACAAAAGTTCTTGTTTTTGATGTCATGGCCAAGTTCAGGAAAAAAATTGTCCATATATAAAACATAGTTATGGTTCAAGGTGACAAGCTTTGGAGTTTCATAAATCTAAGAATTATTTTCCTATTGGTTGCATTTTATATGTGGTTGACTTTGTTGAGAGAAAATATAATTTGTCCACAAAAAGGGATTCAAAGTCAGTATTATCATTCAGATAGGTGTTCATCATGGTACATGTGTGTTATACATGCACAACATGATGTCAAATGGACTTTAATAGTACATGTGAAAATCCAGTGATAATGAAAGAGGTTTATTTTTATATCAGCGATGACACAAGACATGATAGATTTTATTTTTCTCATTGTTTTGAAATATTTTTCAAATATATTAAAGAGTGTCATATCAACTTAACAAACATTGGGTGTGGTCATATGGTTATGTCATGTCATTCAAGTCATCAAAAACATTCATTCACTATATATCATATGCATCGTAAGCATGACATACTACATGTTTGGAAAATTTTCGAAAGTGGGCATGGAAAAGGGAACATGACAAAATGTGCTTGTATAAAGCATGCATTTGAAGGAAATAACTCCAATTTTATGGGAGTCCACTTCATGATTCCTTTGAAGTTTTCAATTCATAAGTCACATTTTGGTGGTGTTGAGATAGGTGTAACAAAAATTCTCCCATAAGATTTTTTGGGAAGTGAAAGGTAAATTACATTCTACCACAAGTTTTTAATTTTTTCATTATTATATGAATTTATGGTTGATGTTTTTGAACAGATATTGAATGGTCATGGGAATACAATCTGTAGAAGTATTGTTGGCATCAGGGATTTTCATCAAGTTATGACAACCCAAAATACTCCAACTATATTGAAAGAGATGGACTATTCTTGTGTTTGTGATTTTTGCATAAATGAGGATGGATATGGGAGTGTATGTGAAAGCATCACTAACAAATATATGCATGACTTGGATCAAAAATAATATAATTGAAACTTCCTTTTGGGAGGGTAATGCGGATGTGAAAGATCCAATTTTTCTCTTGATTATGATCATTTATCTAAATTTGTTGGAGAAGGTAAATTGCATTATTATACCATATTGGAATATTTATCATTTTTCTTCATGAAATGATGTATGTATATAATTACTTATATCTTGTGTTATAATATTGTGTTTTTGTGCAAGTTGTATATTTACAATTATATAGAGGAAAACGATGTAGGAAGTGTTGATTATTATTTATTAAAATGTACAAAAATAAATTCAAAGTTACTTACTACAATTATAGATGATGATGGGAATTCATTTCCCCTTGGATCACTTATGATTGAGGGTACTTACTTGAAGCAATGGATCAAGAGAGAGATGGTTTAATCAATTTTATTGATTATTGACAACATATGAAGGTTGCCCTTTACAACCATTGTGTCATTACTACATGTCTTCACTTGACTCTAATGTCGTCTCGTGGTAAGAGAAAAAACTAAAAGGTCCATCTGAAGACCATGAAAGGATGTTGGAGATTATTAAGGACAAATAAGAGCTTATTTCTCTCTATTATATATTTTTATATTGTTTTGTGATTCAACCATGTGCACCTATGCATTGTATATGATGTTGTACAACATTTAAATTAGCATAGGAAGATACATGTACCTTACACAAATATGAAGATACATACATTACATCTAAATGCTCAAATTGTGTTATAAGCATTACAATTTACTATATCCACTCCATTAAATATATTGAATTATGTTTTTTTATGGTCTATGGGTTTTGTGCAATGTACATCTTTTTGTAAGAAGTGATGTTTAACACATATATACTTATTAATTATGCCATCAATTACAATATCCCTAATTCTATGTATATAGATAAGATCACAAATGACCAAAGAGACATTAGGAATATACTAGAACACTCGACAAATACATAGAGAGTGGAGTGCCCTAGTGAGGCCTTCATGGAAATATTATCCCTTAATAAGGCAAACACTTCCATAACTTCATGAAAGAATTACAGTCCACTAGAGGCAATTTGGAAGAATATACATCCTTGGGACTGTGGCACTAAGTTAATAAATCAATGAAAGAAAAACTAGAACCAACCATGCTTAACAACCTTGGGACACAAGGAAAAGGTTTGATTTACGAAAATCAATATTTGATTGTGACGTTATATCTTTTCTCGTGAGGTTATGTATTAAGTTTTCTCATTTCTTGGCCTTGTCAAAGTTGATGTTGTGTTGGGAGGGCTTCTAGTCCTAATTGAAAACATCATGATAGGTGAAGGAGATTGTGTTGACATGCCCCGTCTCCACTTTGATGAGAAGCACCTTCAAGAAGGAGATGGTGTGGATGTGCTCCTTCTCAGTGTCATGCCCGATTATCCCACAAATCAGATGTGAAAATCACCCAATTTACACCCAATTCTATTTCATTCCTCCAATAAAACAATCAACACAACAAATACGGTGTGAGAAGAGTCTCTTCATTCGTATATCTTAAGTTTTCTTGTTGTTTGGCCTTGTGAAAGTGGATGTTGTCTTTGGACGCCTTCTTGCTCCACTTGAAAGTGTCATACTAAGTGAAGGAGATTGTGTGGATATTCTCCTTATCCACTCTAATGGGATTCACCTTAAAGAAGGAGATGGCGTGGATGTGATCCTTCTCGCCATGCCCGATCCTTCCACAAATCAGATGTGAAAATCACCTAATTTACACCCAATTCTATTTCATTCCTCCAATGAAATAGTCAACACAAAAATACGATGTGAGAAGAGTCTCTTCTTCCTTATATCTTAAGTTTTCTCATTTCTTGGCCTTATTAAAGTGGATGTTGTGTTGGAAGGCCTTCTTATTATGCTTGAAAGTGTTACATCAGGTGAAGGAGATTTTGTGGACGTGGTTCTTCTCCACTATGATGGGAAGTGCCTTTAAGAAGGAGATGGTGTGGATGTTGTCCTTCTTAGTGAGAAAAATAAACGTGGACGTGCTTCTTCTCCACTTTGATTAATTTACTATCCAACATTTGAAATATGTGGTGAGAGAAATAAACGTCTTTGATTGATAGAAGTATTGAAATTATTAAATAATGATTAAATATATAGTATTGTTCCTTCGAGAGAAACTAAAAATTAAAATATAGAATTCATATGTTAGAATTGGAAAAGTTGTTTCACACTTTGATGAACTCTTAAAAATCCATGGAACATCAAGGAGAAGAAGTGAAAGAGACAACACTAGCTTTGCTAGGATTTTTCCGCATGCCTCTAAACGTACAACTCGCACCATATCATACCTTATTTGTGATTTTAGGTCTTTTCATCACATCCTTAGGTAATTAATTCACCCTTTTAAGGCGATGAATCACTTATGTAATGGCCTCTCAACCATTCGTGGCAACCACAGTTGCTAATGGTGGCGAAGATGGCTCCAAAGTGTGTGAGGAAATTTGTTCCTAAAGTGAATGACAAACTAATGACCCTGAATCCCCTCATGATGGTGTTATAGCAATTGAGTTTATTGATATCATTGTTAAATATTATAACAATAATTGTTTGATAGCCTATTTCGTAGTCGTATTCCTTCTAATCCTTCCTCTAAGGATGTATCAAGAACCACTCGGAGTATAGCGATTCTAGTCACCGTATCTCGTAACCTCACCATGAGATTTTATTTATTTTCCTTTCGCGAACCTTCTCGGGTTCAAGCTTTGTTTTTGCGCGTTGCTTGTTGGTATCTAGGTAATACCTTGCTTGTGCTTTCACGGTGGACACTTGATTTTAACCCCTCCAGTCAGGTATCGCTTAGGATGCCTATCTGCAGGTTGAAGCAGCTTGTCTACCCATGTCGATTTGGTATTTTTGAATGAGATAATCCAACCCATTGGTAGAGTTATTTGTTAAGAACCCGAACACTTCTTCACGCCTGCCCTCATAAGTGGGTCTATTGATCTTGCTAAGGATTTGCGGGACCATATTGACATTCAAGCTGGGTCCACACGTTTTTCTCAAAAATTATCTATTTCAATCTTCCTAACACATGTTTTAGGTGTCGAGCTCCTGACCATCGCATCCACGATTGCCCACTTCTCATGCGTGCTAAACAAGCTACCAACTACCCTAGGCCCCTAAGCCTAAATATGAGACTACGATCAAGGTTAAGCTATTGTTGGTAGTAAGAAGTTGGTTGGGTCAAAATTTTCTCCAACAAAGAACCCCATCTTCTTCCAACCCACAACTATTAATAAACCCGAGGCAAAGCCAAGTCGGAAAACCTGCGCAACTTGTAGCTCAACCCTCGCTAAGTCAATCTATCTCTTTGTAGCAAAAATAGGGAATTGGGATTGTTGCTTCAACCTCTCTCTCTCAATGTTGCTCTTGTAGTCCACCTCATGCGAGGTGTCTACTTTGGGCACGAGGTGAGAACGGGGATAAATGCCACTCCATTTAGGTTGAACAACACAATTCAAACCAGTTCTTTGCACTTTCTAACAATTTTAGTTTGCTTGACTCCGGGGATGGATTTCAGGATGGCTAGGGGAACTTGACATGACCGAACTCCCATGAATTTTCTCTCATGGAATGTGTGAGGTCTCACAGATTCCTCAAGAAAATACTCTATGAAAAAATCTTGTCAAATTATTGGTAACATTGATATTATTTGTTTACAAGAAGTTAAGATTATTGGTTTTATGCTTCAAACCACTTTAATGTGTATTTCTCTTGATTATAAGCATGTTTACTCTTCGCATACGAAGAGAAAAGGTGGTGTTTCTATTTTTATTTCTCCTAGATTTTCTTCCATGATCTCTTCCACGGGTCATGATCCTAATAATCGAGCCAGTGTGTGAATTATTTTGGAAATTAATGGTTTTTCTTTTGGTATTCTCAACTCTATGCTTATACTAACGTCACGAAAAGGACGACGTTGTGGCGGTGGTTAGGGGATAATTTACCTCTCTCATATTCATTGGTATGCAACGACTTTAACATGGATGAACATCATGATGATAAACTGGGGGCTCTTCCCATGAGGTGGTGCGTGAGGGAACATGAGGTGTGGTTTAATTTTAAAAGTCATTGGGGTCTTTATGACCCACTTTTTCGTTGGCAGAGTGATTTTCCTTCTCAAAATTGGTTTACTTGGTCCAACTTTTGAGCAGGTCTTGACAGGGTCATAAAAAGGCTTGATCATGTCATGATCTCCCAACAACGAGCTTTTTATTTGGGCACAAGAATGAGCATTCCTCGATCACCATCGACCAAACTTTCTTTTGTCAGATCATAGTCCCATCTCTTTCAAGGTGCAATGGAGTGGGACCCATTTTAAGGTGCCTAATAATCAATTCTATCTTAATGTCTCTCTGTTGAGTCATACACGTGTCATTTCTCTCATTGCCAAAGTATGAAATATGGTGCCACATCCTTCTTATGCTTCCACTGGATCAAATGGTTGAATTCTACCATTCAACGTCTTTCGCTAAGTTTCTCCGCCATTTTGGTAAGCGGGTTGCTCGAGTTCGAAAAAGGGAAGATTCCACTCTTCATCACGAGTTTCAGAGTCTCTTAGCTATTTGAAGTGTAACCCTTTGACATTCCTACCTATCTCTATGCAATTAAACTCCATCATCATCTTAAGGTTATTGAGAATCACAAGGCTAGAGGTGCCCAAATCCATACCAGACTTCATTGGCTTAAAGTGGGAAATAAAGCTTCCAAAAGCTTCTTCAAATCCCCATGGGCTAAATTTTCCAAGGAACAAATTAAAGTTATCCAGAGGGCTCATGATCATGTCACTAATCTCCCTGATATTGTCAATGCCTTTATGGATCACTATGCTTTGGTTTTTAGGCTTAGGAACCTTCTAAGGAAAGTTAAACTTCTTTACTGCAACATTGTGTGGAGGTGGTTCCTTATAAGTTGTCTTCTCGGACAAAAAATATTGCAATGCTCCTCTTTCTTTGGATGAGCTCTACAATGCCTTACTTTGTCTTGCTAATGATAAATCTCCAAGCATTGATAGTTTTTCGTGTGAATTTTACAAGTTAGCCTGGTCGGTGGTTAGTAAGGATCTCTTTCAAATTTACAGAGAGGCCTTGCAGAACCATTCTCTTGGCAATATTATCAACAAGGGCAATATCAAGTTTATTCCTAAAGTTGGGAATCCTCGAGTTCATCACTAGTTAGCAGCCTATTACTCTTCTTAATGTTTCCTATAAAATCTTGGCTACATCTCTTGCTCTTCGTATTGCTGGCATTCTTCCTAGGATTGTTCGCTTTCAACAAATTGATTTTGTTAAGGGAATATATATTCTTGACAATCTTTTAGTTGTTTGGGAAGGTATGGAGTGGGCTAGAACTTCCTTATACCAAGGTTATTTTTCTCAAAATTGATTTTGAGAAGGCTTATGATCGATTGAATGGCCCTTTATTCTTGCTATGCTCAAATCCTTGGGGTTGAACCTTTTTTGTCAATGTTGTTAAAACCTTATTTGTTGAAGCCTCTTCTTGCCTCACTATCAATGGACATCAATCAAAATCTATCAGCTTATTCAAATCTATCAGAAAGGGTGTCCTCTTGTTCTTTCCCTTTTTGTTCTTACAATTGATGCCCTTGGTTATCTTATTGAAAACGACCGGAGCGAGGGACACATCCGGGAATATTTCTCCTTGATCATGCTTCTCAACTTATCAATGGACATTTTGCACGATGACTCTTTCCTTACCTTAGCTGAAAATGAGTAGAACATTAAAGAATCTTTTTGTGCTTAGCCATATTCTGTAAAGCTTCTAGTTCTAATGTCCAATTAGCCAAATCTCTTGGCTTTAGGTAGAGCTCTTGGCCTATGCCGGATTGGTTAATGACCTATCCTTAAGATGGATTAATCATGGGGAAAGATTCAAATTCCTGGAATCCCCTTTGCCTTCGATAGCGATTTGTCATTCGAAATTTTTCATTGATCGCGTGGAGCAAAAAGTTAAACATTGGATATCTAAGCCGCTCTCTTTGGTTGGTAAATTCCAAGTTTGTACCAAAATTTTGGCTGTCACCCAAGTGTATTATGTAACTTGTTGGTGTCCTTCTCGGGCTTCTTTTGGCAAGATGGCCAAGCTTTTGCGAGATTATCTTTGGTCTAATCATCAACAAGGTGGCTTCCATCGAGTTGCATGGGATATATGTACCCTCCCACATGACCAAGGTGGTATGGGAGTCATTGATGTTTATAGACAAAGCATTGCTCTTTGTCTAAATGGGTTATTAGATGTATAAATGGTAACCAAGCTTGGAAAATTCTGTTACGACATTGCATTTCTTTAGGCTCCCCTTATGGTAAAAATTGTTGGAAAAACATTGGGTTACATACCTTGATCATCACCAGAGTGCCAGTCAAAATCACGGTACCTTTGTTGTGAAGAGTATCTGGAAAGCGTTTGAAGCCGTTAAGTCGATGTTTCGATGGATTGGGGATGGCTTCCACACTTTGGCTCTCATTCAATGATCACAACATATGGTGGTCTCCTCTCTTTACTAGTGAAAATGTTCCCTTTACAAAGTTCCTAACATCAAGGTGCTCGCTTCCTTGCAGAAGGAATCAATACCATCCGAGATCTTATCTCCTGGATAGATTGACTTTCTTGACATTAAATAAAACAGAATTTAATTTGGTCAATGTCGATCTTCCGTTTATGCTCAAAATTCAAGAGTTCATGCCTGATGTTATGCTTCATAAGTTGGGTTTGCAACCTCCTTCATCCTAGTGGAGGGACTGATGATGGAATACTGATATTCCTTTTTTTAAATATGGCTTCGGTGTGATTTATAATCTTTTGTCTCCCATTTCTCCAGCCATCGACAATCTAGATTCATGATAGAATTTGAACTCTTTTGCTTCCATTTGGCTTCGAAGGCTTTATAAGGCTTGGAATCCCCATTTTGAACCCAAGCTTAATTCATGGATAATTTTAGTGGCGAATATTCGTAATATGGTGAATATTCCATTTTTGAAAAATTGGAAAAGGCAAATTTTCTAGCGTGGGTCAGTGACCTGTTCGCCTAAAAATTACAGTTTAATTTTTTTAGGGGTCGGCTTCGCCTACCCATTTAAACTATCCCCTATATAATCCTAGATTATTCGCCAGGTAGAACACTACTAGATCACTCATACCACCTGGGGTATATGTATTATCAAGTACAGTAAACACGCAAAAGGAGGGTAGAGGCTACAGATGCGTGACAGGAGGGCAGAGGCTACAGATGCACGATAGAGAGTTTGTTGATGCGCGACAAGGAGAGTTTGTTGACGCGCGATAGGGAGAGTTTGTTGACGCATGACATGGAGAGTTTGTTGACACGCGACGACAAGAGTGCAGAGAGAGTAGACGCGTGACGCGTGATGAGAGTTTGTTGATGCACGGTACAAAGATTTTGTTGTTGCACGAGCAGAGGGTGGAGGCTGTAGATGTGCGACAAAAGATTTGTTGTCACGCGTCAACAAGGTGGTTAACGCTCGTCAACGAACCTCACTGACGTGCGTGAACAACCTTGTTGACACGCGTCGCCAATGAGGTTAGTTGACGCGTGTCAACCACCGTGTTGGCGATGTGTCAACAAGGGTGCGTCAACAACCTTATTGACACGTGTCAATGAGGTTAGTTGACGTGCGTCAACCGCCGTGTTGATGCACGTCAATGAGGGTCTTTGTCCGAAACGCGTCGCTGAGGTTCGTTGAAGCGCGTCAACTGCCTTGTTGACGCGCGACAACAAATCTCTTGTCACGCGTCTGTAACCTTCTATCACACCACTGAAAAATCAATTGAAAATTTTATTGTCGGACCCCCAAAAAAATCACCTTTCTGCGAAACCGATTCCGAGGATATTCACCAAGTATTTTCCACCTCCGATTTCTAAGAGGTCTTTTAAAGTGAACCTTGGCTTAATTTCTTTTTGGTGTCTTATTTATCTGAGTCTCTCGCTTGGAGAGCGGTTAAGTCATATTAACCTCCCCAATCCTAAATGCCCTTGTTGTGGTCGACCAAAATATTTTAGACATGTTTTATGGACTTGTCTACGGGCCCAATCTCTCTAAAAATGGATACACTCTCTCTTTCAACTTTTCCACCCAAAATTTTTTGATTGAAAATTTGCGTTTTTTGGTGACCTTGCTAATTTTCCTACTCATATTGTCTACTTATGGAATTTTTTTCAGGCTATTATTCTCTTTCAGTTGTGGAAAGCTAGAAACCATGCTATATTTCAACAAAGTGAGCTTACTTTGGAGCTAACAACTAATGACAAAGTGGCTATCATTTCCGTTGTGATTATGCGATCTAGGCCTAGGTGCGGAAAGTGGCACTTTGGAGTTCGAGCACTGCGCAGAAATTTTGGATCACTGGGGGAGTGCCCCTTACACTATGAGTCGGTTCCTTCGGAGGATGTTCGTGCAACTACACACACCCCTATGTTGTGTTGTAGAGTTGCTCTCGCAACTGACGTTTGTATCCTCCTTGGGATCTGCCCCCGCTCCGTCCATTTGTGGACTGGGTTGATTCCACCACCTCGGGAAATGTTGTGGCCAACTCCTCCAACCGAACTCTCTAGGAAATCCAATTTTGGACGTTCTTCGCCACCTGGCCGAGTATTATGGTGCCTCGAGAATATTGCAATGCCATATAACGATGGTGAACAGTTGATCCTTCAGACAGGAGCTAACTACGGGGATTCATCCCTCCAAAGGATGATCCTCCACCACCTCCCAGTGTTGTTGTCCCGTGTGCTTAAGTATGTGCCTCTTTAACTTTGTTTTGTTTTGGTTCCCTTAATGACGTGCTTCTTGTTGTCGCCGCCAAATCACTGCACCCTTCGAATGGCTAGAATGTGAACATGACGTTCGGTGTGATTGGGACACATGGGATCACCTCTCAAGCTGTGGGACTTGGGCTTGAGGTGAACCTCCTGGAGAAGGCCGTCTTCCTCTTCCTAAACTAAGTGTTGTACTACTCCTAATGTGATAAAATGGCTATCTAGTCATATGCTAACATTTTCATGGGTTTTAGGGAAAGAGATTTGTAGAAATGAAACTATACTAGGGATGGTGATGCACCAAATAAAGGGTATTGTCAAACTCAGGAAGGGTTAATTCGAAGAGGGTGCATGCACCACAAACCAACTTCACCTATTGCAACTTGGAGAGGATACAAGATATCACAAACTAAGAAGCATATGTTCCTGCTTTGTCAAACTCATATTATGCATAGATAGATCAAGTTCAATTAGAAACACAATCAATCACCACGATAATGTAAAATAGACACATGTCAAACATCTATTTCATTCATGAGGGTCGATGATAATATAGCTTGCATAACAAAAGGAAGATAACTTTTCACAACTGATATTCACACAATTATATCACTTTCTAACATAATGAAATAAGATACTCTGAGATAAAGACAAGCCAACCACTTATACTAAGGAATTAAGCATTCACAAAGCATAACGCATCAACCATTAACATAATAACTCAGTTTTCCATGGAAAAATATCACTCTGAATGTAATTGAAAGGTTCCTGAATATATAAAGCACTATTCCAAGCTTGAAGAGTAACTTCTTTTCAAAAAGTGATCTCTGTCTATCTCCCTTAAGACTCCATTTTGACTTGGTCCACTTCGAGGATTGAAATCCAAAACAACTTATCTCAAACATTTTCACGAACCCCGAAGGCATGGACTTCGAATCCCGAAAACCCCGAAACTCGATTTTTGGAATTTCGGGCTTTCGACTTGCAGACTCTTCAAGCTTATTTTGGTCAAAACGGCAAGTGAATCCCGAATTAAAAAACTCCGAAAGCCCGAAAGGGCTATGTCCGAAATGAACTATGAAAGTTTCCTTTGTGCTGACCGAGCTCACTACCATCTCTCTTTGGATCGTTGCAAGATTCGTCTTGTGTGACTTCTACACCGAGTCCTTACGCTCGAACCAACTCCTATTCATAACTTCTTTCAACTCGTGGTTGATCTTTGCATTTTCTTTGAGCTAACCCGACTTTTCAATGTGAGCTCTAAGTTTGACGCAACTCGTTGTATTCCCATGACCAAGCTACTTTCTTCTGCAACGACATGCCGAGCGTCAATACAACCTATGAGATCCTCCATTTTTACGTTTCTACTCGATGAATCTTGACCTAACTTGCTTCGTCATTTCTCTTTTCCATGATCTCTGTTGCTTGCGATGATTCTAGCTTGCTCATGAGTTATATTGAGCTCCCAATTCGACCTCACGATGAGCCCCACCCTTGCTAATGAAATGCCTCGGCCCCTTATTTATTTTTCCAGTCATCATGCTCGCTCTATTAGTGGGTTCCTATCCTTTCTAAGCTCATGTTTTTTGTGCTCGATTAGTTCATTCTCCACACGCTCGTCTTCTCGAGCTCAAGGTATGACATTTTTTCTAGTGTGTGAAACCAACCCATTCCTGTGAACTGCATTGATTAGTTGGCAAACTCTTCCACATTTTCGGCAAGCCACCGAGTCATTTACAATGGGTTGGCTTGCTCCACTACAAACTCGGTCACACTGAAACATTGAGCTCGATCTTGCATCTCGGTTGACTCGGGATCCTCCATTCATTTGATGCAACTCGGTCCATGTTAAATGCTTCACCGACTCCATGCTCGAGCCACTGAATTACCCATGCATTGAGTCACACATTGTGAGTTCGTCCCAAATGAGCGGATCTATCTTCATTCTTCCACTACTTGCTTCTATCCTAACACATCACAATGCCGAGCTATTGGCTTCTCGACTCCCATAGCTCGATCCCACGATGTATGCATCTAATCCCATTCATTATGCTTCCATCCTCATGACTTTATGCTCCTAACCTCAAACACCAAACATGAGATCATTATTAAGATTGTGTCTCACGCCATTAAGCCATTAACTAGCCCACCATTAACGATTGGCTCGAAGACCTGATCTCCTCATTTAACAACGTATCACTGTGAGCTCTTGAAAATGACTCGACTTCATCTTACCTTTACCTAGTGCCATGACCTATGAGCTCGACTTGAGACATCACCTCATGATCTTGTCGCTTAGTTAAACGCCTCTGTAATTTCATCCTTTCTGTAAACTTTTCCAAAATTCCTTTTGAACTCATCCTAAGTGAATTGATCCTCCCATAATCCCTGGCTTATGGGCCACTTCGAGCTCGACATGCCAAACTCGACTAGTATTTCTCTTTCTTGCAAGCTCAACTTATGTGAGTTCTCCTTCCAAGTATTACTTCCTTTTTGACGACAGATCCACCAATCTTATCGCCCTTCACCATGCATGAGTTGGTTTCCTCTGAGTAACTCGACACAACCGAGCAAAGGCATAGGTATATAGTGGCTTGCTATCACTTCCTGTGCAAAAAGACTGTGTCAATCCATTCCCTGTAGAGCATTTCGAACACCAAGCCTGAGTTCGTTCAAAGCTCAACCCAAATTTGGCTTGGTTTTTAACCCCGAGTTTGCTTATGGGCTCGATCAACGAGCTATACCAATTGGGCGAGAACTTGATCACGTCTTTGAATGCAAGAGCTCCCTTTTTAGCTTAATACAAAGAGCTTCTCAAATCATGATTTTTTCCCTGGGATGTGACCCTCGTGGCTTTTCACCTACGATCTCCACGCCGAGCTGAATGACCCTAACTTGGTGAATTTTTTGTTGGCTCAGTCCTTCTTGAGCCGAGATGAACTCAAATCTGAACTTGTAGTGATCTCGTTCAATTTCCTAGTTTAATGGGATCATTAACACTCCTTTTGATACTTCGATCATATGCATACTGAGCCATTCACTTGTCAACATGGAACTCTCCTTGAATGGGCATGACCCTGGCAGGCACGTTCACAACTCGACATGACCCCAAGTTGGCCTTGCGTTCATTTTTATCTTGCGAGCTCCGTGTGTAACAATTCTCACTCGCTAGATGCCACGACAAAGTTAATTTTGTATGATGAGTTGTTGAATCATCTATTCCATGAGCCACTAATCATCAACTCATCTGTTTAACTCAATTAAACTATAATGGAACTCGGTATTCATTAAACATGCATTACCAACGTAGAACCCGAGCTACTAGCTATCAACACAGGCCATCAAAATAGAGCTCGATACATCGAGCTTTGATTTTCTCTTTATTTATCAATTCGATCATTTTTACCCGAAAGACTAGAAATGGCCCACGAGGTGTTTGGCCAATTTTTGTCCAGGAGGGGCAAAAATTGACAACACTTCAGTTACCTTTTTGCCGTTTTTGTGGTTTTTGGACCGTGAATTGTATGGTCGTGCTTCTATTGTAACACTTTTGGTGTTCCAATAATAAAAATTCATGGAAAGAATGCCTCCTCCGGAAACAAGTTGAGTAGAAAACCTATGCCGAGAAAACTCCACCAAAAAAACTCCCCTCAAAAAGGGATTCCCCAACAAACATTGAATGTTCCCCGTTAAATCGACACTTACAAATTTCCTTAGGCATCATCGAAGACGTGTTTACGCCTAGAACTAAATCCGTTAAAAAACGTTCAAACGGGCGTCAAATAGTATCCCCTCCCATCCCAAAGTAATAAATCTAGTGTCATATTCTCATTCCCTCATGCACTCCCAAATTCTTACCAACCCAGCGCATGCCATAAATTTATACACGTGTTATTCCACCACTAAGTAAGTAACATACAAACAAATAAAAAAATATTCTCCTCCCAAACTCAAAATGACACGTCAGCAGACCCGTAAAATCCACAAACCCCACCCGCTGCCGGAGCCTCGCTCTCAGTCGCCACTATAAAACCCTATTTAAGATTCCTCGACCTTTCATGTTCCCCTAATCGATTCCCCTTCTGTAAATCACATTGTTTTTTCTTTATATCGGTTCAAATCCGTCTCTTCTCTGTTGAAGTACTGCACTGTTTTGCCTGAAAACCTAAACTTTTACTAGGGTTTGATCTGAGAATCGTAAGAATGTCGTCTCCAAACGCGGGAGTTTGAGGAAGGCGGTGTTTATAAAGATAGATCAGCTGAGCCCGGGGACGTCGGGCCACAATCTGGTGTTGAAGGTCATAAGCGTAAAGCTGGTTCTGCAGAAAGGCCGTCCCGATGCTCAAGTCCGTCAAACGCGTATTGCCGAGTGTGTCGTCGGCGACGACACTGGCGTCATCGTTTTTACGGCGAGAAATGATCAAGGTACCCTAATTTTCTGTATCTTTTCAAATTTCGGTCAAGCCAATTAGGCTCACAGTTATTTATTTCTTTTGTACGTTTAGTTAAAAGCCAATTGCTCTACAATCTTTTTCCTTTGCGTTAAATGTTTAAGAATTTCCGAAGAGTTGTGGACTCGCCAAACTGGACTCGCCAGGACTGGAACCTAGGACCTTCCAAATACTTTTACCAAACGAGGTGTCAGTCCTTTGTTGGCTCGTCAATTCGAGTTAAACTTTCCTTTTAAAAATAAAAAAAAAAGCTGGTTTTTCCCGAATGCTCTTACGTATCGGTCCTTTGCTGGTTCGGGATTTCGAGTTATAGTTTCCTATTATTTTTATTATTTAATTTTTTAATGTTAACTAAGGTATCGAGTTTTATCTCCTTTTTGTCTTTGGAAGAAACCAAAGACCTGGCACAACTGTAGCAGTTGTTGGGTGAGTCCAACACACTAGTCCTTGGTTGATGCGTCGCATCGCCTCAGCCTGCTACGCCACATTGTAATCATGATGGAACCTGCGACCTGGTGGTGACCAGCGCAATGACATATTGTGGAGGCCAACCCTGGGGCTTTCCCCCTTTTTTGAAGATAATTATACGAATGCATCTTTAAACCAATATGGTTTCATTTTCTTTTGACATTTATTCATACACAAATGTAATTTTTCTTTTCCTAATAAGCTACACTACCATCCGCTGGTTGGGTTTTTCCCCCTTTTTGAATAGAGTTATATAAATGCATCTTTAAACGGTTTCATTTTCTTTTGATATATATTCATACACAATTGTAATTTTTCTTTTCCTAATAAGCTACACTACCATCCGCTGGTTGGGCTTGCTGCTTCAACTTCGAGTCAGGCACGGCCTTGCCTTGCATATTGGGGTTTGAACCAGGACGAAGAGCTTGAAAGCTCCCTATTACACTAGCCCCTTGTGCATAAATTAATTTTTAAAATAGTTTTTATTAAATAATGAATTTCTGAGAGTAATTTCTCTTACAATTTTTAGCTTTTCTTTTAAACTCGGTTTTCTTCTGCTATCATTCAAACCTAAATGTCAATTTGTTCAAACAATAATTATGGATTCCAGAAGCTTGAACTCTCCTAAATATGAATTTGTTCAGACAAATATTATAGATTGCAGAAACTCGAATTCTGTTAAATATTTTATTTTTGTGGGAACACTAAGCATACTTTGTGGCCCTGTTATCTTTCAAACCTAAATATTAATTTGTTCAAACAATTATTATAGATTCCAGAAGCTTGAACTCTCTTAAAAATCAATTTGGTCAGACAATTATTATAGATTGCCGAAGCTCGAATTCTATTAAATATTTTATTTTTGTGGGAACTCTAAGCATACTTTCTCATCCTTCAAGGACACATTTCCCATGAGTAGAGCAGTTGTTTTCTATGTGATTATGAGCTGGCAGGCCAAATGTGGGTCTTTTTGGTGGACAGAGTTTACCAAACCTTTGTCTTTGATTCTTAAGCACATTAGACTAGGCCATTGCTCTTGTTTACAATTTTTAAATAGATAGTTTATTGTTTGAAAGATGTCTGGGAAAATTGCATAAAAATAAATTTCATCTCCTGAATGATTTTACGACAGTTTTTTTCCAGGGTTACCCAAGTCTCAGAGATGAGAGGACATAGGGATGGGGTGTTGGGGACGGCAAAAAAATTCTAAAATTTTAATTGATATAGTATATAATTAATTAAAAATTAATATTCAAATATTTTAATTTTATTCAACGAATTTTAGGTAATTAAACTTTATGTAATGTATTGTAGGCATGTTGTAGATTATAATTCAATGTGTTTGGAAAAAATAACAGTTTTTTAAAAGTAAAAACAAGAGGAAAGTTTTGAAAGATGTAAAAAAATAGGGGACATCCCCTACAAGTCTCCCAGTCCCAGAAATGTTCAGGACGTTCGGACCTCACCAAAATTTAGGGGATGTGTCCCCACATAACACTGTTTTTTCGCACCATTTTCTTCCCAAGTCTATTGAACAACTATTATGGATTGCAGAAGCTTGAACTGTCTCAGCTATTTTATTTTGTGTGATTTTTAACTGCATGTACTCTATAACTCTGATTCATCTTTCATTGATCTCTTAGTAGTAGTTTCTTTCCTAAGCTTTCTCTTGGGGCCACTTTCTGGCCTTTTTGGAGCAGATTTATAGGCTTGAAAGTTTACCAAATTAAACGTTCCAAGATAACATTCTAGTTTTATTTGTTGTTTTACAACTAGGATAAGGTATTAGTTTTATTTGTCGAAAGAACCTTATTTCGTTATTGTGGTCAACAAAAATTCTAACTGAGGCTTCCATTTCATTGTTTTATCAATGTATATTGAGAATCTGGAAAAAAAAACTAATTAATTTTCATCTTAAGGATATTTTTAGATTTTCCAAAAGAGCTTTTTAGCAGTAGTCCATACATTTTAATACGATTCTTTAGACCACTGTGCTTGTTGTACTAATTCTTTTGTCTAGTATGCAATAGAATGGACAAATTCAATACTTAGTGTTATTTTATCTGTTATTCAGACCAGTTGATGGCTGTTCAAGTCTTGGCCTTTTTACCTTGGAAGTTGTCTGCCTAGTCTGTCTTTGAAGGAACACTATCTGCATCGTGAAATGGAAGAGTAACTGTGATTGCATCATTATAGAAGTCCAATACAGTACATATGTGAGGACTTATGATTATACATCTACTGTATATCTAACACCAGGACCACCTTAGGAAAAAATGTTCAACATACTTGAGTTGATGCGTTAGAATGCTCCCTCTCTCCGTTTTTGCATCATGCTGTGTAAACTCTCTCTAGCTTATATTTGTTATCCATGTATTGTCTGTTGCTTTACACCCTATGTAAATTATTGCGGAAAAGATAGGAGTTTAAAGCTGATAAAGCCAAAGACAATGGGTTTCTATGGTTAATTGAGGTTGGTGATGTTGTAGGCAGATAAAGATGAATAGTTCATTTTTAAAGAGATAATACATTGAGTTGTCGCCAAGATATTATGTGCCATGTACTATTGTTAAACTTACAAGCTGCAAATGTCTCCTCATTATGAGGTCCATCTTGTGTTTCCTTTGATAATTTTCTTCATTACACCGACAGGAGTTCCAATTGTTTAATGTCAGCTGTGTGTTTACTCTTGATTCTATCCTTACATTTGACATCCTTTTGACCATCACGAAAAAGTTTCCTTTTTCTTGGAGAAGTCAGTCCAGAAAGGGTAATATCTTGGCCATATGGTGGAGTTTGGAGCCCATTTTCTTTAGAAGTATTATTTCAAGCCTTACACATTAATCATTAATTTTTCTAGATCAACACCGCTTGGCATCATTCAGAATGTAGAAAACCTTATTAGATGCCTTTATGAAGCCTTTATGAAGAAAGTAATGAAGCTATTAAAAATTGTGATATGCTAAAAAGATAAGGTACTTGAGTTTGATATGTCTCGGTGTTTTTCAGATAGATGTATTTAAGATATCTGTACTAGTTGCTATGAGATGCACAAAAGAGTTGAACCTTCCCTTAAAGGTTTTGGGGTCTAGAATGAAGGCTGACCTGTCCGATGTTTATTGATTTGACATGCTTGCATCCTTCCCTCTTTCTTTCACATTTAAAAATATCCTTCAATATAGAGCTTGAGTGTTTGAGTATCTTTTTAATAGTTTTTCATACCCTGCCTTTCAGATTGTTCTTTCTCAACCCTTTTGAAATGTTGTTTTTGTGATATGATTACACATGCTCTATTTTGAAATGCTATGATGGTATTTGAAATGGATTTTGGAAGTTTATGTGATGATATGATGTTTATCAATGAATTCGTATTCAGAAGTTTATGATAATTATGCCAATAGGCGTAACCTACACTGGTAGCTAAGGGGGTGTTGGTGCAGTGTAATAGTGTGAGATGTCAATAAAAATGGCTCACCTTACATTTGACATCTATTTGACTGTCATATAACATTTTTATTCTTACTTAAGGAAGGTGATAAAAAAATCGTGATATCTTTGGCATACGGTGGAGTTTGGAGCCCTTTTTTTTTGGAAATATTTTTCAAGCCTAATGCGGAGGTGCAGCTAGATTGAGGCCATCTATCATCAGTCAATGGAACATTTGTGAAGACTGTTCATTAATGAATGTGGACCCTTCAATAGGTGAAACTACGTGACAAATCCAAAATAGACATATTGCCATTGTTTTCAGATAAATACATTTGAGATATCTGTACTAAACTACTAGTTGCACGATGCATGCACAAGACAAGGTTCTTGCAACTATGTTGGGAGGCATAAACATATTGACGAGCAGGGGGTGGGAGGAGCAATTCAAATGGTGTGAGATTTCAAAAAATGTCTGACCTTAAATTTGATGTCTGTTTGATTGTCATGGGGCAGTTTCGACTTTACACTCAATGCCCATTTCACCGTCACAGGGCAACCACAATAATGACTTTACACTTGATGTTTATTTGACTATCGTATGTAAGTTTTTCTTCTTGCTTGGGGAAGGCAATTGAAAAAAATGTAATATCTTGGGCATACGGTGGTGTTTGGAGCTCTTTAATTTCCTGGAAAGTTTTTTTGAGCCTGACGCAGTGTTACTGCTATTTTGAGGCCATTTGTCACCAATCAGCGGAAATTTGTGGAGAAAGTAATGGAGTTGTTAATCGGTGTTGTATATGACAAATCCAAGATAGGCTCGTTGAGATTGATATCTCTTGGCATTTTTCAGTTGCATACATTTAAGATATCTGTACTAGTTAGCTCAATTGTAAATCTCACATGCACACTTTGGGCCTAGCTCACTTGAACCCTTCTTGATTGCATGTAAAGTTAAACTAAATGAGGAATTTGGCATGCATAGTTTTCAGAAAGTTTGAATGTGCTTGGTCTTATCCAAACATCACTCATCCTTATAATTTTTTTAACCCACCTAATGAAGATGTGTAAATTCAGATCCTTGTAATTCTATTTGACTTAATGAACTTGTAGACATCAGATTTGGCATCAATCGCCTTTGTTCTATTTTCCTTTTTCAGTTTTCAGCTGTAAGAATAGATCCGATGTATTTGTTGGTATCATAGCCTAGTTTGGCCTCTCTAGTCTGGGCTAATATTTTGGTGTTAGTCACTTTTGTCCTATCTTTATCTCTGAAATCTCAACCAACTGCTCTTTGCTATTAAACAGGCTTCTCGGCGTTTTGTCACTTCTACGTTTTCAGATTTGAACTTGCTATCCTACAACCTTCCCGATTCTCAACTTGCCGCCCTCTCCTTCTTGACAAATTTATTGTAATGTCCCCTTTCCAATCGAAGACCTTTGGCCTATTTTGTCAACCCGACGGCCAAAGGAAAAATATAAGGGTGACTTAAGTTATAATAAATTATTATAGAGTGCTATAAAAAATAAAATAAAATTATTAAAGCACTTATATTAATTTATTTAGCTTAATAAAAATAAATTGTAATCCCTATGGAAAATACAATTTGCCTTAAGGGGCAAACATCATTGTAAAGGGATTTATTATATTTTATTCCTTCTAGAAAGGATAATGGCGACTTGGGCCAAAGGGAAGTAATGAAGCCTAGGAAAGATAAAAACATAATTAATTTATGTATTTCCCCTAGAGAAATGTGACTTGCACTAGGAGGGAAATGTTGTTGGGAAAAACATTTAATATGGGAAAATATTAAATGTTTGCATAGGGAAAATCATGTGAGCTCATTGGCTGGTTTGGAGGTTGGTTGTTGGCCCTTTTCCTTTAAAAGGGAAGTCGACTTGCCTCTTCCATAATCCAGAAATATTTTATGACAATCCAAATTTTTATATGATATTTTCTCTTGCATAGAGCTTCAGCTTTTGCATTAAAAATTCTAAGGACGAAACCCCTTGTGAATTAAACCTCTTGTGGACGAAAACCCCAAGAGTTTGAGAGGGATTTTCACTCAAAATTTCCCATTGGTTGTAATCAGATTTTCAGTCTATTTCAGGTTTTTTCCAGCAGTGTTATTGAAGACTTTTTGAAGTATTTTGGTGAATAAAATTGCAGCAGTGTTTTCTCTATTGGATCGACTCACCTTGGGACTGTTTGGGCATTATTATTGAGGTATTTAGATCTGAAAATCATTGTCTAATATCTCATAATTTTTGTGAATGAAAATACCCAAGTTTCATAATTCTTCTAAGGGTTATTTACCAGTTTTATAATCAGATTTCAGATCTGATTTATGAGTTGATTTGGCATCCAAAAATTTTGATTTTTATATGAATGAGTTCCTAAAAATATAGGCAAGCATCTGGGATAGAGAAAATAATTTTTGGAGTTCATTTGATGCCCTGAATGTGTGGGCTGAAATAGTAGGAGGGCCATATCCGCATGTTTGGTAGTTGCTGTTATAATTTGGTTTACACCATCTTGTTCCTTGTATTTTTCCAAGTCCAGGCATATGTCATTTGCTTAGATCGGAGTTGTGTAGAAAAAGTTATGCTATTTTGAAGATTGCAGCAGTTAGGGTTTCAGATTTAAATTATTTTCCAGCTGTTGTAAAATCTAATTTTCGCCATAAATTCTCCAGGATTGTTCCAAGGGTTTGGGAGTAAAAATAATTAGTATGCTGATTTTGGGCATAAATTAATCTCGGCTGCCTTAGTTTGTTTCCCATAGCTGCCAAAAGTATATTTTATTATTTTATAAAGTGGGAAAATCTCATATTTGGGCAAAAGATCTATTGGGGATCTTTCATTTACTATCGCTTGAATCTACTCTATTACCTCTACAAATTGTTGTATGAGGGTTGAATCCATTAAGTTGTGCATTTTCCCTATTGGGTTCTTTTGATCCGGTTAATTATCAGCTCCTGTATTTGTAGATCATGGACCATTTTTGTCACCCTTTGTTTCTATTCATTGCAGATTGCAAGGGCATTCAACAGCTTTCTCAAGCGCGTCCCAGTGTTTTCTCCCTTCTAAAATACTATCCTCAACACCCTATCTTGTCTACATTCAATGCGGCGGAGACACGTTTAAATGACCGGTACCCATATTTTTCTCAATTGCTATTCTCGCAAGTATCCATTCAATGTGCTTTGTGCGCTCATGGATACTTGATTGCGAATACGTTGTACATGACACACCCTGTTGAAGCATAGGATTACCAAATATTTCTGTGGAACTCCAAGTCTTGCTAGTATATTACATAACCATATGCTTCACAGATAGCTTCACTTGCTAGATGATATTTAGTCTCAATTGAAGCTCAAGAAACAAAGTTTCGCCTCTTGCTCCCCCATGAGATAGGATCAAAACTCAAGGAAAACGAATCCAAAAGTGGATTTCTAGTTATCAATAGATCCGACGGGATTTGAATCATGTGTATCCTATCAAGAAGAGTTGATCTTTCTTGTATTTAAGGCCATGCTCCATAGTACCTCAAATATAACTCAATATTTGCATTGCTTTCTTCTAGTGACTCAACTTTAGTTCTTGCATGAATTGTGAGATATTTGACAACATAGTATGTTGAATATAACTCAATATTCAATTTGTTACCTTCTAATGACTCACCTTTGGTTCCTCTTTGAGCTGAAAATAATTGTGTCTTTGAACCATGAAAAATAATTGACAACCTAGTTGATATCTAGGCTAATGTAGGTCAAGTAAATAAGAGACTCTTGATCAACCAACAATAGAGAGTGGCGTTTATGGGTGTTGTAATAGGCTTACAATCCATCATATGGAATTTCTTGGTCACGATCTTGACATATTTCATTTGAGTCACGAAGATGGGGCGTCCCTTATGCCATACCTCCAAACCAAGATAGTAGTGCATAATCTCGAGGTGTGACTTGTCGAATGATTGCTTAAGATCATTATTTATGGAATCAATCTTCTTCATTGATCTGCTAGTGATACTAGATCGTTGACATACCCAAAGATAATCAAAGCCTTCCCCTCGCTTTAAGGTAGAGATTTGCATCATATAGACTATATTGGAAGCTATGTTGTATGAGATTCTCATCAATCTTGATGTATTAAGCTCGGGAAGTCTGCTTGAGACCATACAAAGCTATGTTGTGAGGAAACGGAAATGGAAACGGGTACGAAACACGGAAACGACAATTTTCAACAAACCTTGGATACGAAACGCTCATGCAATATATTAATAAAAATAAAAATATATATATTATTAGTGAAAATTGTATTTAGCAAGAGAAAAATGAGAGTGATTTAGAATGGACCCAAGAGGTCATTATATAGCTTTTAGGAAGTGTGTTTAGCAAGTCTAGGTAGTTGTATTAGGGTTAGGGTTCATTTAATGCAAGATTTTTTTATTTTTAAAAAAGAAATGACGTTTTTTAAAGTCAAAAACTGTTGGAAACGCCAAAACGTTTCTAGAATCGTCTATGACGTTTCCAGAAACATTTTTGGCGTTTCCCCCTCGTTTCGTTTCCCTGAAACGTTTCTGAAATCTTTCTAAGGGGAAATGTGGCCCCCCTCTGCGTTTCCTGGCAACACAGATACAAAGACTTGATAAGTCTACACCTTTTTGTTCTTGACCATGTGTGACAAATCCTACGGTTTGGGTCATGTAGACCGTAATGACCCCTTTTTAGAATTAATTGATTCCGAATACCTAAAGCCTATTTTTATTATTTCCGTAGGATAAGGGAAATTAAGAGGAAAATAAATTAATTTAAGTGGTTTAAGGATATTTTTATATTTTAATTGGAAGAGGACATTGATATTTAAGCCAAAAAGCAAGAATAGAATAAAATAATAATAGAAGGTTGACTTCTATTATTGGGCACTTGAGTTAGAATTAATAAATAAATAAATAGAGAGGGTTGCATGAATACCAAAATCCTAATTTTAGGATAGGAGGTGGATAAAGTATTTTTAAATGTGTTTAATCTTATTCTTAGGATGGGGCGCCAACATGGAGGAGGAATTTATTATTTTTAATTGTTCAAAGATCATGCATGTAAGTCTAAAAGGGGGCACCCACTTTGGAGAGTGTTTGGAAGTTATAAAGGCAGATTTGGGGTTCATTGTACAATCATCTTGGAAATTTATGAATTATTTTCTTTGTTTGCAAGTAGCTTCGCTTCTGCAAACAACATAGACGAAAACCCTCATTTGCATATGGAATTGGGGATGAAATCCCCCACTTCTCGGTTGGGAAACTCCATTCAGGAGTTGCAGAGGTCTTTCAGGGTGCAATTGTTCGCCAATTCAGCTCCAGGCAATTGTATTCGGACATTGGTATTGTTTTATTGTATCTGGTTGGAAATAAATAAATAAAAGACTGTTTTTTTCCATATTGGTTCGCTGTTTTTATTTATAAAATTTAGATTATTGCTGCTGTTGTAAAAGTTCATTTAAGTAATACTACTGTTCTTAGGATTTAACGGAAATATCCAAACTTGCTAGAAGTTTCTTTTTTAGGGATATTACATAGACTTCCTCATCAAGGTGTTCACTTAGAAAGAAACTTTTCACGTCCATCTAATGGGCTTAACAACCAAATTATGCAGGCATAGAAAAGACCATTCTGATAGTCTTTATATTGATTGTGGGAGAAAAGGTTCCTCAACCACTGCCTTTTTTCGTGTAGCACTTCTTCGCTACAAGTCTTACCTTGTACTTGTCAGTGCTGCCATTTGATTTGTTGTTAAAGACCCATTTACATCCCATAGGCTTCTTCCCTTTTGGAAGATCAAGAAGCTGCCATGTATTCTTCTTCATTAGTGCATGATACTGAACATCCATGGTGTCTAAGGCTTTGACTCTTGGGCTTCATGAACTGGCCGTCGATGGGTCAAAAGATTTTGCAGCCATGATCATGAAGGCTAAGTTCACCTCTATGTAAGCCATGCTACAAGTCCTTGGTCTTGAAGTGGAAAAGTCTCAGGACACATCCAATTTTGTATCTTGAATAATACTAGCATACTACTTGGGTATACGTTGATTAGTACTTGTGGATGGTGGAGTTGGAGGACTTTGTTGATCATCACCATCATCCTCATCATTAGTACCATCATAAATCATTAGAAGTGTTAATCAAATCAATGCCTTGATTAAATGATCGTGTGGAGGGTGTATTGGACTCACTCTTCTCATCAAATACAACATTTTTGTTAATGCATACCTTGTTTGTTTTAGGATCCATGAGTTGGTAGGCTTTCAAATCTTCACTGTACCCAAGAAATATACTTTCCAAGGACATCTTGTCCAACTTTCTTCTCTTCTTCTGTGGAACATACTATCTCCTTCTGAAACAAACACACAAAGATTAGAACTATAAGGCTTATACCTAGACATGCTTCTTGTGGTGTGATACCGTTAAGAGCTTTGGTGGGTGCACAATTGAGAAAGTAAACCACAATGCAAATAATGTCTAACCAATATGAACATTCCAATTGAGTCTTGAATTATGCTAAACACCATCTTCACTATGGTATGACTTCGTTTTTCTGCAACACCATTTTGTTGTGGTGTGTAAGGGGAAGCCAATTGTTTGATGAATGCCTTGCTCTTTTAAACATGTTGAGAATTCGTTACTGGTGAATTTCCCCCTCAATTTGAGCAGAGGACATCAATGCAATGACAGGATTCTCGCTCCACACGGGCTTTGAATTCTGTGAAGTGTTGGAAAGCTTGATCCTTGGTTTTCGAGTAATATGCCCACATCTTTTGTAGTAATCAACAAATAGCTGAAAGTACTTGAGGCCACTAACACATGGGTGCATAAGACCGGATAGATTGCTAAGGTCTAGTTGCTCGAGAACTTCTTGTACCAAACAGAGTTCTATTTTGTTATTTAGCTAAACAAATATAGCACAAATCTACGGTCTTCTTTCATAAGGAATGCCTTCTTTCATAAGGAATGCCTCTCACCATTTTATGTCTCCAAGTGCAAGAAAGTATCCAATAGTAAGATGGCTAAATCTACGATGCCAAAGATTCACAATGCGTGTATCCTTGAACATCAATGTTGAGCATTTTTCCTACCCTAAAAGCTTGTGCAACAATATTTGAGCTTCGGTTTTGTCTCGAATGTGACATTTTTTTCCATCTTGTCGAGCAAATTCAACTCAAGATAATGATCCTATATTTGGCTTACAAGCAACAAATTATTTGTTATTCTTACAACAAATAGGATTCAAATGATTTTACATGAATGTTTGTAAAAGGATAAGAAAACATCATCTAAACCTTGGGTAGTATATGACAAAACATCTCCTAGAGAGACTAGACAATGAAATGATGAATGGTTCAAATTTGTGAACGAATCCTTCCGGTCGGTCATGTGCCTTGTGGCACCGAAATCTAGACACTAGATTGAAATTTACCAAGTTGCCGATACGTTTTGGATATGTATACGAGACATGGAAAATTTGCTTTGGCCTCGGATATGACTTTGGATACAACTATGCAATTTTTTAATGAAAAATTAAAAAAATAAATTCCAGCCTAATAAATAGGAATTAACCACATATTATGCATATAAAAAACAAATAAGCTAAATAATGATAAAAACTACTCATTTAAAAAAAAAAGTAAAGCCAACCAAATGCCAAACAAAAACTACAATTCACAATGTCATGATCCATTAAATTTAATTATTACACCAATGATTAAACTAGTATTCAATATTCATCATATCGAGAGCATCGACACCAACACCAACATGAACACCAACACCAACACCAACACCAACACCATGATGTAATTCATTAGATCTACATGGACTTGAAGCACTCCCACTACCACTAGCACGCCCTTGGGTATGCAGGTCTCACGATGCCAAAGAATTCTTCAATTCCACGACATGTAATGACATATGAGAAATGGGAGCATACAAGTCAACACTCTTTGGGTCAACATCCCTATGGTTTGTCCGTCCTTGTACTTCAACTACTCGTGGGATAGAAGGCAAAGCTAAAATGTATATACACCAACTTCTCGGCCTTTTTCGCCTCCAACTTGTTGCGCTTTTGTGAGTGGATGAAACTATATGCACTCCAATAGTGCTTAGAAGAAGAACTCACGACTTATTGAGGCAAAATCAATGCAAAATTAACATTTATAAAAATAAACTCTTAAATTTAACTTTGATAAAAGAAAAAAGAAAAATAAAGATAATTAAAAATACAAATCTTACTTATGACAAGACCTTGATCGTAAGAGGTTACATGTATATAGACGATTGACCATGGGGGTACGACCACATACGAGGATTCTTTTTGTATTTGTCCTGAAAAGTGCACAATCTATGACCCTTGTGGAGGTTATGAAATTTCCACTTTGTCATAACCATGTCCTTGACCTTGGGATCAAGTTACAACCTAGAGAACGCCAACATATATCTCTCACTGACTTCAACATCCCTATATGGTGACACCCTCCTCGGTAAAGAAAGGATCTCTGTGCAAAGGAGATGCAATGGGGTGGTCATTTTGTTCTACCGCTCAATGAGGCATGATTTTACTTCTTTGGAAAAGGTTTCTACGAGATCTTGCTCTTTTGCATTTATTATGGTCTTTTTCCTCTCAATCATTAAGTCGATGCCATTATATATCTCTTCCAAACATGGCAAATCCATGTTAGTAAAGCAAATCATACTCATATACCGATAATGGGCTCAATAAAACTCAACAAGTATTCTTCATGATCCTAGTGGTTGTCATCTAAGATCAATACCTTCATTTTTAGGATCGTTTAGTATTTGATTGCCTCCATACTGATGTCTCCATACAACCCATAGGTTGGAAGTGACCATCTTGCTAAGTGCCTCTCGCACCTTCACAAGTCATCTCAAGACGATAGCTTGTGATGTGAATTGAGTCTCAACCAACTAGCTATTAAGAAATGAAAAACATTTTTTTGAAAACTTTTTGAGTACTATGTTTTTAAAAACTTACATTATAAATAAAAGAAAGATAATTTCCCTTACCTTCAACAACTCCAAATGTGAGTAGGATCTGAAGATGCCTTGTGACTGGTGATGGTTAGTCACAAACATTTGGATCTCTTCACCCTCGGCATACACTTGCTTAAATGTGCACATACTTTGCTGTCACCAAGATCCCAACAACTTTGCAATTCTTAGTGTTGTCCATTGTGACTTGAACAATATTTTTGGCTGTTTATAATGTTGAAAAATTAAAAAAATCATCTTTGGGTCTAGATACGCCTCAGATATGTCTAGGGTATAGTTGGAGCAGTTCGGGTACACCTGGGTATGTTTGCAGATGTAGCCGGATTGCTCGGCCATACCTTGGCTATATCTAGGCATTTTTGGTCCGTACACATACCAAGCCCCCAGGGTACATGTACTAGTATCTTAGGAAATTTGTCGAGGAGCTCCTCTTTCTTTTATGCAACATAGACATAATCTTCATCACTAAAGGATTGTTGTCCTCAACAATGTTCCCATGCTACTGCTATGGGAAGGCTTCTTTGCTAGTTGTGTATATATTATGGCTTCTTTTGTCCTTGTGATGATTGTTGCATTGTGGACTTCTTGAATGATGAACTGTTGGTGGATCCATTGTACTGGTCTTTGAACTCATGCCGAGTCTTAATGAAGTTACAACATATGAGACAAGCCTTCCAAGAATGATAATATCTCCCTGTTTGTTGCTGTTGCTTGGTAGGCCGCACGGGCTTTTTGCCCTTCTAATGTATTGCCAAGCCATGATCATTAGTCACTTCTTCCCTGGGCATGGATTCTTCCTGTTGCAACATGTTGATAAGCTTCTCAAATGTAGGTTTTTGTACACACACATCTAGATACATAACAAAAACCTTGTATGTGGAGGGCAACACTGTTAGGACAATGGGAACCAAAGAGTCATCTGGCACCGTTTTGCCTAACACATGTAGCAAGGTCAGCAATTCAGTAACACTTGGAGGGATGCTTCAATTTTTTCGCTAGTCTTCAGTTTAAGGCAGTGTAACCGACTTTGTAGGTGCAAAATTTGGTTATGATTTGTGGTGTCATATACTATGCTCAACTTATCCCATACATCTTTGGCGGTAGTTGAGTTGTGGATATGAGGTCGAAATACATAACATTATGATTAATTTTGCCTTGTCAAACTTGCATTGCCAGTCAGTGATGATTACATGTTTGGGGAAGGTGCCCTCAACAACAGGCCACAAAAATTGAAAGTGTCAGGTCTTTGAATTGAAAGTGTGTTTACCTGTTGCCTTCTAGGTGGAGTAATTGTTGCCATGGAGAAGTTGTGAATCTGCAAGAAAAATCTTGGGGGCACTAATGACTATTATGATTACGATGTAGAAAAATAGGAAAAAAATTAAATGTTACAAACGAACACATTTTCAACTGAAATTCCACAATGAGTTTTCAATGGAGTTTATGAACCTCATGGCAAAATTTGAGCTTCTGGGTCAATTTTGTTTGGAAGATAATGAATGAGTTTGATCTGTAGGGAAATTTAGTAAAAATTAATGAATTTTACATAGAAATAATTTTTTTTCACACTTGAAGAGCCGTATAAAATTCCCTTTGGGGATTGTTTTATAATGACATTTTAGGCATTCTCACAAAATTTTGGCAAAAAAACCACAGCTTTGGATATCGAATTAATGCGATTCAGGGTATTTTTCATGAAAACAATTATATTGCACCGTCTGGAATAGCTGTAAGCTAAATCCTTCTGTGGGGTTGATTATAATACTATTGGACATCTATTGCGAATTTTTCAGCCTCTGGGTCCTCCTGGTTTAGGAGCCACGCAATTAATTTGTCTCTAGCTTAACTTGGGGAAATTAATTAAATTTAATTACAAAGTATTTAAAATTGTAATTTAAACTTTATAACTTTTTAAAATTAAATGAAAACTAAAGCCCAAATTTTAATAGAAATAGAAGTGGACTTCAGGTAAAAAGAAACTTCAGAATATATTTTTAATATTTTTGCCTGTGCTCATCTTTGTTCCATAGGAATGATGAATGGCAGTTGGCCTTTGCTTCTTGGGTTTTGCTCTCTATCTCTGAATGACTGCGTGGGCTTGGTTTGTTTCTTTTTTTGTGCGTTGCAACAGTAATCTCTGCTCCTATTTGATGAGCTGTGCTTTTCTTACGGTCTGCTTGCAACAATCACTTCATTGACTGTAATGCCATACTTCATCAAATGCATAGCAGCCTTTGCATTACTATTTATTGCTTTCTATTTGCAGCAAATGATCTGTACAGTGCTTGTTGTTTGCTGTTTGCTGTTTGGGAACACCTCCTCCAATGTCCAAAGATGAACACCATAAAAATAATTCAGGTACAACACACTTAATTCTTCCCACCGGCTTTTGCAGGAAAGAAAAAAATAGAATGTGCCACTTGAAGCTTGCACAGGGGGTGCAATGGTGGTGCTCCTCTTTCATTTTTTTAGCTTCCCCAAACTCTCCTGCTGTGATACCGAAATGAATTAAGAGATTGAATTAATTGATTGCAGAATAGGTTAGATATATTTATATTGTTATATGTAACAAGATTTGTTACATATAACTATAGCTATTATATTATGCCTACTAAGTAAGTTTGTATTGTGGGTGATAACAACCAAACAACTTAGCAAGCTAATAGATTTATTTCTTTTACTATCACTATGATGTAGTAACTAGTGACTACTGAAAAATAAATATCTAACAAATGCTCGTAAGTTGTTTACTGGCTCTTCTATCTGAAGCTTGAGTGCTTATCCCATCATAGGTAATAATAATTTTATAGTAGGTATTGCAAGTCAATCACAGTGATAATATTTATCAATAGTAAGTCAAGCATTCATGCCATGTCAGACCAAGTTGCTGAAAAAACTGTAGTGCAGTGTTCAATGATAGCGATATCAGTAGTTGAAATAATTAATGTTACTCAAATCCCCCATGCATTATTTATTGTGTGCATTTTGCTACTCACAAAATGATATTAGAGCCATGCTAGGTAGGAGCATATTATAGTAGTGGCAGATATGAAGAAAACCTGTAGCCTCAACGGAATGTAAGACAATGTTGCAATGGAAACAGGGAGCTTGTTTGGGACTCGAGAAGCAGTGAAACAAAAACTTTCTCATTCTATTCCAGTTAGTGTCCAGAAATTGATTACAGTTGTTTAGCCTTCTCAAAAGAAAACAAAGATAAGTAAAGGTTGGGCATGTAGGTGATAATACTGTTGGCTCATAGATACCTCCCATGTAATGATATGCTCTAGATACAGCCTGAGAATTGAAGATTTATTGCTGTTTCACACAGGAATCTAGACTGTTTCGAATGCAGGGTACGGGTACAGATACGGGTATGGGTATGGTATGCTGAAACAACAAATTTTTAAAAACCTTGGGTATGGTACGCTGTGGGTACATTCGTACAATATATTTAAAAAAAGTAAAAAATATAAATATATATAAAAATTAAAGAAAACAACAAGCTTATAGTCTCAGCAACCTATAAAATATTAGAAGCCAACAACAAGCTTATTATGAATCAGAAGCCATCTAAAGCAAGATTTCTTTGACTGAATACAAGAAGACCACAAAACATTAAATCTATGAGTCCATCTACTAATGGGCTCACAAACATTCCACTTATTGTTAAGGCCCATGGGAAAGGTTTGGGGAGAAGCAATCTTTTCATAGAGTTGTTTGGAGGTAGCCTCTTGGAGAAGGAGCCCTTTGAGCCACCTCATAGTATCCCGAAAGTCATTTTCATCCTCCATAATTAGTCCAGTAGAGGGAGCTGTGAAATCATTTCTTAGCATTGTATACATTCTGAACTGAGATTGAGGAAGCTTATAGAAAGCTTTAAGGTCTGTCCATTTCAACCACTTCCCAAATCTATAAGTCATGAAATATTTTAATTCCTTTCTCAAACCAAAGGAGGGCAGAGCAGCCTCTTGTCAAGACAAGGATCTTGTCATTATATTTCAGATTTGACAAAATCGATTTGTAGGCTTGGCACCTAGTGTCAAAGGAAGAGAAGATAGGCTGCCCAACCACCAAATGCTTCACTTATTCCCATGCTTTCCAAATTGACTGAAGAATAAAGGACCCATGAGGAGCAACAAGAAAGCCCCCAAATAGTAAGTCAACCGAATGAAGTCATTTTCATCTCTCTTGACCCTTCGGAGCCTATTGGCAATATTGAATCTCACACGATCTTTCCAATGTTCAGTTCCAGTCAAAGCCCTCAAGTTTTATTTATTTTTGCACTTAAAAAAACCGCGTGGGTATGCTGTGGGTACACCCACCCACAGGCCCTGGGTATGCACTGGGTATGGAAATCCGTACCTGGGACATACCCAGGGCCTGTGGGTATGTACCCACAGTGTACCCGGTATGTATCAGGCCTGGTATTCGGGGTACTTGGCGTTTCCGGGCAGCCTAGACACGAATGAAACCTGGGCAAGTACAACATTGCACAAACTGTTCCCCTGTTGGCAGAATTATTTTCAAGGATGTGTAAAGCAAGTTGGGGGTCTTGGAAGTCATAGAGTGTTCTTGGGTGCTGCTTCTGCTGTCTATATTCAGTTCAAAGACATACAAATTTCAGGGCACCGGTAGGGGTTTTCATATGCATGATTTACCTAGATTTTTTTCTAAAGTTAGTCCACGTTTTATTATTTATGCATTAAGACATACGAATTTAAAGAGTATTTATGTGTTATGTATTATGTAAAGCAAGTTGGGGGTCTTGGAAGTCATAGAGTATTATTGGGTGCTGCATTTGCAGTTTATATTCAGTTCAAAGACTTACAAATTTCATGGCACCGCTACGTGTTTTTAAAATGCATGATTTACCTTGATTCCATTCTAAAGTAAGTCCACATTTTAATTTTTATCTGTGAAGCTAGGAAATGCCTAAGGGGCCCACGTTTCAGCCTGGAAACATTTCAGAAATGGGAAACGTGTACAAAACGTGTAAGAAATGCTGTGGAAACGTCTTTAAAAATTGGCAGAAAATGCCCTCGCAACTGAGGAAAAAGACATCTCCTTTGTATTTGCCCTCTCGACAGGAGAAAAAGGCAGTACTTCTGCCCTCGCGACTAGGGTTTCTTTGTATTTGTGACTGTATTTCCGTCAAAACTGTGACTAGGGTTTCTTTGTATTTGTGACTGTAGAAACTGCGACTGTATCTATGACTTTATTGACTTCGAAAATCTGCCATTGTTATTTGCGACTTGCAGTTCAGGCAGGTAAGAAATGCGCCAAACGTCTTTGCAATTGTCGAGTTTTATTTCTGTAAGTGCGAATTCTTCCTTCTCATGAGTCTTATTTCTCTAAGGTTTTTAAATAGAATTTTTAGTATATTTATTTAATAAGATTTTCTTTTGTTTGTATTTTATTTTTTATGTTTTTTTATTACATGTTTTATATATTATAAAATATAATTTGAATAATTTTTTGGGATTTAAATTTGTATATATTTGATAGTTTTTTATAAGTTAGATATTATAGTTTATTTTATTTTAATATTTTATAACTTATAGAGTATAATTCACTTCTTATAATTTTATTCAATAGTTTTTATTATATAAATTTAATTTAATGTTTTTATTTTAATGTGGTTTTTATATGTTGAATGATGAATCTTTAGAACTTCAAATTTCAATGAATACAAAATATTTTGAGTGCTTTATCAATTATCTCTTATGGTCCATGGAGTACAATTATAAAATGAGTACTATGCATATATATATATATATATATATATATATATATATATATATACATGGACGTTTCCGCGCGTTTCGTATCCAAGGTTTTTTGAAAATTGCCGTTTCCGTGTTTCGTACCCGTTTCTGTTTCCTGGCAACATAGTTTTTATTTGTTAAGATTGTGTTGGGGCTCATAAGGTTGTATTTTTCTGGATATTATGGTGCAAGGCTCATCTTTTAAGGCAAACAAGGCTTTTTGTTTCAATCAATCCATTAAAATTCTTAGATGGCTGTAAGGTCTTTTATTGTGTTTGGAAATAACCAATGTTACGTGGGGACGCGTTGCCTAGCTTTTGGTGACATCTTGGATGTTGGGAATGTTTCAGGGACTTGGAAGGGACATCCTCTATTTGAAAAAAGTTTTCTGATGTTCTTACTTTAAAAAAGCTGTTATTGTTACCAAAAACATAGAATTCTAATCTCAAAAGTGCCTAAAACACATTAAATAATGTTTAAATCCCTAATTTCATTGAATAAATTTAAAATATTAAAATATTAATTTTGATATATTATTTTGATATTCGTTCCCCTCCTGCCATCCCCAAAATTTGGGTTTTTTTGCCGTCCCGGAAACCCTGTCCCTCCGTCCCCTGTACCCTGTCTCTGAGACTTAAGTAACCATGAAAATAACTGAGTGAGATTTTGAGTCCAGAAATATATGAGGCTTCTTGTTTCAACCCACATTGATTCATAGATGGTTTTAAGGATCTATTACATTTTCTTTATTCAATTTTAAGTCTAGAAATAGTTTTGGGAGTTTGTTGGATAGGGTAAACCTCATGTTATTCATCAAATCCAAGAGTTCACTGAAGACAACCTTTGTACTTTGCAAGTGATATAAGCCTTAACCTTGCTGAGAGAGTTAAAACTAGCTTAACCCAAATGTTTTTACTGGCTATTTTTTGCCAACTGGCTTATTATGGCAAAATTCCCAAAAATGAGATTTGACAATCTGAAATTTTTTCAAAGTGGATTTGTTCAAATTTACAGGTACTGCTACAAAATCCTCATATTTTTCCAAATCAAATTTTTGCTTACTATTTTAGTCCACAACTTTTATGCTTGGATGGCGCTGGTGTGCATTGATAAAATATGACAGCTGCTACACTAATACTGCATGCAGCTTACACGGTGTTGGTAATCACAGCCTTAAGGTGGATGAAGAGCAATGCTGAACCATTTCTGAATATAGTTATCCCATAATCTTCATCGTCATGAAAAGGCACTACTAACCCGAGACTGAACCAATTTGTCTTCACTGTCTTTAGAAGACATCATATGTTAAAACGTGAAATAATAATCACATATACAACTAAACAGTAATTTAAGTGAGATTATAATTCACATTAGAAATAACAAAGCTCCCAATTTGCAAAGATAACTTATAGCCTTATAGGCATCCTATAACTTGTAGGCATTCATGCAATGTATTAAAATGCCTAACCAGTTGGATAACAATGCCCGAGGATAGCTGTTCCTTAATCTTCATCTCCATGAAGGCGAACCTGAGACTTCACCGTGTATGTGATTACTATTTCACATTTTAAAATATGATGTACAGAAATCAAAGCCAAATTATAATTCACATTAGAAATAGCTAATGTTCCTACCTACCTGCAAGATAATTTTTAGGCGGCTTCGTAGGGATGATATATCATGTGTTATCTTAAAGACATCTAACCTGCAGGGACACAGTTTACATGCATCACCAGGTTAATCCATCAAATAGACACAAGATGATTTATAAGTGTGCACTTTCACGATAACTTACAGATATCTTTCAAGAGCTTTCATCTTTGTGCAAGAGCTTTAGAAGTATCTACCTCTTGGGAGATGGATCATTGATGTCATTAGCAATAATTATGCTCCACTGGATGCTGTACAAACATGTAGCTCATGGAGATAATTTACAGGCATCTTAACTAGGATCAAAGCTCAGCAATGAATGATGATAGGGTTCAACATTTTATGGCACTAAACTACTACCAGTTTAATCAATTTTAATATAGTAGGAAATCATAGGGATGATCTCTCTTGTTATCTTAAGGATGTCTAATCTGCAGGGACATAGTTTACCTGCATCACCAGGTTAATGCATCAAATATATGCACAGGATGAATATATAAGCACCTACTATCACAATAGCTTACATATATTGTTCAAGAGTTTTCATTATGTCATAAGGCAGCAGTATCTACCTGTTTGGAGATGGCTGATTGATGTCACTCAATCAATTAAGATAACCCACTGGATGATTTACAAACCTGTACCTCATGGAGATGATTTACAGGCATATTGACTAGGATCGAAGCACAGCAATGAGTGATGATGGTGTTCGACACTAATGGAACTATTCGTATTAGCTCAGTCATTTTTAATATAGCTGGAAATGGTAGAATTCAAATGACAATTATTTCTTTGTCAAACAAGTACAACAGTCAATAGCATTAAATTTTAGTTCAAATTAAGTACAGTCAAATAACAGCATCCACTATCAACTTAGCCATTGAAATGTCAAATATTTTCCTCGTAGCAAAATAAAGCCCATACAGTCTGTTTAAACTGCAGTCATCTCTACTGAATGGTGCACAGTTTAAAGTGAGAATCTGGATTGGGAGTGGCTTTGGATTGATTTCATGTTTGGCCAAATGAAACTGTCTTTAGGTTTGTTTTTAAACTGCATTCACGTGTAACTGTGCTAATGTGTTCAGTATGTGCTTATGCAGTCTATTCTATTTGTTTTGCTTCATGGAACTTTGTGCAAGTTAGTTTTCTTAATGTACTGTTCTTGCATAGAATGTTCCTACTCTCTAGTATGTTAACCAACTTCACCTTACATACTCCAAATGCTTGTTCTTTTTATTGGTTCCAAGAAGTTGCTGTTAATCTGTTTTCTTATTGTGATTCTGTGTTCCGTCTTTGTTTGCTAAAAGGGTTTATACTATTTAAAGTGCTTTTGTTCACATGCGTTGGTTTACGTATTTTGGCAGTGGATCTTATGAAGGAGGGATCAACAGTAGTGTTTCGCAATGCAAAAATGATATGTTTAGAGGATCCATGCGACTTGCTGTTGATAAATGGCATAGAATTGAGGTCACTGAGCCTGCAGATTTCGATGTGAAGGAGGACAATAATTTATCTCTTGTTGAGTACGAGTTGGTCAATGTGCAAGAGTAGACTATAATAATTTCTGTATTGCAAGGGATACGATGTATCCCTTGCATATTGTGATTATGCTAGTAGATAAATGCAAAATAGGGATTGAAGGAAAGTGGTACTTAGATCATACTGGGTATAAGGTGACACTTTTCAGCTTGGTTTTGAATTTAACAAATTTACTTTTCTAGTAGAATACAGTGCAAATTTTGGGAGCAGTTTCTAATGGGTTATGTTATGAGACCATCATGAGAACATTGAGTAAATGTGGGAGTTGAAAATACTTTGTACATGATTTCAGACTTTCTTTTCAATGAATGCTGTTTGGGTTGGTTTGGGCACATTCTCCACAAGCGGAATACTTTCTTTTTTCCTGTGTTATGCGGGTGATGCAAGTTTATGGTAGCAACTTTTAGTGAGGTGTTGCCTTCTGTTTACCAAAAGTTGTTTTAAACAATTTTCCTTGTTCCAATGGGATAGAAACGTGAAAACTCAAGAACACATTCAGCTCTTAAATTTCCGTGTAGTTTGGACCATTTGGGAGCATCTTTAATGTGCAATAATATGTACATGCTTATATGGAGTATTTTCCTATTTGTTTGTATAGGCTATTCTGAAATTTTTGCAGTTTTTCAATTCAATAGTTTGAGATTCAATATTCCTAGGGTTACTTAAGGATGAGACCTCCTGAATCTGCAAGTAGTCTTATTTTTGCTGTATTAAAACAAAGAAATTAAACTAGCAAATTAAGGAACTCAATGGTCCATGTATTAACCAACAATGTGTCCCTTAAAGACAAAATTTGCATCTACAACCAATTTTGAAAAGACAATCAAATTGATTACAAAAAGTAGAACTAGGAAATATCAAGAAGGTTTTGATCTAAAAACTACAATTATTGCCAAATCATGGCAAGTAGAACAGGCTTATACTGTATGACAAACCAATAGGCAATATGGAAAAAAATAATATGTAACCGCGGATGATCTTGAATATAATCAAAATAATGTATTTACCATATCTTGTTAGTAGATTTTTACAATGTATTATGGGTACACAGTATCATCTAGTGTATGGACAGCTGAAATTGATTTCAAGCTTTTGGTTCTGAGCCAATTTTGTTTTCTTCCTTAGTTATGAGATTTTCTAAGTTGGGAACTGCTAGCTAAGGAAGAGTCAAATAGGGTTATGTTTTGATGGATGTATACTCTTATTGCTTTTTATAATTATTTTACATGATAGAATCCATATGATTTGCTTGGAATGGGAACTGGAAATCTAATCTGTTGCGAGTTCGTTTTTAAAAGATTGTTCCATATACTGCATTCTCCAGATATTTTTTGGGTTGGCAGGGTAGTTGTGATCTTTGAGTTTGGTATTTTGGGCTTATTGAACTGGCCATTTAAGATAACTATTGCAAGGAATACTCCCATATCTTTGTTAATCCTAGACATTTATTTGCAAATCTTCGTTTCTCGCCCTTTGTGATCCAATGGCCCGCCACAAGTTTTGACTGGATGTATTAGTCTCCCTGATAATTGGTAGCACCCACATCACGTGTTTTCAGTTTTCTAAATGATTTTTAAACTTTGTCCCATGTATTGAAGTGAACGGACTTCATTAAATTCATGTCCCAAGACCCAGGGATTCTCCTTGTGTATAGGATAACACGTGTTGTATGTTGAAAGGGAATTTTTGAGAGCATTTTTGGAAATTATTTGGTTTTCCTAAAGTAGTTAAGACAATTTTCATCGATGTATTCTCTTGATCGGGTCATGAACTGCTAGTTAGGATGGATGGTATTCGGTGATTGTTTTTTACAATTCTTTATATAATAGAATTAATCTTGTTTGCTTGGTATGAGAATTGGAAAGCTTTCTTGCTGCAAATTTTGCTTTGAAATGAGTGCTACAATACATTGTTCTGCAGAATCTATTGGGTTAGCAGGGTAGTCATGATATTTGAATTTGTATTTTGGGTTCATCAAATAGGCCTTCTAGCTAACTATTGCAGGGGTTACTACAATATCTTGGATTGGCTAATGACAGAAATTATGTAGCAAGTATTCATTTCTTGCCCCTTTTATCCAATGGCCAGCCAAAAGATATCTAACATATGAAATGTGTAATTTGAAAACTTTTGAAATTACATAGGAATCTTATTGGCAATCTAGTGGTGAAGTTATTTGAATGGAAAAAAATTTAAATTTATTTGCATGTCTCTTAATCTATCGACAAGGCTTGCAAAACTCTAGATTTGATAACATCATCAAGTGCCAATGAGTTAAAATGTTAGAATGTGTTTGAACCCACCCCTTCGACTACGATCAAAAAACACAATGTCATACTCCTTTTTTAGGAGAACGTTGGTTTAGCTTTGGAAATGTGGTTGAGATAGAGATGCTCTCAAAGTAATTATAGTGTTCAATTGTTCATCTTATGATGATGTTCTTTTGAGTGAAGAAGGGTCCATCATAGTAGAGAGAGATATGCTTTGGTCTCACTTTGGAAATGTGTTAGAGAGACATATATACTCTCAAAACAATTATAGTGTCGAATGTTTATCACATGGTGTCCTTTTGAGTGAAGGGGGTCCATCATAGGGGAGAGAGAGATATATAATATGCACTCAAAGTAATTATTGTGTTAAATGCTTATCATATGGTGTCCATTTGGGTGAAGAAGGGTCCATCATAGCTTTACTCATTTACTCGAAAACAACTCTTACCACCATGAGCAATACACTAGACACAAGCTTCTTATAGAACAACATGATATGCGAAGGAAAGATCTCCATGTTTGTCTTCAACTTTCCCTAAATACTTGAGGGATTTCCAAAATGTGACTACTAAACACTTATCATATTATATTAATTGTCCATTATTATCTTCTATATATATTTGATAATGGTTTATTCAGTTTTGTTCACAAAGAAAGAACTAATTTATATGATTGAATTCAGTTTTGTGCACACGGACATGCACATTTAAAGTAATAAGATCAAACACTATTTTGTAGTGATTAAATGAAGCATTTCATACATAGAGCAAATCAGTTTAGTTATTTCAGCTTAAGCCACACAACGGGTATTCAAATGCATTGCTGGTCTAAAATCCATATGGTCAATTTCCTAGCAACATTCAATCGACTGAATTTGCTAGCCATTTCTTATCTTCATTCATAGTTTGGGATGAATAAAGTCTTGTTATATCGAGGACACATATATCGTGTGACAATGTTGCTTCACATACACTATCCATTTAGGGAGAGCTAGTTTGAGATATATCCATCTTCAAGCTATCAAAACACACTTACAGATCAATTTTATGACCAAAATTAGATTGACTATGCATATGCCTTTGAGCTAAATGCAACTACCGGTCAATATGGTTATCCAACTAACCATGGTGATGTGCGAAAGGAAGATTATGCAAATTTTCGAGGTCATCTCACACCTAAAGATGATTTTAAAAGTAAAGTTCAAAAGATGGAGCGAATCTTGCACACTTTGTCAAGGAACAACTACAAATCATGTAAGTTAAACAATATGATTTTAGGCAGCCCTGTCCATGGGGAGGTCCTATACATTGCTGGTTTAGCCCACAACGAAGGTTTGAGGTAATGAGTGAGTCTTTTACTCAAATAGTTGATTTTATTTCATCTTTGCAGGTATTAGAGGCTAATAAACTTAAAATCAAGAAAACCTGTCAAGAGGTTGTTCCTACATTCTTGCCGTATCAATATATAATGCCCATTTCTCATCAACTTGAACAACCTCAGCCCAAGGCGAAAGTTCCTAGCTTTCTCAAAGCTCCTCTTTTCAGCTACGTTGCAGCCATTACAAACTTAGTTGTAAACCCAATCCACCCCTCTCACATTCCCAAATCCATTTTGGGAAGAAATTATTAAAAAAGCAATCATGGAGGGCAATCAATCAAGAACCTAATAGGGAGGACCTCATGCGAACTTGAAGGATTGGAGTTCAAAATTTGAATCCAAGTAGATGCCACAACAGTTAGACCCGCAAGAGAGGATGGGATTGAAGAGCTCAAAGAGGAGGTTGTTGGTTTGTCTTCACAAAAATCAACGGTGGAGGGGAATAAACCAGATTCTAAAGATTTGGATGAAGAACATATAATAGAAAACTTCTTGCTTTCTTTTGATGGTAAAAGTGCGGAGACCAATCCTTTCTTTCATTTTTAGCATAATCTGTTGTTGTGAGCTCTCTGTGAAGGAAAACATCAAAGAGGAACCTCTTTGTTCGAATCTATCTTCATGAGGAGCAAAAGGATGAGTTTGATTTTTCAAACTTTGTGCTTGGATATGAAGAAGAGAATGATGACACCATTACCAAACCAATCATCATAGGAGAGACAATGTTGTTTGCATAAGCATAATATAGTTTCCATCGGCTTGCAAACAATCACCATCATGAGGAAAGTGTCTCTAATAGCTCCATTCATGGAGTCTCACACATAAAAAGGGAAAATTCAAAGGATCAACCCATGCCTAATTAGATATATGGCTAGTTTAGAGCCAAAAATGGAGTTACAACCGATCATGCTCACTTCAGAGCATAACCGAGACCTTCAATGTGTCAAAGGTCAACTCCTTCACCTCCAAGAACCAAATGAAAATAAGATTGAGGTATTCTTTCTTTTCCCAACCGATAATTTGAAGAATGAGAATGAAAATTAGTTTCGAGCAATTTTCCACTCTCATTAAAGGACGTGTTCACTGCCAAATTAATTACATGATCTAAATTTGTAAGGAAGGGAAGCTACTTCTCCCAACCAATTGTAGGTTTTGTTTAGCTCCCCTTGACTTTGGTTATGGTAGGTTAGTATGGTTTGATTTTTGCAAAACAAGTGCATTGTGCACACTCTGCATGTTCCCCCTTGGAGCATGTATGATATTTCATGTTTGTATATAATTTTTGTGGGTCTTGTTGCTGTTGCAAAGTCCGGCTTAGCAGGTTTCTTGGCAGAGATTAGATAGATGAAGTGAATTTCTAGTGTACATTCTTTCAAGACTCCACATAGCGATTTGTCAGTCGCTAAGTTCATGCGGATCCATGAGACATGTTTTAAAGGTTGAGATCGGTTTCTTCGAAATGAGCTTGACTCCATGCCCAATGGACGCTTCACGGAAAATTGGTCTTTATCATCTAGCGAGACAAATGTTCCCCGAAAGTCGCCAAAGTGTTGTCCAAAATTACACCCATTGTAATTTTGAACAACTCATGAAAATGGACTTAGCCATTTTCGCCCAAGAAAATACTCTCAAGACTAAGTTATTCTTCCACAAAACGCAATCACGTAGTGTTTTGCAGGGGTTTCATAACCCGCAGAACAAAGGGAACATCAAGCTGGACTTGGTCGGATTTTGGCGGAACGTAGTGTTTCGTGTGTTGTCCTAACTCATGGAATGACATAATCAAGTTCGAGACTCGAGGCGAAATTCCTATGGTCTTGGACCTCCGTTTGTATCAAATCAACTTCTCATGGGTCGAAGGTAGGTTAGAGTCTGCGGGTTTTATGCCTGCAAAGGTTAGAAGAATTGGCTAAGGACAAAATCCATGGAGCGAAGGGGCAATGCAAAGCTTAGTGCTTCGTGGCATGGAGAAACACAGAGTCGAAGAACTTGGAACACGGAGGGTCGGTGCAATATGCATTTAATGCCAATAAATGTCTCGAACTACGAAGGTGCATCCATGAAATTTGTCAATACTTTGCGGAACCAAGGATAAAGTCCACAACGATAAAGGCCATAATGCGAAGGAGCAAAGGCTCAAGGAAACACACGACAAAGGAAATAGAATTGAAACGTGACTAAGGTTGGAAACCAAGAAACACTATTCTAGTATTTTGCAGGTTTCCCAATTATAGTGTTACACGGTTTATCTAGGAACCGTGGAACGATGGAACACAACCGCACAAAATGCCATGCACAAGGAGAAGAAAAGGCCCTTTGTGGCGTAGCGTGAGCGTGGAAAGGGCAATTGTAGAAGTTTTCAAAACCGTGGTGAAAGCCGCAAAACATCCAAATCTTCACAACAAAGAATAGCCGAGAAACGAGGTCAAAGGCCGTGGGACACTTAAAGTCGTAAAATGAAGAAAACCAATGGGAGTCTTCAAAACCATGTCTATTTTGTTTGATACGACGTTCAACCACTCCACCGACCATAATTAATGAAGTATGGGTGTTGTTATTTGCGACATGCAAAATTTGATGGCGTGCGATAGAAGCCATGTCAGCCGCCGTACCTTCCCCGCAAACATCAATAATGTTTGGTCCTTGGTGGTTGAATTCCTATTTTGGTGCCTCTCTCCTCTTTTCTCACTCTCATTTCTCTATAAATATGGGACTCACGCATTGTAAAAAGGATCCTCTTTTGTTGTAACGACACCATGCCAAAATGGTGGGCGACTTCCCATAAGTTTCAGACCTCGAACTTGGTCCATGTAATGTATTTTTCCTTTTGCCATTGTTGTAATCAAGTGCACATACTTTGAGCAATGAAATTATGTGTTTGTGGCTATCCTCTGCCATAATCTCATGTTTTATGCGTTCTTGCTATGTTCTTCCTATGGTGTGTTGTGTGTGTATTGTACTTGTAGATTTCTCCATTTTCGTGTGTCATGGATGTATAGGAAGGGCGAATTTACACGGTTTTGGCCTACGACACGTTTGTCTACCCTTTCCACCCACATTTTATCCCTTTCATTCCCTTGCAAAGAGTGATCGACCTTCCTTCTTCTCGTGCTATCACCTCCCATTAGCTTAGGATTTTCCTTTCTTGCATCTCTCTCTCCCTCGTCCCTTGGAATTGTTAGTGTAGGATTAGCTGTAGGAGTAGTTTTAGCGTTAAAATTAGGTTGTGTTATGTGGGTTTTCCCTAATTTGCGTAACTAGGAACCAACCTTCTTTAGAGGCTTGTCTCAAGCCGCAAGTCCCCCACTTGAAGACAGTCCCATGTTACCCAAAGTTTTGGATGTTCATTTGTGAATATTCGGAGGGCACAACTTTTGGCGCAATAACAATCACCTCACAGATCCTCTCATCACTTCCTGCGCAACACCATAGAACATGCCCCACATCTTAGAAGACACCCAAATCACAACAATGCACATTATTTGTAAACGTGTTTGCATCTCTGTGCATCACCTATAATTCTCGCTTCGTGCTTGCAACATTTTGTGTCATTTATAACACCACATGACACATGCAATGCCTTCACAACACTATGCAACTATGCATTCCTCCACACACAATCTTAGTTTAGCCTTGACCATCTATGAAACCTCCAACAACTCACCAACCATGTGGACACTTTGTGTTCATTGTGCCATGCAAAGTGGCACCTCCTTGGCATGCATTACACCATCACTCTTGACAATATCTCACGCACACTTGTCAACCAAGTCACATAACACTGAAGGTGAAGAGTGACACATGGATCAATCTCGAGCGGTTCATCTTTTGTAACATTTTTTGTTCTTTCACGTCTTTTTAGTACATTTGATAGATTTTTAGCATTAAATAGCAAACAAATAGGTGAAAGATAAACAATTAGACATTTTTCACAAGAGTATTCCTTGTACACAATACACGATAAATGAATACATTTATCGTTCCAATTTTGTATCTATCTCCTCTATTCCACACAATACTAAAGCTTTCAAATATGCAAAACACAAAGGTCTTCACTTAGGGCATTGTCCCCCAAACACACTGGGATCTAGATCAAAACGTCTTAGATAATTAAAGTGAATCAAATCATCTAGTCTTCCCCTCATCGTCTTCCTATTACTTTCAATCACAAAACCCAATAAGAGTACATTATAAAACCTAACATTTTTGGGTATACAATAGCAAGGATAGATATGTAAAATACCATTAAAATCTTCCTTTTAGATGCCAACCAATCCATCATTAGCTTTCTTTTAAATATGCAAGTTTAGTCAAAGATAGTAAACAAGTATTTACATGATTCATTGTTTGAAATATATGAAAACATCCTTTTTGTGAAGGTTTCCCACTCACAAATATCTACTCCCCCTACTTCCTCATTCACCAACCCCGTTTCCTTCTTTCTCCATTTTCCTTATAGCTCGAAGCCTTATCTTTTCTCCTACATTTCTTCCTCATTCCCCATGATTCACTTCCACTACCCTCAATTAACTTAATTGCAATCACCACAAAATTTGTATGACAATTGAGGGCATCAAATGTAAAACTAAATATAATGCCCTCGGAGGCATATTTTCAAGCTTGACCTCCAACAAACATTCCAACATTCTTTTTCATAATTCCCTTTGAAGACTTTTTGAAATGACTACTATTGTCACCAATGAACCCAAGTTCTTGAAATAGAACTTGAGGCCACTAATTTTGAGCCCCCATAATGAAAGGGACTACCTCATGTCTTTAACATACAATATTTATTCTTAAACCTCTTTTGAATAAAATTTTATTTTTCCTTTGAAAATTGGATGAATATGGAGTTTTAATATTTAAATCTTAAGCTAGTCTTGGATTTTATTGACTTAATATTTCAATCTCATGTTTTTGTTTTATCTGGTTTTGATTAATTAGACATATTTTTAATGCCTTTGGTATCTTCCTTTATCTTAATATTTTTCATGGAGTCCCAACCCTAATGAACATTTTAGAAATCCCAATTAATGTCTGCTAATGCCTTTGTGAAATAGTTGAATGCCAAGTGGCATTTCATTATCTTTAAGGAAGTCTCAAGTTCTATAAGAAAGCATTGACTTCATAAAAATGGATTATCACCACGTGTATCCATCCCATGAACTCGACACCATAAGGATCTTTCAAATAATAATAATAATAATAGTTTTATAGTCTGCAATGTCAAGCGGTCTATTTTTGGGTCTCGTAGATGACTGATAACATATGGGACTACCTCGTGCTCCCAATACACGGAGGCACCTAGCCGCGCTTCAAATACGAGGCTTACATAACCTACCCCGACAAGATTCGAACTTGTGACCTCTCTTGCAAGAGCACAAGTTCCTCACCATTACACTAACTTAGGTGTACAATGTACCAAATGCTTAGCTCTTGTTTTCTTTCATTTTTGTGAAACCATGGTAGTGCCAAGAGTACTTATGTGAACTTCAAACGCTATCACTTTCCCCAATAGTTTAAAAAGCTTCCCATTCATTATTTTTGGCTAATTGACATTTATTGGGGTGACAAGACCAATTAAAGGGGGTGACCCAAATTTAACTTTATTCAATTAATAAGGCAATCCTATTAAATGCATAGTTGGCAGAGAGCTCATGTTTTATTTTAAATCAAAGGTTTACTTACTCCACTCGTAGCATTGAATTTAATTCATGGTAGAAGCCATTGAAATAATTTCACCAAATGCAACATACATAGGGCATGCAAACTATTTGACAAAATGCCCCAGAGATATGTCATCTCATGGAATGCAATGATTGCAGGATATTCACAAAATAGGGTTGTTGAATAGGCCTTGGGAACATTTAAATGCCAAAATGAGAGCTTTAGTAGATAAATGTTAGGTGTATGACCACATGATGAAACAAGATATCTTTTCATGGAATATCATAATTGCAACTTACAAAAGACATGGTCATCCTCAAGAGCCATTGAAATTGTTTCACTAAATGCAACAAATGGATATTCAACCCGATCAGCTCACCTTTGCTAACATACTCGTGGGCTGTAGCAAAATAAGAGCTTTGTAGCCGCGTATGGCCATCCATCAAGGTAAACAAAAAGTGTATTTTGTCGGAAGTTACAACATTGTCCGGCCCTCCCCATCACACAAACTTAAAACAATTTATAATAACATATATTTCACTCCAAATGACTACTCCAACAAACTTAACATTATTATTCTCTAGTATAATTTACAACTCATATGCAATTGCTAATTATCATTTTAATATGAAAACTTGAATGGGTTCTTCAAAGCCATCTACTTTGGAGACACCATTAAATACAAAATACATTGCCCAAAGAGCTTAAGGCATAAATGGATGGCAAAAAAATGTAGAAAAATAGTTATAAAATCTCCCCAATATATATGAAATGGAATATTGCATAGGTTTGGACATAGCAAACCCTCCTTTTCTAATTACTGTCATAATTAGAAAAAGAGGGGGCGTAAAAAGACATCCTTTTATTTTATTCAAAATACCATCCATTTGCTTTCATAGAGATTATGTAAGTACTAAGTAGGTGGGTTAGTTAGATTCACATTTTAAAATATTTAGATAAAAGATATATTTGCGTACAACTAAATTTGATGTTATAATGGCGGCGATGATTATAATGTTTATAAGTTATTAAAAAATTAATTTTTATTTTAAATTTGATGATTATTAGATTGTTATAGGGTAATTTTAATTATATATTTATGTTGAGGGGTGTTTCTATAATGACAGGGGTTGTAATGGAGTGTGTTGTTCAATTTTATTTTTAATATTAAATTTGATTGTTATGTGACAATTCATTCATAAATTTGACTTCGTTGTCACTCAAATAATTTTGTTTCTTTTCTTTTGTATAAATCAATAAAAAAATAGTAATATCGTGGTAATGTAGAAATGTTTGGGTCATTTTTTTTTGAATAGATATTTTTGAGACCGACACAATCGCGTAGCTAAATGATTCCATTTGCCACAAATCAATGGGAAATTGATATCTATTGGTGTATTTCATATAGATACATTTATTATAATATACTTATTATATTTATTTTTAATTGTTAATTTTTTGGTATACTTATATTACCCTTGCATAGTTAGATATGTGCCTCATGATTGATATCTCTCAACATATTTTAGATAGATTTATTTAAGATATCTATACTAATTGATATTTACTTGAACACACATACACACACAAAATTTAACTAAAAAAAGACACATAATTTAAAATTTATTTTTAAACCCAAAACAAATTCAATTCCAATACAATAATATAATATAATACTATTCATTAAGAATCACTTAAAACTTTACAAAATTATTAATATGATTTGAAATTGATATATGCAAAAAGATACTAATTATCTCCTTTTTCATGTTTTTCCAAACAAAACAAAAGACTACTTCCTTTGTCCATGCCCTAAATTTGTCTTTTACAAGTACCCACCCTCCCCTGAGATGCATGACAAACTACTTTGGAATCCCTTTCATAAAAGAGCAATAAAAATAAAAACCAGTCCTGCAAGGACATGTGGAAATGGATCCAACCAACACAAATGTTAGCAAAGAAGAAAATGAAATGTAAGGCACATCTCTTCAATCACAAGCCGACAATAAAGCTTTTGGCATCTAAACTTGCACAAAACGGCCAATGGCTTGTGGTCCATGGGCATACAAACATGTTAGGAGAAGTGAAAGGTGGTAACTTTTTTTGTGTCCCCCTCCAACTTTTTTTTTTGGTTAGGGCTCATAAAATTCAAGAACTAACTGCCCATTGCCAAATGGAAAGTCCTACCTAGTACATTATTTTAGGTTATTCTAATTTACACATCAACTTCTTCAATTTTATGTCCGTGATATATAATTATATTTAATGGATATATGTTTGAAAGTCTTGAAATTTAGCAAGTTTTAAATGTGGGTATCCTACCAAACTTGGAGGTAGTCAGTGGAGCATGTGTCACGTGCATCTCTAGTAGTTATTATGAAGATAGCGACTTGGGTGAATAATCTTTGATTCCTCTCAATATCTTGATGATTTCTATTTGTTGGGAGACCAAGGTTTTCAAACTTTTTAAAAGTTTTTTTTTCTTTACAAAACAATAATTAATTTGGAAGCATCTAACAATTTTGAACCGGGGGCATCTGCGAGATATTATTATCAAATTTCTAAATTTTAACTTGTAAGTGTATTTCTTAAATGAGTTGCTTCATAACAACTATTGATACATATTTGTTAAAAAACTAGATTAGGTGTGATCTGTATTACTCAAGACAATTGCTATTTGCGGTCACTTACATACGTTAACATAATTGTTCAAGCTTTCAATTCCAATCAGTTTTGGACTTCTCACCTACAAACCACTCACTACTTCTAATGATAACTTACATACACAAACACAATTGTTTACACTTCAACTTCTAGTGTGTGATGTGATTCTCACTCGGCCTATCACTTAAGAAGTACACAATAGAGAATATATGAGGGAAGTGTTCTTCCTATATATTTGTTTACAACTAGAAATTGTTTGTGAACTGTATGATGGAAACGCCGAAGGAGATTTTTTAGAGGAGTCATATTGGAGGGAGATAAACAATCAAAGAGGAAGATAGGTGAAGAAGGGGTTAGAGAGCGGAGAACTGCGAGGGTGGCAAAAGCATGGAGGAGAAATAATTTGAAATCAAGCGCGTAAGAATGAAAAGACATTTATGTCAATCCTCTGTGGAGACATGGGATATTGTCTCGAACTATGCAGAAACAACATAAAGAGATATTTGTCAATGTAAAAGCGGCAAAAATGTATTACGGAAGTGAAATTGTGTTTTTAGTTTTAGCCCTTGCTTAAATATGGACAAGAATATGTGGAGCAAAAGTAGCATCCCGAAGGTGGCGACCTCATGCAAAGTTCTACTAATCAACAATCATCGGAAAAAGGGACAGGTGTGGTGTGTCGAGGATTTTGATTGCACGAAATAAAGTAATCATCAACGGGGACATGTAACACCTCCCTTTGAATAGGGCTCGAGGTGGAGAAACCAATGCGAAAAAGCCATGGGAAGGGGGAAAGAATCATTAATATTGGAGCGAAGGGCAAGCCTGATTACAATTATTTAAGAACGATAATATTTTGAAGGATTTGATCATTTTTGAGTATTTGAACGTTGTTATTGTGAAGATAGAGGTTGAAATACATAGAGAGGAGACATTTTCATTACTTTATTTGTAAAAATGGAGGTTCAAATGCATATAAAGGTCAAGGATTTTACGTTTTACTTATTCAAATTTTTTTGCAAGCATGTGTTTATTTCTGCTAAATTTATTCATGGAAACCCCTTGTGTGCAAGTTTTGAAATCCCAACATCATGGATTTGAAATATGACATTTAATTCTCACACAAAATGGCTATATGAATAAATCTTATCTCTATCTTTTTTGTCAACATCACCATACTTTGAATGATGATAAATTTCACATAGACTCTGTATATTGCAAACCATATATAATTTGTATGTCCCACTACAGAATTAGAAAAACGATAGAGGTCGAGAAGGAGATAAATAATATCAATGATGCGAAATAAAAAGAAAATAGTAAGCTAATACACATGCATATGCATTTGCATTTAAAAAAATTGCAAAAAAATATACAATAGCTTTTTTACATTAAACTTCACCTGGAAACGTTAAGGAATTTATGCGATTTATGTTGTATTTTTTGAAATTATGGTTTTATAAAAAAATGGGGAGAAAAAAGTAAACAAGGAATAACTTATTAGGTTGAAATTCATTGAAGAGTTGAAATTGCACAACTTGTTATGTTGAATGTCATCAAAAATTTAAGTGAGATTACGACTTACAACCTATAATTCCTAGAATTAGGGTTTTGTGAGAAGCTTCAAATTTGTGGCGTTATAAAGGACAAAGAAGCTGCAAGATAGCCTATCAGATCAAATTTCATTATGAATCGTGGAGGATGACATGCAATATAAAGGAAAGGTAAGTCATCGAGTTTCCCGCTTGTAGTAGGATTTTAAATAGTGGACAATCTATATAACGAGCGGCTTTATGAAGGAATTAAAGGAGGTCACCAAGGAAATTGTTGCGGTTTTGTCGTATGGGATGGGAGGTTTTATGGATAAAGAATTTATGGTGAAGGGTTGTAAGGAGAAGAAAGTGGTCGGGGCAGAGAAAATAATGCGAAGAAACCGCAGGAAGGGGGACAAGAATCAATGTTAGTGGAGTGGAGGGGCGAGCATGCAACCGTAAGGCTCGTTGGAGCATTTGACAGCTTGGGAAGGTTAAGGCTAAGGCCTTATGGAACATATACTTTGAGGTAGGGGGTTATGAATGGGGTATAGGGGGCTACCACTATTGGATGTGACAATACATCTAGCATGACCAATGTCACACCCAAACGATTTCCCTCCCCTTTATATTATTTGGAGTATGCCTTCAGCATATTTGTAATGCTTCACCGGGTTTCCAGTGGCGGGATTCAATCATCATACACAAACGACTGGGGATGCCAAGACTACCACTAGAAGAGTGAAAACCAAACATTGTGTACGCCAACGAAAATATTGGCCAAAAACTAGTCCATATGTTCGTGGGATTGGTGAGTGGACGATAGGATAAAATTTGATATAGAAATCATGATTCCCATCGCATGCGCGAGATGCCATGTTTGACATAAAGAAAATCAAAGTGTTGAATCCCAAGGCCTTGTGCGCACTTGAAGGCTCTAGCATAGTGATGCGAACTGTGAAGAAATCAGAGCCTTATTTAGGCCCCGTAGAGGATGTCGTGACATTAGAGACCAATTATTATCGGTCCTTGAAGGCTTTTAGTCCCACATAGAACACACTCTTCAGACATTAAGTTACATTGAAAATGCATTCATAAGGTAATTATTTATCTGTTTGACTATGAAGATAATACATTCAAATGACTTGAAATACGGTAAAGAACTAACTAACAATATTGAAAAAATAATTAATTACTTTTTATTTCCCTAGAAAATTTCTCGTCTCCATCATGAAAATTTGACAACCCCCCTCGGTAAAATATTTCAAGGTAACCACTTAAATACAAAATTCACCAATCGTGCAAATTGTTACTACCACCAATTTTTATTTGTGGTTTTCAATGTTTTATTAAAACCGCTTGCCGATAACCCGTAAGGCAAGGGGAGTGACTTCACCGAATGAATAAATTTTTAGGGCCATGGACGACAATCTAAATACGGATGTAGGATTCTCCACCCTTGGATTTCAACACATGTATGTCAACTTGCTATGCTCCGTTGATTTCTGAAATTCATCGGTCTTGTGGCAAGCTCCGCACATATACATTTGAATTGTATATGCCTTGATGTAAACATAGAATGATTGACTTAGATTTGAATCATATAGTTTAAAAATGACGCATAATTACGAGATAAAATGTATAAAATTTTAATCAATGGATGTACTGAACATTGCTTATTCGACCCGACTCCATACTCACATGATACTTATGAGACATGGTAGGGAGGGTCCAGATAAATAACTAAGATATATAACTCTCTCGCCTTAGATTAGACCATTTTAATGAGGAGGACCCATATAAATATTTAAGATGTTCTGGTTGTGGCTAGACCATTATAATATCAGAGATTTTAATGGGTTCTTCAAGTTCCACTTTTGGAACCAGAGTGACCACAATACTACTCTCTTCCTCTCCAACACTCAAATTACTCAACACTTCCGAAATTCCCATGCACAATGAAGACAATTCACATCTGCGTTCCACGCCATTTGTTTTGCCTTGTGGTGGCTCATGATACGTCCCCACGAACTCTCGCGACACAGTGTCAAAATACGACATGGCAAGCAAAGCGTCATCCAGATTTACAAAAATATCAAACTTGACCGCAATGTTTCCCTACACATGGATCTCCTCCATCAAAAGCTGGATGTGTAAATTTGTCGGACAACAGTCTAAATATGGATGTAGGATTCTCCACCCTTGATTTCAACATATATATGTCGACTACTCTGCACCATTGATTTGCTGAATTGTGTTAGTATTGGCAAGCATCGAATCATATACATTCCAACTGTATATGTCTTTGATGTAATAATTTATGTTCTTATGCCACACAAAAACAAGAAAATGAAGATTGAGGATTGTGTCTTCATTGTCATATTTTTAGCCACCATTCTATATCACTCTCATCCAATTAGGAATAATATAAGATGATCAACACTACCACTTGGAGACCGATCCCGACTTTAATCAATTTGACACTATTAATTTAATGTGCAATCCCTATCCTATGTAATCCTCACTTTTGGTCAATGTGCATGAAAGTGCATAAGCAATCGTTTTCGGAAAGACTTTAATAAGGCATATAACAATTGGCAATGATATTTTAATTTGATTGTAGTTCATGAGAGTGATTTAGGGAAGAAAATAGAGATTTATTAAGACTCATAGCTTGTTGGTGTGCTATAAGGACATGATACTTCAATGATAAGAGCCAAGAGTTCTTCTTAGAATATGCTTGAGTGTGTTCCCATAAGCGATCTAAAATTTCAAGAGATGCCCCTAATGAGTTAGTGTGCATGTTTTTTTATGATTTATGTGAATGATTTCCCACTTAATTGACCTTAAGTTGACTCGGGTAACTTGTACATTTGAAAGTTTAACCATTATAAGTACAAATGATAGAACTAGTGACTTCAAAATGATTTTTTTCTATTATATCCTGGTGATTCTATCTAGTTTAGCTTGCACCTTGATCGAGACATGATACAAATAGATTGGATTTTGTAGATGTGTTATGTATGGGGTGCATTGGTTCAAACATTGATAAACTAAGTGTTAACCTAGTGGATCCAAAGTTTAATAATTAAGCGAGATGCCTTTAGAATTAAGTTAATTACTATGTAAATGAGATAATATTGGAATACATTTCTAATTATTTTTTCCAAGTTCCTTATGTCTAAATTTCACATATTGCAATTTCCTCCTTTTTAATCAAGTAATGAAATTATCGAATTAAAATAAACGTGTATCAAACATCCCAATGGGGTTGAGGTTGTTGGTGCTTAATCCAGTCCCTTGGATTGAGTGGTCTATTTCATAGACTTCACATATATTTAATTGGTTATTGAGGTGGTGTAATCGGAAGGTGAAACATGGCACGATCTCAAGCGTAGAAGGAGGACACATGGCGACATTTCGTCACAAATTTAGATGATGGGTTCGCAAGCGGACATAAAGTCCCCAGAGTGATCCAAATTTAAATGGATTTTGGGCCCACTCGACCTGCGCATCCAATGAAATATCTCGACCCCACATCCAATGAAATACTTCCACGTTGCAAGAGGTCGAGAGATGAAACACGATAAAAGATCAACATTGTCAAGGCGGACACATGGCATCATTCCACTACACTTGAGGCGGTGAACTTTGCGGATGTAAAGTCCGCAGAATGAACGGAAATTGATAAGAGGGTTTCAAGTTTGGAAGAAGGAAGGAGTAATCAAAAAAAAGCGAATGGACACGTAAGAAAATCCCGACCCCACACCCGACCAAATACCGAGATGTGGAAAAGGAAAAGTAATGTACACGCTATTGGCAGAGTCAATCTCAAGACCAATCAAGGGCTTTAATAGATTTCCATATAATGAAGTTTCTTATACAAACTACGGGCATGCATATTTTACAACAAATAAAATAATTTTTTAAATATTTTAACTCACACATAATTTTTAGCACTTCTCTTATCAATATAACATACATGGTACTTTATGTATTCAATAATTAAATATATATAATATATGAAAATTCATTAATCACAAAGCTAGACACACAATAATATATAAATAGACCACTTACATGTACTACTTTACAAACACAAAACCTACTATGCATAAAATATATTTTTCGATCGCCACTTTAGTAAAATTTAATAATATTAATTTAATAAGATCTCGTGAAATGACTTATTCATGTTGTATATGATACTAGAATTTTGATTTATTTTCAATTGGTTACGAATGATACTATGATAGATTTTACAGACTATTTGTAACAATGTATTAAATTTTTGATTTTTCTTCAATCTAATGTATAGTTTTAAAATTTTAATTTAATTAGACCAATTTTGTTTTCATCTAGTTTACAACTCTAGAATTTTAGTACTACTACTCATAAAATACAAAGAAGAATGGAGGAATTTTGTGTGTCTAGTGGTATCTTTACTTAGTACTCATGCTTGCAAAATTATGGTAACCGATGCGCACAAGTTTCCCTTACCCTTCACGCCGCCTATCAAGTTGTAGAGTAAGCTAGGGCACACTCACTCGAAGTGCAAAAGGTTTCTAAGTACCATCAAGTTTAGCATGGTTAAATTGGGTTAGTTAACAAATAAACAAACTTGATACATAAGTACCTATTGGAGAAATAATTTTTCGTAAGTAGTTTTCACCAATGATTGTGGGATTAAGTCCCCCTCTTGGGATTGGGGAGGATCCCATTTATGGAATGTGAAAAAATTAAATAATTTGGTGGCCATTAATTCGGGGATCACACAGGGATACTCCACTAAACATGTGGTAAATTGCTTGTAATTAATACAATGGAGGAATTTTCTTTGGGAGAGTGAAGGGGAGAAAAGAATATAGAGAGAGGAATAAGGTAGCGAGTAGGCACTAGAAAAATTCACCGACATTAACCAGAGTAGGTCCACATCCAATAGGAAGAAAATAACCATGTAAGCAATAGTAATATTAACAAATCAAAAACATAAAGTTCAATTGATTTATTCCTCAAATATACAAAGTTCCTTCTTGGTTGTTCAAGATTACAATGCTTACAAAGTTGAAAGTAGGAAGTAGAAGAACATAGACAAGAAAATAGAAGAAATAGATTCTTGCTTGTAGTAGGAGAAAAAATTTCAACCCTTTGGAATGGAGAATCCATCCCAATATATAACTTACAAAGTGTCTCTTCTTCTCCCCCAAGTGACTTTTCATATTCTTACCACTTGTGACCTTTCATATTCCCGTAGGAATAAAAATAATTTATTTTCTTATTTATGAAAAGGAAATTTTACAATGCAAAATACAAAGGTCACTTAAATGAATAAGATGAAATAGACAAAAATTACATTCCCAATGAAGAATTAGAATGTAGAGAGAGAAGAAGAAGAAGAGAAATAAGTGATCAATCTAAAGATGAAGAAGCCTTTAATGATGAAGAGATTGCTCTCGATGAATTATGTGGAAATGATTTAGGGATGAAATCCTTTCCCTTGAACTCTTTTTTGAACTAAACCATTGTGATTGCAACCTTCTTCTCTTATGGGATACTCTTTCTCACCAAGGAGTGAGAATCAAGAAAACTTGTCTCGGATATCAATGGGGGAAACATATCACAATGGGTCTTTCTTTATCAATCTCAACCTTTTCCATCTTCACCTTGGAAACAATGGTGAGAAAAAATTGAATAGAGAGAGGATCTCAGGTGATAGTAATTTCCTTTCTTCAATGATCTTCTCCATGTATCCATCCATCATTGGCTCAAAAAATGAGTATTTGATCTTCATGATGAAAAATCTAGTGAAATGGATGGATATGAAAATTTGATCAAAATACCAACACTTACTATTTTTAGTAGGTCCAATCCTATTTGTCTATTTTTAGAAAGTGGTCTTATAAATGTCGGAATGAGATGAGAGTGGTCTCAAAATTTTTTTTGTCAAAATGAGATGATGCTCTCAAAGTTTAGACAATTCTCTCCTTTGGATCAATTTTAATCGCTAAGTCAAGTGCAAAATTTATCGAAGAGGGAAAAATACTAAGAGAAAACATTCCTCCATATCTCTAAAAATACTCCACTTCTTCATGTAATAAATGGATCAAATGAAATTTGATTTTATGAGGATCATCTTGCTCCAAATTTTAGGCAATTTGGCTTGTTGGATCACCAGAAAATGTAAATATATTCAAGAGAGTAGAATATTGAGAGAAAAAATCCTTCATATCTCAAAAATACTCCACTTCATCATGTAATAAATGGCTCAAATGAAAGCTAATTTTATGAGGATCATTTGCTCCAAATTTTAGGTGATTTGACTCACTGGATCATCGGGAAAATGCAAAGACATTTTCAATTGTTCTAAGAAAACATGGATTTCTTAGTTTGGAAAATTCTTTTTAGATATAAAATAAATCATTCCATGACATCCCCAAGTGATAGATCATTTGAAATGCATTTTGAAAAGGAGAATTTTGGAAAAGTTTCAAGGTTTTTCAACCACAAAATCAACGACAATGAGAAAAAAGACAATTTTGAAACATAGAGCACATGAAGATGGTTTTAATGGATTCAATTAAGGAAAAATATTAAGTTTTACACTTCATCTATTTTCATGTTGAGGTGCTCTTTTGGGGGGAAATCTAATTTTAAAAATGACCAAGTGTTGGAGTTTTAACCTTTTTTTTTATTTAAATTTTTAGCACTTTAACTCACCATTAACCCAACATGGCCTAACTTGGGTTAGTCAGGGGTTAGAGGGTGAGTTTACCCATGAAAATAGGGGACATTTGAGGTGAGGGTAAAATGGGGACACTATGTTTTACTTTGCATGAATTGTAACTAGTGTCACCATGTGAGAGCATGAGAGAGAGATGAAGGGGCTAAGAATAGGCTCTCAGGAGCTAAGATGAGGTCCTCCATGTGTCAGGGATAACTCCATGAGATTGGGTGCACTTTTGTGTCCCAAATTCCTCATTAGATGTTGGGAAAAAGGAAAAGGGATAACTAGCTCAAAAAATGCGCCATGGGTGGAGTTTCTCATGAGGAGGGGCCAAGTTGGTCTTAACACAAGTTTGTAAATTTTCCTAGCAACCTAGGTTGTCACTTAAGTGATGAAAAACTATTCCACAAGGGGGCACACTTTTGTCCCCACTATCACCTTTCACCAAGGACAAGGGACAAGGGACATCTGAGGTCTAAAATCCTGCCACCTACTTCATGCAACATGAAATTAGAACATGGGAATGTTTTTTCCACCTCGAGAGAAACTTAACCATTTCTGGCCATATAATATATGATTTTGCATGGAAATGGGACAAATAAATCTAATTATAACATTTATAAATTCTAAAAATGAGTTATTCATGAAGTTTTCATTTATATCTCCACTTTTCTAGGAATGTATGCTAGTGAATTGAGTTACTGGGAGATTTTGCACAAGAATGAACCGAAAAATCACACTTTGTTAATGAAGGGGGTTTAATGTGTTTCTATTTGAACTTTTTTTAGGATCCCAAATCCACTCGAGGTTCCCAAAAACTTTAGTGCAAAATCCTTGTCTAGAATGGCCATTGTGCTTCAAGTGTTGGAAAGGTTTCATCTTGTTATGCTTCCAAAACTTTGTCTTACCCATTCCACCATAGTAGACTCCATAATATTTATGGTGACTAGGATTTGAGCTCCCAACACCACCCAAAGTTCTTGAAACCTTTCCATAAGTTAATCTTTCAATAAAGCACACACACCCATTTCCCCAAAATTGCCCATGGAGAAAAAAAATTATCCAAAACACCACTTCGATGCTCACATAATAGTTTTATAATCAATAATATCATGGAGAAAAATCGAGACCTTTTTGATTATTAAAATATGATATTTTGAAATGATTTGAGGTTCCTAAAACATTTCCCATAGGTTGACTTTTGAAAATAGGCAATTTGGCAATTTTTGACATGTTGATAAGTTTGACCCAAAAGGGGGAAAATATTTCAATAGGGTTATCAAGTAAAATGCCTAAACATTTTATGAAAAAAATTAGATATAACTTGGGGATTTATCTTGGGTTGAATAAAGTAAAAACAAGGTAATCAAGAAAACCATAATCTCACGACATTATGCATACCAATGTCTTATCCATTGGGCATAATAGAGTTTGCCATATTTAATATCTAATACAAGAAACAAAAAAACAAGGGAAAAATAAAACAAACAAAAGACAAAAAGGAAACAACCAAGTAGAAATAGAAACAGGACATCAAAAACAAAAACCAACCTAAATCACACCTATGGTATATGTGGGGGACATCCCACTTTCATTGTATTACATGTTCTTCTTTGAATGTTACCCATGCACGGGTAACACCAAATGACTTTTGCTCTGTAAACCCATTAACTAGTTTGATGAAGTATGATCCCTTTCTCAAGTTCTTGGAAAACTAGATACTACTGAGAGATCTCCATATACTTGAGAAATATAAATTTGTGTGTTTCTTCTTTGAGAAAGTTTGCATGACTCTCCTTGTAAGTGAGGGTCCACTTGATAGCTCATTGTCTTTGCTACTCTAAAAAATTTCTTTTTCCAGCCCATTTTAAAATTCAACCATGCTTGTGATTTCTTATTTTTCACTTTATTGCTACTATAAGAATGATTCTTGATCATACCAATTTCATGTTCAAAACTAACCTTATGTTCTCTCATGGGAATTTGTTTTTTCTTACTTTTTATGATCATTGTCCATCTAAAGTGGTTATTGATAAATTGTTTGAAAATTTTAAACACCATCACAAAATTTCTTGTTTCTCTATGTTTACTCTTCTTCCAAATGGTCCTCCTTTACACACTTGATTTATTCTTGATCTTTTCTTACTTATGGTGTGACTCATATGATGTTTTTCCTCTTGAAAAGAGAATGAACACAAAGTTGAGACTAAAATATGGAGATCATCGATTTCCTCATCATGACCATCTTGAGCTACATTAATCATATCCATGATGGAGATATCCTCTCCTTAGGAAGAAAATCATTCTCGAGAGACTCAAACACCTTTTCATTCATCCATTCCTCATTTATAAAGTTCTTCTCCTCCAAATGGAAAGAGAAAGCCTTCATAGTCACAAGTCATATTCTTTGAGTGAGTCTTCATTTTGGATCTCGAGAAGATGATCGAAATTTGAGGCTCATACTCCAAGAAGTCACTTGACATTACTCTTTCTTCATGGTTGACATTACTTACCATCTCAGGACTGATTTGAGGCAAGTTATGATTTCCATGATCTTCATCATCATCAAGCATATAAACTATATCTATATCTAATGAGAAGTACATACTATTAAATTTAGGGTCCAATAGGTCATCATGTTGTTTTTAAATCTTCTCAATAACACCTAGGTACTCCTCCATCAATATGGGAAGCTCAACATCTTCCTATAAAGCTAAGAAAAATTTTATATCTTGAACCTTGGTACAAAATCTTTCTGCTCTTGGATCATCCTCTCTCTGAATAGTGTATCTCATTTTTCTTATGGGAAGGATATTCATTTTTCCCTTGACTGGTATGGTGGCATATGACCAATCCATATGTATCTCACCAACATCTTAATAAAACTTTGATCAACAACATCCCATATGAAGATGGAATGTCCGCTACAAGTATGTTCATCTTGACCTTCTTGTCGGGAAGTACACCAATGCCACTTGAACATCTTTGGCTTGACCGATGAGAGGTACTTCCTTGGTCTCCATGGAGTAACATTGGCTAGTAGTAAGAGTGAGGATGAGATCAAGAGCTTTGGAAACTTTGACAAGCATGATATTGTTAGAAGCATCAAAGTCAATGATAAAATTTATCAATTTGTACCCATTGATTAACAAAGAGAGGTAGAAAGGTTCAAATTTTTTCAAGAAGTGGAATGATGTGGGAGCAAATAATATTATGAGGAATGATACTAGGAGTGGGAAGTGGTTCTTTGGAATGGAATTGTTAGAATCAAACCTTGAACTACTTCCTTTGATAAATTGGATAAGTTTATCAAACTACTTGGGATGAGTTCTTAGATACTCAACTTTAGAAATTTGGATTTTGGCCTTCTTGACATGATCGATGATGTCAAATAATGAAGAGGTGGAATATTGGGGAACAATGACATCATTGGAAGGTGTAGGAACTTTATTCTTAAAAGAGGAAGTAGAAACTAATTTATTTGACCAATGAAAGGGAAAGAGGCTTACCCAAAGAAGTAGATATAACTTTGGCCGAGGTGTTCTCAAGCTTATTCTTAGTTGACTCCATGGAAGCAATTTGCAATGACCCTCTCTTTTGTGGAATATTCATTTGAGGATTAAATTTTTTCACTTGGGAAATAGAGGAAGAGGCCTCTTTTTGTGCTTGTGAGTGAGTGAACATTGCATAAGAGTAGTTATCTATATCAAATTAGTCATGGAATATCCTTACCTCTTCATCATCTATGGAAGCATTCATTATTTTCCATGTTAACATCTCTAATTTATTCAACTTATAGGGCATATAATTCTTATTCTTGATCTTCATAACCTACATTAACAGGTGGAGATTCCAAGGCAAGCCTACGTGGTTCTCCAATAATCTGATTTTGATTTTTGAAAATTCTTCCTAGGAACCTCCTTGCATAGAGTACTTTGAGTAAGTTACTTTTTAGAGAAATCAACTCATTAGCCAATTTTTGCAAAAGTGGATCAGTAGTCTCAAAACTAGAAATTTGACCTTTCTCATGGTTTGATCCTTTCTTTATCTTACTAGACATGATAAGATCATCCTCTACCTCCACCACAAGGTCTTGAGGGATTTCTCAAGATGAATCCAACTTTAGGAAATTGAGCATTTATGAAGAACCTCTTTTGATTGTCTATAGTAGGATGAGAACTAGTAGGAATCTTATTAATCAACTTGTTGAATTTGGCCACAAATTCTCTCATGGGATCTTGCGGTTCTTTCTTCATTTGAGCCAATTGAGAAAGAAGGGCATGAGCATCTTCCACTTATTGAACCATGCTTCAAATCTAATTTTCATATCTTCCCAATCGGTGATTAAGTGAGATGGAAAATAGTAGAACCATTTTGTAGTGGCATCTTATAATGACTCCATGAATAGCCAAATATTCATCTTCATGTTCCACTCCAAGAATTCCATAGGCTATGATAAAGGTTGTAATATGCTCATCTGGATGTTTCTTTCCATCTCCATAGAATTTGGGAAAATTCTTTCTCGATCCTCTAAAGTTCACAAGTGGAGGATTTAAAGACAACGACCAAGTCATCCCCAATGGATCATACCATCTCTAGAGGAAGAGTGTTCAGTGGTGGTGGAGAAATGGGAGATGCACTAAGACTAGTAATAGGATCTTCAAATGGATTTTTAGGAGCTTGTCTTGGAATTCATATGGGAGTAAAGTATGAAATCAGCTTGTTCTTGTAACTCAAACATAGGATTATGAAAGACTACAATTCCACTTGCTTGGTCACCTATGGTGTACCTTTTATCTTCTATTTTCTTAAAGGATTTTTCAATGAGGAATATGAAAATTTATATCTAGGAATATGAAAGGTTTCTTACAAAAATCAGTAGTGGGTTTTGAAGTAATGAGTTTCATACTTTTTAATTTTTTTTGTATTTTGAGTTCTATTTTTATGGTTTTTATTTTTTTTTAGTTTTGTGGATTGTTATAGGTGTATAAGATAGAAAATATTCCCCATGATGGGTGCACCAAAAATATTGGTGAAATAATTTTTACAAGGGTAAATTAGTGGTTTTCACCAATGGTCATGGGACTAGGTCCCTCCTCTTGGGAATGGGGAGGCCCATTTATTGAATGTAGGAAATGATAAAATATATGGGTGGATGTTAGTTGGGGATCACACAAGAAATACTCCACTAAACCTATGAAAAATTTCTTGTATGGGATACAAGGGAGGAATTTTCTTGGAGAGAGGTAAAGGGAGATAGAAAATATAGGGAGAGGGTTAAGGTTGTGAATAGGCACTAGGAAAATTTTCACAAAAATTAACTATAGTAGTTCTCAATTCAATAGGAAGAAAACAACTATGTAATTAGTAACAGATTAACAAATCAAAGACATAAAATTCAATTGATTTATTCCTCAAAGACAAAGTTCTTCTTGGTTGTTCAAGATTACAAAGCTTACATAGTTGAAAGTAGGAAGTAGAAGAACATAGAAAAAAAAATAAATAAATAGCTTCTTCCTTGTAGTAGTGAGAAACAAAGCTATCAACCCTTTGGAATGGAGAATTCATCCCTATATATAGCTTATAAAGTGTCTTTTCTTCTTCCCCAAGTGACTTTTCATATTCTCTACCACTTGTGACCTTTCATATTCCCATAGAAATAAAAATAATTTATTTTCTTATTTATGAAAAGGAAATTTTACAATGAAAAACAAAGGTCACTTAAGTGAATAAGACAAAATAGCCAAAAATTACATTCCCAATGAAGAATTAGAATGTAGAGAGAGAAGAAGAAGAGAGAAGTGATCAATCTATCGAAGATGAAGAAGCCTATGATGATGAAGAGCTTTCTCTCTTGATGAATTATGTGGAAATTCTCTAGGGATGAAATCCTTTCCTTGACCTCTTTATTGAAATAATTTTCTATAAGTGCAACCTTTTTCTCTTATGGGATATTATTTCTCACCAAGGAGTGAGAATCAAGACAACTCATCTCGGATATCAATGGGGAAACATTATCCAATGGGTTATTTCTTTCTCGATCTCAACCTTTTCCATCTTCACCTTGGAAATAATGGTGAGAGAAAAATTTGGATAGAGAGAGGATCTCAGGTGATAGTACTTTCCTTTTTTTAATGATCTTCTCACACATCCATCCATCATTGGCTCAAAAACTGAGTATTTGATCTTCATGATGATGAAATCTAGTGAAATGGATGAGAGATGGATGGATATGAAAAATTTGATCAAAATCCCCACACTTACCTTTTTTAGTATGTCCTACCCTAGATGTCTATTTTTAGAAAGTGATCTTCTTTTGTGTGGTCTCGGAAAGATGAGAGTGGTCTCAAAAGTTTCATTTTCATTCCGAGATGCTTTGCTCCAAATTTTAGACAATTCTCTCGTCTTGATCAATGGGGAAGTGAAAATTTTATCGAAGAGGGAAAACTACTAAGAGAAAAACTCAGTCCTCCATATCTCCAAAAATACTCCACTTCATCATGTAAGAAATGTCTCAAATAAACATTGATTTTATGAGGATCATCTGTTCCAAATTTCAAGCAATTTTTCTTGATGGATCACCGAGAAAATGTAAATATATTTGAAGCGGGCATAATACTAAGAAAAAATCAGTCCATATCTCCAAAAGTATTCAAATTCATCATGAAATAAATGAATCAATTGAAATATAATTTTATGAGGATCATTTGATCCAAATTTCAAGCAATTTGGCTCGCTGGATCAACAATTGTTCGAGCAAAAATGGAGTTTTTTGTTGGAAAATTCTTTCTCAAATAGAAAATATATCATGTCATGACATCCCCCAAGTGATATATCATTTGAATGACACTTTGAAAAGGATCATTTTGGAAAATTTTCAAGGTTTTTCAACCACATGATCACCGATAATGAGAAAAAGACCATTTGTCGACAACTTGGTTTTTGGCACCCTAGGTGACTTGCTTAAAATCCTCACATTCATATCTCAATTATTATTCTAATCTTATCATGAATCATAAACCTATCCTAAGTCATATGCTCATCCCCGTAAAAATACGTTTCTACCCCCATAAAACTTAATTACCTATCCTAAAACCCCATAACCACCTCAAACCTATTCTAACCCATTATAAATTTAACATCCTAACCTCTCAACTCCTAAAAACCTTCCTAAACATTTTTACTCACATCCATTCCCAAAATCCCTATTTGGAAGTGGTTAAAACCACTTGGTATTTCCCCATAATTCCCGGATCGCTAGTGACTCTAATAGAATCATCGATGATTATAAAAGAAACACAAAACCTCCTAGTAAGGGATCTTCTGACATCCACAACGAAGTTTTGTCCCTTTCAAGACCAAAACAACATCATTTCAAGAATCTTCGGAAGGTATGTGAAGTACGTAAGAATCCTACACCATAATTTTACAACATTTGTCAATAAAGGTGATTTTTTATCTTCTATTTTCACCTTCAATTTGTCAATACATCCTGTTAGATATCATATCAAATCTTAAAACATTCGTTCTAGGACAAATTTGAATTCTTCTTAAGAGATTAACTTTTTCACAAGTAATTTCAGGTGATTTATATGAATCACTAGTGACCGTCTAAAATCTCTAGGGATTCGTATCTTTTGGTCATTTCAATCATATTCATCATATATGTAATCATTTTTTCATTCTAGGTTTTTGTCGATCGGTTGATTTTCAATATGTGCCTCTTTGTAGATGACAGTGCTAGGTGAATCACACCCCATTACCATCATTTACGAACTCCTAATAATCCAAAACCCTTCTTCTGGGAATATTTTGACATCATGCATGAATTGAGCCTTTTTGTCATTAAACTGACACTTGAAATCAAATACATCGAAGATCAACTTGAAGTCATACAAGAAGAAAAAAATCTGTTGAATAGTTCTGGTTTGAATACTTCAAGGAGCTCAAGATTATTGTGGCCCTCGCTTCGGCCACCTATTATATTGAACAAGATCTCTCGATCCCTTTGGAATTTTAGTCATTCTTTCATTGTCAATTATTTTATTATCATCATCACTTAATTATAAATAAGTTGACATCCTTCGAGGAAGCCCATTAGTTCACGGGACCGGACTTTCTTGAGAAAATCATCATCTCTTTGCCTAATATCCATCTTGTTTAGTTGTCTTTTTATGCATGTTCTCTCATCAATTGAAAGGAGGATTCTCTTGTGTCTTTGCCATCCATTCATCCCGACATTACACTTTCGATGCATGTATCATTAAACAATGTAATCTTATGAGTTTTGGCGTTTCTCATACAATAGGCAAACCAAAAATCACCATGAACATTATGGCATTCTGGTGGGACCCAGTATCTTTCTCATTAGATTTCATATCTTTTTGTTTCTTGTCAAATCATCTAACCTTACACTTGGAGTTATTTTCTCTCGCTTCTTCAAAAACGCGTAATAATAAGAAAAATAAAAAAGAAAAGTGAATATGAGTACATATTTTTACTTTCATTTTCTTTCAAACATTGCACTTTGTTTGATCTATCTTCATCAAAATCAACATTTCATTTTGGATCTTAAAATGAAGCTTCATATCTACTGTTCACATAGTTTAATTAGGGGTTAAATGATTACATTCACAATCTTCCCTCACACACAACCAAACCACGTTTTAAATAAAATTTACATCTAAACAATTCCTTCCATGTCTACCTACTTGGATTTTAATACCAAGAGGGAAGCTAACTCGGTGTTTTGGCCAAGTATAAACAATATGGTGGGTGGTATATTGGCTAAGTGTACGACACCCTTATTGTTGCGGGACTATGAAGTGAGGGGGTAGGCTCCAATATCACGCCTCGTACCAACACCAACACCAACACCAACACCAACACAGATATGGGCTTCTCATACCTTCGGGTATATCAAAGACTTCAACTTTAAAATTACCTGAAACCAACCTTAACTAGCCTCTTTCGTAGTACCTTCGTTAACCATCTTCTCCTTTTCACATTCTTTCAACTAATCAAGATAATCTAAAATTTCTTTTTATGTGTGTTGTTTTCATTTATTTTAAATAACCATCTTTCCTTTTTTCTATGTTGATTGTTTGATTAGTCCATGGTTTTGACTAGACTACAAGCTCACTTTCAAAACCTCTCAAATATGGCATATTCACTTCAACAATCCTTAGAATCAACCCAATCTCATATGAAAAACATCCCAAACACGTCGATTTTCTACAATAGACCTTAGAAACAAATATGGAACCCCCACATTCCCCCAACACTCAATCTAAAATTTAGAGGCTCCTTGCCTTAACCCTCCTCAATTCTTCTAGAGTGGTGACCTAGTCTTCATAAAAATTTTAGACACCAATCCCATTGCCCTTAGTGGCTACCTTCATTTGCGATAAAGGTGTTCGTATCATTTACACCACTCCTTATCCAACACAATTCCCATCTATTGAGGTCAACACTTGCGATTATTCTAAACTCTACGACCCCAAATATCAACCTGTCATCCAACAAATCTCTAACTACTCCCCATTAGTGATATAGGAATGTCATCACTGCTTTGTCCTCTATTGTTGCTAGTTTTGATCTTAATGCCATATCATCATAAAACACAGACAACCAACAAGAACTTAAGTCATCGCTTTTCTCTCCTAATCTGTAGGGTACACAACTCATACTACTACCTCCCCATCCACATCTAGCCATGTAGCCTCCACTAATCCTCTTGAAATCTTAGCTGGTGTCCCTCTATCTATAAACCCGTTAATCTTGTATCAACTTGTTTCATCACAAAAACCCATGGCTTCGATCCAGAAATCCAATCCTATACATCCATGCATCTACATTTCCTATCAACACGAGTTCTATTTCTAGAGTTCTCCCTGCTCACAATAGGCACCCTTTGTTGTTACTCTGCGCAATATGGTTATGCATCATCTCAATAAACATCACAACCAACACGGGCTCTCATCAACACATCTCTCTCTCTCCACCTTGTCGGTATATTCAAGCCTCTTCATAACCTTTAGTCTCCCAACAACCTCATAAAATATTAGGGGTCCACCTCCTTTCCAACATCATACCTTACCATATCACTTGTATCAATAGTCAAACTCCTATATCCATAATCAATCCAACTAATCCTCTTCAAATATATAAACATCCTCTCCAAAATGATCCCATGCATGGATTACTAAGTAGAATTACGAGTCTTGAAGGCGATACCATAGGAGCTAAGACCACTCTTTCATACGAACAAATATGCAATGATCCTATCATTCCATCCGATTCAAATCCTATCCTCCTCACTGGGAACTACCTAGGTTTATCAAATTTTACAATAAAGAAGATCCACATCAACATACCAGGCCCTTTCGTCATGCCTGCTACCTCATTGCCCATGATCAAGATTTTATGTTGAGGACCTTTCCCATGTCATTGGTTGGTCCTGCCCTTGACTAGTACAATAGTATTCCCCAACATTCCCTCTTCTCATTCACATAACTAGCACAATTGTTTCTAGAACACTTCTCTATTAACATAGCCCGTAAGATCTCTATCACCGATCTGTATGCTATCAAACAATTTGAATATGATTCTATCATTTATTTCATCACTAGATGGTGAGGGATTATCAACCAACTCTCCTTCTCCCTTCCACAGATGAGTGAGCTAATTGAGTTATTCACTCGATCATGTGCCAAACATATATCATCCACATTACAAATTCAATCATTTCAAACCTTTGATGAATCCTTCACCATGGCCCAAAAATTGGAACTCTGAGCCCTCGAGGATGGTAAGGTAAAATTATGATCTAAGAAACCCAAACGACCCCTCCTTCAAGGATTCTTATAGTATGGACAAATATAAGGGTTTCATAAATGTAATTGTATTGAAAAATACATCCAAAATTGATTCGGACTTTGAAAAACCAACCTCAACAAAAATATATACCCCTAGAAGTCATACATTTCCATCTTCGACAAAATTATTGCTTTATGATTACACTTCCCCCTTCCAACTCGTCAACGTTTCCACATCTAAATCATCATGGTATAGAAAAACGACTACGTAAATATTACTAAGTATGAGGATATGACATCAAAAGGTGTCAATCATTTAGAAATGTCCTTCAAGATCTCATTGAATGAGGTGAGTTACAACTAGATTACCCCAATGCACCTCCTAACTAAAATTTGAATGTGTTTAAATAACCCTTTCCAAAACATCCTCCAAGTAGCAGTGACATCAAACCAATGTCATAACATCTCATCAAATCGTCAATGCCGTCAATGAAGTCTCACCCATACCCAACACCTCACCGGTCTCTCTGAACATACACTCCAACTAAAAATAATTTCCAGATAACATCACTACACATATCCCAAGTCCATTTGGGTCTCGACCTTCAAAATATGTCATGTCCACTTCCATATAAGTATCTTATTCTCGTCCCTTCAACGTCAAAAGAAAATAAACTTGTCATTGATATTTTGAATAGCTCCTTCAATGACCACGTCTTCATACTCCAAATCAAAAACCCTAGTAACTTCACATCAAAACCAACCACCTTCTTGACTAACAAAGTAAATCTATTGCAGGACCACCATCAAACAAACACAATCTGTTTGCCATCCATTTTGGGGCCTGACCATCTTCTAAATTTAAAATCATTGTCATAGAATCCAAACTAGTCTCCACTATAGTATCTAGACATATCGCCTTAGACTTGTGTCGTGTGAATCGTACCTTTAAATCATATGATGACACTCATAATCATACACCCTCGAATTCATCTCAAGAAGATTCGATAGGGTATTATGCTTAAAAACCTTGAAAAAATCGTTCAATTATAAACTATCACATTACCACCTATTAAACTTTCCAACCCTTGGGGATGGAAACCTTCTTGGTTCAATTACGAATTTTGTGCTTACCATCGGGTATTATGGAATTACACTAAAGATTATAAATCCCTTCACGTCATCATCTAAGGCCTTTCTAATAAAGGATTCATTGAATAAATAAATATCATCTTGGTCCTCCCGTCGAATCAATGAAACCAAAAATTACATCACACCCATTCCTAAGGTTCATAAATAAACAAACCTAAAGAAATCATCTGAAAATCCCTTTAAAAAAATTGTATCCTCCTCCAGTAAGCCACTATATTTTCATATTGATGTCGTCAGCATAATCACCAGAGCCCGTCCATCCGACTTGAAGGCCCAAAATAAAGACAAGCCCAAGGTCTTCATCTTCGTGGATCCTCATGAGTCACTCAATATGTCACCATATAGGGATAAAGTTTCCATACTTGCAGCCCCTCACAATCAATCAACAACATATATTCAAAATATTATTCTAAAACAACTACATCAGACTCCTGTTAAAATGTCCCTCTATGATCTCGTTAAGAAATCTCCCCAACATCGCAAAGGCATGATTGAAGCCCTCTAATCAATACTATTTCCTTCCAATGATCCTAAAAAATTTTCCAACCTTTTTGGTGCCTTAAAGATGTCGGTGACATTACATTCAATGACTCTGAGATCCCATCACTCCAACCTCGAAGACCATGATATTCCTCTTTTCGTCACCACCCAAATCAATGATACTCTTGTTTAAAGATTTATGATTGATAATATCGCTAGCATAAACATCCTATCATCTCATGCATTCAAATAACTCTAACTACTCGACACCATTTTCACTCAATCACCTGTCATTCTACATGTGTTCAATGATAATGTCACCCCCACACTGGACACAATTATCTTTCCTAGCAAAATATCTCCAAAATTCTTCATGAACTATTCTACTTTGTAGAAGGATAATTCCAACATAACATAATACTTGGTTATACTTGGATATGCGCAATGCATTATGTCCCATCCATTCTACATCAATGTCTAAAATACGAACACGGAGGTAAGACCGTTATGGTCCCTATGGATATAAATCATTTTAAAGCTTTCCACATGACATACAAACTTAACGACATTATGATTCCTTTGCAAAATAATACATATACAAACAAATCTTCCACAAGTTCTTTGGTCCCCGCATCCAAAATACCAAATGATGAATCTTTCAATGATGCCATGCAACACCTTTTCTTGGGGAGTATTGCATCCTATCCATTAACACACTTCTCACACCTAAAACATATGGGAGGCCTGACAAACAACCACTTTACGAGTGCAACATAGGAAACATCTTATCCTTTGGACATTAATTTCTTGAACACATTTAGTGTACGGAGGCATCAACCGTCCTCGGCCTATCTTGATGATCAACCACATGCAAAAACCTTCTCATCAAATTGTTCATTTTTAGGAAAAGCAATTTTTTTGAAACATACCTTTATCATTGCACATGGAAAGGATTTCATCTAGGTCAATACGAATAGGGTCCACATGACTTACCCTTTAAAGGTTGGAAAGAACCTTACGAAAAACATGGCCTCGAATTTCAAAGTATCTCCTTCTAAACCACCACCATCAACATCCAAATCTCGAGCACCTATGTCACAGTTGTTTGAATCATCCTCTAATGAAAAAGCCACCATATTCATTCCTCCTAAATTTTTTTAGTCAAAACCATCATACTTAGACCACTAACGTACTAGGTTAATGCCAAAAAGAAATATATTCCCTTAAGCTTACCGCACATGATATAAGAAGATTATCCTACCATCGATATTATCCATTGTCACGATGAATGACAACACCATCCTCACCTATATATGTGTTGCGGATCATTATCTTCATAAGACCCTTCCATCATCATGCCGACTCTCCTTAATGAATCCACCGTTGAAGTTAACATTGGCTCACTACGGTAGCCACACATTATCAAAATTGGCAAAGCCTTAGACTCACACGAACTCCAAGAATTCACTTCTTTTCTATCCAAACATAGTCAAGACTTTGTATGGTCCTATAGTGATATGCCCGTCATGTCATAGACCCTAACATCCTCATCCATAATATTGTGACCATCCCAAATGCCAAACCCGTGAAGAAGAAAAAACTTTGTAGGATGCATCCTCACGTCACCCTACTCATCAAATAAGAACTTCAACATATTTTTTTAGCCAACTTCATACTACCCATTGATTATCCAAAATGGGTTTCTAACATCGTTCATGTCAATAAATCCACTGGAAAATTGTGCATCTGCATGGAATTTTAAGACTTGAACCTTACTTTCCCTAAAGATGATTTTCCCCTACCCAACATCAACCAACTCGTCAATTTAATAACAAACCACAAAATGCTCTCTTTTGGATGGTTTTTCTTGTTATAATCAAATCCTCATCACACCTAAGGATCAACACAAGCCATCATTTATCTATTAGGAAATAAGGGATAAAATATGCCGAACAATCCCACACATAATCACAATAGTAGAAACTAATATGTAGGAAAATATCACAGATCTAAAATAAGAGTGCAGAAAATAAAATAACACAACATAGAGACAATATTTAACATGTTTCACCCAATTTGGGCTACATCCACCGAGAATGGTGAGGAAATTTGTAGGGTAGACAAATTTGTGAATTCCTTGCCAATGCTATGGGAATCTAAGTCCCTCTAATTAACCGGTGTAGCTTCCGTATATGCATGCGCGTGAAAAGGTGGATTTTTGTGGTGGCCTTTTGACCGGGGATCCAACAGGGGCACTCCAATGACCCTACGGAAAAGCTAGCAATCTCTTGCTAGGGAATACTTTGTCTGAAGGTGGGAAAGGGAGTGAGAAATGAGATAGGGAAACTAATGTTGCAGGTAGGAAATCAGATTCCTGCACACATTAGTCAGAAACTTTAACACATGCATTTATGAGAAGAAACAACCCTGTAAATGGCAACAAGACGAGATAAGATTACGAACTCAAAGTTTTTAAATATCCTCATCAAAGAGGCTAAAAAATCTTTCTTCTTATCTTGATGCTGAAACAAGAGTTGTAGAATTTGTGGGAATGGAAGAAATTGGAGAATGGAGGAAAGTAGATGAAAATAGCTATCTCCTTTACTTTCTCTAAGTCTGAATGCACTCGCGAGTTTACAAGATCAATTGCCAACCTTGTACAATGGCGTGAAGAAGCCATTAAATATCTTGCAAGAAACGGTTATAACTTCTTCTTTGTTAGCAAGAAACGGTTTACAATCTTTTCAGTCATTTGCGTCCATTCAGATTCTTGATTCATGAAGAAATGCCAATGGCGAAAAAATAGACTTTTCATAATGCAACCATTACACTTGTTTTGTAACTTTGAATTTGAACCATTCATCTTGCCTTTGAAACTTTAAACCAGAGCCGTACACGTGGGAGAATTTACTGGAGCGGGTGTGGAGGATGCCTTTTGCATTTTGTGACTTTATAGAGATTTGGCATTTTTTACATTTTTGGTCCGCCCTTCTGCTTTTGATATAAGCCTGACACGTGGCTTCACTTGAGTGGAGACAGATTCATAGGTCACTTTTATAATTTTACCTTTTTTCAATGCGGGCTCAAAAACACAAATTGCTCTACCGGCCTGCCTCCCCACTTTGACCTTCGATGCGGGCTTAATATTTGAATTTTTCCATAGCATGATTAGGGCTACGGGTCACTTTATGAATTTTATCCCTTTTTACCAAAAAGGTTCAAAACCTCAAAGTTCTCCACCGACCCGCTTCCCCACTTTGACTTTCCAATGACGGGCTCAAGATTTGACTTTTTCCTTTGTGTTTGGCGGGCTACGGGTCACTTTTTAACTTTAAGCCCCTTTAATGAAAAATTCTCAAATTCTCAAATCTCCTTGCCAATCCACCTCCCGCTTTGACTCTTTTGATGCGGGCTCAACATTTGACTTTTTCCCTCATAGCATGATCAAGGCTTTGCAGGTCACTTTATGAATTTTAGCCCTTTTTACATAAAGGCTCAAAAACACAAATTGGTTTGCCGGCTTGCCTCTAATTAGATATGCCCACGTACTTGTGGATAATGGGGCCAACATTTGACGGGAAGAAAATGCCTGTCATTCACGACTGTGGAAAAATGCAGAGAAGAAGAAAACTCCACCATTTCGTACCCGATTTTCAAATTTCTTTCACGAACCAAGGGATTGAAAACAATACAAGGTTCAACGATCCATGGCCATAGAAAGATTGACAATTTCATTCAAATGAGGACAACAATAAAATTTTCATGCGTCTAGACAGGAAAATGGAAAATTTATCAAAACGTGCAGACTAGAGAGTTTAAACAACTTCAAAGCATGAATTTCTCTATCTTTTCGGACTTCCAACTTTACTTGAACACTTTTGGAGGGCGTGAGCTCAAAATTTTCGAATTTGACTTAAAAAATGAGGGGGAATTTTGAGGGCAACAACAAATCGCTTACTCAGATTTTATCCCGGACCACCTCTTTCTCTCAATACAATACCTAGATTTGTTTGGAGTTTTGCTCAACAAACTCTCCTGAATTCACACTTGAACTCTCACATCTACAATATTATGTCTCCCTACATCGATAATAAACTATTTAAGCAATTTTAAAATACCGTGGGTACCAAAACCATGGGCCAAAACTGCCCCATAAACCTATGGGTCAAAATACCACCCATATGAGAAGAACACGTTTCCCGAGGTGTCATGCATGTTTTTAGGCCAAAAATTTGTGGAGAGTGTATATTAATTTTAGAGTACTATATTCAACACTTCCACACATGAAAATAGGATCCACAACATAACATTATCACCCCACGGGAACCTTCGATATAGAGTAATTCCCTTTGGCTTGAAAAATGCGGGAGCTATATATTAACACACCATTACCTACATCTTCTATGAACTTATCCACAAAGCGTAGAAGACTACATTGACAATATCTTAGGAAAATCCAAACACTTTGAAGAGACCATCTAGCCATTATTGACATGATCTTCACTCATCTTCTACAATTATTTCTTCGTCTCAATCCCGCTAAATGCGTATTTGAAGTTTTCATAGGAAAGCTCCTTGGATTCATAGTGTCTATAAGGGGAATTGAAGTTGACCCCACTAAAGTCAAATCCATTCTCGAAATTCCTCCACCATCTAATTTCAAACAAATTTGTATCCTTCAAGGAAAACTTCAATTTATCCATCATTTCATCGTGTAATTATCAAATTGTTGTCAACCATTCCATCATCTTATATGAAAATATATCCATTATAATTGGGATGGTAATTGTAAAGAAGCCTTCGATGCCCTCAAACACTATCTCCTATCACCACCCATGATCACACCTCCATGTGAGGGGGAGCCTTTCTATCTATATATATTGGCAATTGACCATGCCTTGAAAGCCATATTTGCACATCAAGATGGACAAATTAAGGAATGGGTTTTCTATTAGATAATTCACACCCTTCATGAGTATGAAACTTGATATTCATAATTCAAAAAGTTGTGTTGTGTGTTGTATTTTTCAACTTCCAAACTTTGTCACTATTTACTTAATCACAAAACATATGTAGTCATGAATTTTAATCCACTAAAATCTATACATTCCAAACCATATCACAATGATTGCATCACTAGATGGCTCATGCTCATGACTGAATTTGACCTTGAATTCATCTCTAAAAATCCATTAAAAGGCATGTCATTGATGATCATCTCACAAAATCTCCCCTTACATCTAATCAATTACCCCATGAATCAATCAACACTCTCGATTAAGACAATGCCCCTCTCTAAATGACCTTATTTTTCGACGGGTCATGTAGGCAGGGGGAGGTGCCAGAAAATTTATAATACCACCTTGAGACATTCCTATTTTTTATCTTTCAAACTAAACTTTGAATGTACTAATAACATGGAAGAATACGAAGCCCTCATTATGGGACTCCATACCATTACCTTTCTAGGTGTGCAAATCTTGGATATCTATTATGACTCACAACTTGTCATAAATCAAATCAAATGAATCTATCAATTTAAAATTGAGGTCCTTTAGAAATATAAAACCATCCTCAAAGATCTCTTACAACTATTTGATCATTATGAAATCCAAACAACCCTTCAATCATCCAATAAATTCACATACACAATGGATTATATTGCCTCTCTTATTGCTCTATCACCTGATGATTCTAAATTATTTGTCTTCGTACACAAACTTGATCAACCATCTTACACTAGTAATGATCTACCAACTATTAATCATATAGAAGATAACTCATTTGATACTTGGTACACGCAAACATACAACTATATTTCCACCAACAAACTACCTTTAGATCTATCTAGAAATGGCAAGAGATATTTTCAACAATGTGCATATCGCTATGTCATATAAGGAGGTATCATTTATAAAAGAGGATTTTAAGGCCTCTTCCTCCGAGTGTCTTAAAACTTCAGAGGCTCGTCTAGCTATCCAAGAGGTCCACAACGACATATGTGGGGGACACTTCAATGATTTAGTTGTCACTAAACACATCTTATGCATGGGATACTATTGGCCCATACTTAATCAATATTATTGTGATTACATTAAGAAATGCATTAAATTTCAACAACATGCCAACCTCACACATGTTCCTATTCATGCTCTTCAACCATTCAGGATCTTTGGCCCTTATCACAATGGGGACTTGACCTCATTGGCCTTATCAACCCCCGATCATCACAATGGCAGAACTCCATTATTACAACAAAAAAAATATTTTATAAAATGGGTGGAAGCAATCCCCCTCATTTCTGCTAATACAAATAAAATTGCCGACTTCATCCATCATCACATTATATGTTGCTTTATTATTATTCATAATCTCATCACAGATAATGGAAAATCACTCAAAAAAAATATTCAAAAACTTTGCGACACCTACAACATCAAACTTATCTTTTCTACAACATACTATCCACAAGCCAATGGTCAAGTAGAGGCATCTAAAAAAACATTTAACAAAATCCTCATGAAAATTGTTGATCAAACTAGGAGTGATTAGCATCTATAAATTCACTTCACCTTGTGGGCCTATCAGACTAGCATCCATACCCCTACATGTGTCACACCTTTCACTTTAGTCTATGGCACTAAATTTTTCTTCCCCTTAAAGTTCAAATTCCATCATTACACGTTTCTCTCAGATATCTCATCTCCGATGAGGACTACCATCAAAAACTATTATCACAACTTGAACTATTAAATGAACAACGTCTAAACAAACTCGAACACATCAAGATATATCAAGAACAAATTAAACATGCCTATAAAAAACATCTCAAACAACACGAATTTAACATTGGTTATCTTGTTCTCAAAGAAAATAAGCATGTCACTAACATGGAAAGTTTTCTCCAAACTGGGTTGGACCATATATCATCACTCATAAATATGGGTTTAGGCTTATTGTTTATCCTCTCTTGATGGTAAAACTAGAAAAGATCCTTTTAATGCCCCGTACTTGCAACCACTCTCACATGTTAATGTATCAACTCATGATATCTTAGTCAAAATTTGATCTTCGTTCATCAACCGACACATCCTATAAATACCGTAATGATTTTAAATCATGTGGTATTTTTGTCATTATACTTATCAAAACCTTAAATACGAGAATCGTGGCTCTGCTCGTTACATATTCCTTTCGGAAAGACTCCTACTCACCATTAGGGAACCCCACAATCATTACTCACACCATCCCCTTATCAATACTATTTTATGATATGACAAGGACATAAGTGTAACTTGCACGCTTACTTATCCCCTTCCATGTGGCCACCTAGGGTTTCCCTCACTCAAGGTAAAAATAAATATGGGATGGATATAATCAAAATATAGAGTGATCCCTCAAAGGATGGCTATTAAAAAGCAAACATGTCAAATAAAATTGTAGATCACTCCCTCGAAGGATGGCTACCATGAAATCGAAATCAATTAAAATTATAGACCAGTCCCTCGAAGGATGGCTAACATGAAATTAAAATCAATTAAAATCATATACTACTCCCTTGAAGGATGGCTACTCAATCAAAATTCACAATAAAGACTTCCCGTATTAATCGGTGCTCACATCAAAAAGGGGCTTCCCACATTGATTAACCCTCATACAAAAAATTCAAAAAGTAACTGTAGTCCTTGTTTACCCACTCAAATTATATGTGGGTTGGCACTTTATTCAAAAAAACCAAATTCTCACAGGCGAGTGAAGCCACCACAAGTCTGTCCTTTGCATCATCTTGTCAAGATAATGGCACGCATATTCATGATTATCAATAAAAACATACATTCAAGAGTAGGTCATTATAGACATCACAAGGAAACACATGTAATAAGGAAACATCAATTTCACCATGTGAACACCATATTCGATACATAAATAACTAGAGCCCATCAAAATTGATCGATTAATAATCAAAGTAACACATATTAGAAGATGAATACATAATAAAAGTATCACATAGTCATGCGTGCCAATATACCAGAAACATAACTCTATTATACCAACCGTGTCCATTACAATGGGATACAATAACTATATATAGGGGTGGGGATTTTCCTTCACCACCCATGCATATGAAAAATAGGCTACATGCTAAAAAATAGCCATGCATATATACAAAAGAAACTCTAAAGCGTGCATGCTTTCCTAATAAGCCTAATAATATATTAAATCTATAAATAAACTCTTGCTTGATCCTAGTATTAGCTCAATCCATGCGTGACCTTTGATCTATATCATAACCATAATGCATGAAGGATTAAACAATAATTAAGATCAGATTTGCTATGCATGATCCGAAAACAAATATGTCAACAACCAATATCAAACCACATAGATCCATTGTATTAATCAACGTAAAAATAGAAGCCAAATACATACATAAGAGTATCACCATAAGTCATGTGCACTCATAAACCAACAACATAAGTTTACAAGCATTCATGGGGTAAGATCCCTTAAACCATGCAAATCAATACATACATATAGGAGTAGGGACTTACCCTTCACCACCTAAGCATCCTCAAAATAGGATGTATGCCAAGAATAGCCATGCGCTACTACAAGATAAACACAAAATAGTGCAATCTCTTCTAATGATAGATCTTCTATAGTTAACTCCTAGTTCAGATCCTAGTATTAGCCCAAAACATTGCATGTTGCTTGATCTTCCACTCGTCCAAAAATAGCCTTTGCTTAGTCTCCAAGTCTTCTTGTCAAAATGTGCTCAACACTTAATGTCATTTTTGACTTTCCCGCGCACCCTTTTTTTCTATATTTCCATGCGTACCTACGCGACCCATGTCCACGTGCCCCAATCTTAGCGCCTTGCTTTTTTAGGTTGTGATTCATCAGCCCAAAATTACCCCACACTTGCTTCATTGCCACCCTCGGTAATGGGTAATCATGCCTTATCTCTCCAAAAATAAGACTAAGGAATAAAATAATGTTCTGTACATAAAGAATGAATAAATACCACAAAGAATTTGGGCGCCCTACTCCTTTGATGGAAACAAGAATCGAGGATATTCACTTTTTATTTTTTTCTTCAAACTCATTCCAATCACCAAGTGCTTTATGCATTTTTTTCGAGGATATCTATGAGTACTCCTTCCATTTCATCCATAGTCATATTTTCACCTTCATTTTACAACACTCTAAGGACATTTTCTAGACTTGAGATCATCCCATCCATCACATCCATTCATTGTGCTATTAGATTTCTAATCTCCTTTATTCTATCTTTGTAAGGGTCCTAGGGTTCTTTGTGAGCACATCACACTTTTCTGCTAATAATATCAACCTCTCCTCACACCAAAGTGTTTCATTATTATTTTTCATAAGGACTGCATTCTCCTCCAATAGATTCCTTGTCTTGATTATTACCTCAGGATCTACGCACATATTCAACGCCAAATCTGCCTTTTTCATCTCATCTCTCAAGGTCTGAAGCAAAGACTCATAACTTGTTATCCAAACGCTATTGTATCTTTAGTCCTTTCCGCTTGTGCTGTAGCATCCTTCGGTTTCGACATCCTCACTGTGCCTTCATCCATCACCATGTGTACTAGTGTGCATAAATAATACATAGACAATGGGAATATCTCGGCCTCTCTCTCTTCCAAATGTGGCCTTCCTTCAAAATTTTGTCACCGATATGCTCCGCCATATCAACTACCGCACATACCTTCACCTCAAATTTATCCCTTTTCTCTATCAAGTGCTTGATCTCTACTTCTTTATCCTTTCTATCTTCTAAAAATCCTGAAGGGTTTCCGCTTTATCTATATTTTTGTGCACAACCTTTGCAGATACCTTTGTCAATGCATTACTTACTTTCTCATCTGACATTTGAGTTGGCTTAACTATTACATGGTGGGAATGTGGGGCTTTCTTCATCCTCCGAGAGACACATGATTCTTCACACACATCAAAATTAGGCTCATCCATGTGATTCTCGCATACTCCATGATAACTGCTTACGGGTGCGTGTGGTTGCCATCTCGGGATCCATCAAATCCTAGCCATCAAGATCCTTGGGCTCCAAGGTACTTTAGAACCTAGCACAAAATGATCTTGGTAGGATCATTGATATAACCAACTATATGAGTTTCATACATTCCTTCACCCTTTTCTCCCCCTGAGCACTTACCTTTTGGGATATACACTCCCTCATCAAGCCTTTGGTCCTTCACCAGTTTATGTATCGATAGATGCCTTGGATGGTTCACCCTTATCTTCATTCTTCTCTGCATCAACAACGTCATGCCTACTTCCCGTTCTTCTAACCCTTCTACATCATGTTTCAATTATTTTCCCGAGGGTTCCTCTCAGTATCCACAATGTCAACCGAGGTTTTCGCACACTTTTTCTTCGATTGCTCACCCTCACTATCCTTAGTGGGGATGTACTTGTGCCTTTTCTTTACCGGTTCTACCTTCACAGGAGAGTTTCTAGGTGACCTCCTTGGTGGTTGTGATGGCCGCACCCACACCTTGAGTCCTTATTCTCCTCAATACTCTCCTATATTGCTGGTCCTTAGTGCCCTCTTCTAAACCTATGCCTACAGTGCGTGTTTCCACCCCTTATTATTCACCTACTTCTTTCCTTAAAGGATTCGGATCTCGCATTATCTTCTCTCTTATAGATGGTTTCCTTCTTTTGCTATGTTCCAAGATGCCACTATCTTTCCTTAGTTTTTCCTCCTCCTCTTCTCCTTCATCATCAAGGGGAAAAGTAGACTCCTCATCCTGCAATGTTCCCACATTATGTTTCCCCTTGGGAAATTTAGGGAGCTTGAATTCATTCTCAATGTATTTCCCATTTTCTAATTTGGGCTTAAGGTAGATGTATACCTTAGTTTTTTCATCCTTCCCAATTGCCAAGATCATAGAATTGATATTGATATCATTTGAAATTAACTTCTCAATGTAAGAAGACTTACCCGAGTAGACATATGTTTTTCGAGTGTATGATAATCATAGTCTACTTTATCTACATTGAAGATAAACCTACACGCGTTGGAAAACCTATGTACAGATTCCTGAAATTAGCGCACTTTGTGAAGGCATATAGAAGTTTGCACCATGGAATCCACTGCCCATCCTTCATTCCAAAGCACTTTATGCAAAAATATTGGTACAAAGAAAAATGAGCATGTTTCTCCAACACCAAAGGAAGATCCTTGGGTATTCTCCATTCATATTCAAACACAGTGCATTGGCGCTCATACCAAATTTATATCCTTTGATTATAGGGTCCACTCATGGATCCATCGCATGTATACTTTGCAAATATATCTACAAGAGGACCTATTTTCTTAAGGGAATTTCCAAATATTATCTTTTGGCCCGTCTCGAAACTCCAATCCATAAAAACACAATGAATAAAAGGATCGAGCCAAAAATTATCTTATCCCCTTGGTGCGCCTCTACAACGATAATTTTAGAAATGAAGTTAGAAAAATTGTAGACGACTCCTGTCATGTTCTTGGAAATGTGTAACCACATTTTGTTCACTTGTGAACAACACTCTTGGTTATTTATCTTGGTGAGGAGGTGTCTTTCTTTACTCGAATAACAGGGCATTTTTACAACTTGCAAATATCCATTTCGTACCCTCCCTTCGTATAAGATATCATTTTTCTAGTTGATTCTATGCCTTCCTTATCAGTAAGATCACTACTGATCTCAGTGCCTGAGATTCTTAACCTGTCGATCTCCATCGGGGTGAGGTAAGTCTCATTAGTTGCCCAAAAATAAAAAAAGTCCTCATGGACTCGACTCATCAGCCATTGGTACAACTTTTCTGGCTTTCCAAAATATGGGAGCTCATAGAGCTACAAAACTCCCACATTTGACAATATTTTTCTCCTGCATCATCGTAAATGGCCATGTCATTTTTTGTTCATAGATTTGTTTTCACCACCAAATTTTTTCCAATTCATCCTTGTTATCCTTTGTCCAATTTTTGTAGTCACTCACCTTGTATTGTCTAACATGTGACTCCCAATCTCGGCCCATGAATACCCCTTCTGGGTACTGCATTTTTGAAAATTGACTCTCGGGGGTATCTTCCATCTCCATTTCTACTTTCTTTTGCTTCCTGCCCCTTGTGGTCACTCCAGGTGCTCACTTTGGTGCCATTTTGATGATAAAACAATGTTCTTGCAATTAAATTGAGCTCTTTAACTTTAAAACTCGCGTGCCATAACTTCAAACTTGAACCCTAACTTATTGATTTTATTTATCGCACGCCTTTGCTTTGCTCAAAAACTTTCTACAATGGAGTGCCAACCAACCCCATACAAAAATCTGTCCGGTTCAATCTCTATCATAACTCTCTCGCACTTTCTCTACGCTACTCACTTGTCAACTCTCTCTTTAACTTACTCAAACTTTTCACAATGCAAGGTAAAAATGATAACGTAAGCCCACCTTTTATAAATTTTGTAAATTCCTCTATATTTATTACTCTCCACCTACTACTGTACTTAGCATTAAATGGCATTTATTTCCTTTTCCACGCCCTTGTCATAACCTTACACGCCGCCCACTATTTCTTGGTCATAAAATCCCTTACTTATGCCTCCAAGCACCAAAGTGCCTATCCAATGTGCCTTAAACCAAGTAGTTTCCCTTTTCTGACCTACCTCATGTTACACTGTGCATCCATTCATCCACATGTGGTCTTTATTTATGAGTAATTTTTTCTTTATTTGTATCCTCACTTCAAACACTGCACAATATTTCTCTATGCAAATCCATCTGCTAGAGAATGTTCAATCTTGACCAATTTATCTTGTATATAATCCACCCCACACTAAAAATATATGCGGTCCTCTCATGCATGAATTCAATATATAGTAATCAACTTCTTCGCGCGTAAGTGCACTTATTAAAAAAAAACACATAACTAAATTGAAAAAGCATAACAACATTGAAAGGAAACACATATAAAAGAAATGTAGTAAATGAAATGAAATCTAATGGCAATATTGCCTTATTACAAACACCAAGAAGAATTATTTATAGTAGGGATTAAACCTACTCCCATTGAAATAACCGTGCAATCGTGTCCCATCTAGCACCTGTGAATCGACAAGCGCCTTGAATCAAGTATGTAAGTCAAAACATACGATCCCAACCAATGCACTTGGAACTTTCCAAGATGGTGCAAAAACTTGGAATCATACAGAAGAACCATATGTCCAACTTCAAGTTGCTTATTTTTAATATGTCTATCATGCCATGCCTTCTACCTAGCCTTTTCTGTCTTCTAGCTCCAATGAGCTATAATGCGCCTTTCATCTAATTGCATTAGTTTATCAATGCACTCTTCAAGTTATTTCTCATCATCTAGCCCTCCTGTGTGTGTAATACGCAAGGAAGGTAACATGAATTCCATTGGTAAAATAGCCTCCGCGCCAAACACCAGCTGAAAGGGTGTGGCTTTATTTAACCTCTTATAGGTTGTCTTGTATGCCCAAAGTACAACAAAGAATTTATCATCCCAGTCTTTCCTTCCAACATCAAAAATATTTGTCAATGTATGTCCCAATATCTTGTTGAAAGCCTCAACAGTCCCATTGGCCCGAGGGTGATAGGGTGTTTTCTTATGGTGCATCACCATAAAGTCTCGCCAATAGTATCTTGATGGTATCTCTAAGAAAATGAGTGCCCTATCACTTGTCAAACTCACCAACATCCATACCTACCGATTATATTATCCCATAAGAACCTTCTACTTTGTAGCTTCCATAAAATCCTTTTTAGGTGGTGCTTCTTTCCACCTTGTAAGATAATTTGTACAAGTTATAATGTAGTGTGATCCAATCCTGCGCATGCGAGTAGGGAAATAGGACCCAATAAGTCAATTGCCCACTTTTCAAAAGGTTTCGCACTAGCAATAGGATTCAAAGGAATTTCATCTATATGCCTAGGATTTCAAAGGCACTGATGGTCACAAGCCTTACAATATTCTATACAATCCTTGTAAATCGTTTCCCACCAAAGGCCTACCAATAAAATCTTGTGGGCAATAACATTTCCTACATAATGGCCACCTGCAATTCCACCATGAGCTTCCTCCATAATGGAAGTATGCTCATGCTCCATTACACACCAACGTAAAACCTCATCTTGACCTAACTTGTATAAATATCCACTAATTAACATGTAGGGTGTGGTGTGTACAACAAGATGTTTCATTTCCAAAGCTTTCATCCCTTCAGGCACTACACCTACATGCAAAAATACAACAATATCCTCTAAATTAGAGGGCACACGGTTTAATCTTAAAATTTGTGCATCTAACATTATGTCCTCAATGTTCTGTGTGTCCTCACAAGAGTTAATCCTTGAAAAATGATCTGGCCTTGAGTTACTCTTATATGGCTTCACCACAATTGTAAAATCAAATTCTTGGAACAACAAAATCCAAGGACATATGTGCCCCTGCAAAATGGGCTTGTTCACTAAGTACTTAAGCGCCATGTGATCTATATAGAAAATAAAATAAGTTACCAGCAAGTATTGTCAAAACTTATACAATGTGTAAATCATGGACAATGCTTTGTGCTCTATAGTTGTATAATTATGTTCAGCTGGGGTCAATTTACTGCTTGCAAAGAAAACAGGATGATAAATAATACCTTCTCTAAGATGGGCTAATATTGTGCCAATGGCCATGCTAGAGGCATCTAAATGCACATGGAATGGTTTGGTCTAAGAAGGAAAGCACCTAATACCTCTGCAGATACCTTTGTTAATGCATTACTTGCTCATCGACATCCGAGTTGGCTTGATTGTTAGATGGAAGGAATGCGGGGATTTCTTCATCCTTTGAAGAGACACGATTCTTCACACACATCAAAATCAGGCTCATCCATGTGAGTCTGCATACTCCATGATAACTACTTATGGGTGCGTGTGGTTGCCATCTTGGGATCCATCAACTCCTAGCCATAAAGCTCCTTGGGCTCTAAGGTACTTTGGAACCTAACGTGAATGATCTTGGTAGGATCATTGATATAACCAACTATGTAGTCTGATTATTTCACCAACAACCTAAGGCATGTTGACACATCACCTAGGAAGAACACGAGCACTCACTTGGGCGTGCAAGGGTACCAAGTCCCTTTTCTTTGGCATTTTGTTCAAGGAGTTAGCATGATCATACAAATATTCCGGATCCATAATATTCATTCGGGAATAAAGTACAACATGAACTAGATCTAGATCTTAACCATATGCAAGATTAACTCGCAGACAAGAATCAAGATTAAATTCACCATGCAAGAACCAGTCACATATGTGTCTAAAATAAATATCCAACCACAAAGATCTATTATATTAATTGCTTTGTAAAACACAAAGTGAATACATGCATAAGTAATGTTACCATAAGTCATGTGCTCACATAACCAAAAGATAATAACTCTAACAAGACATGGATCATAATCCCTAAACCATGTAAATCAATACATATATATAGGGGTGGAGACTTTCCCTTCATCGCCTAAACATTCGAAAAATAGTATGCATGCTAAGAATAGCCATGCGCCACTACAACATAATCACAAAAGCATGCAAGCTTTCCAAATATTTTATTTAGTTAACTCCTAGTTCAGATCCTATTATTATCTCTAGAACTATGCATGTTGCTTGGTCTTCCTACACATTAGATCTATCCTAAAATAGACCTTGTTTGAGCTGAAAGTCTTCTTACTTTAATCTTATCTTTAAAACCTTGCTTGACCACTACTCCAAGTCTATATTTAGCTTTTCATTCCAAAACTAGCTAAGTGTTCAGTCTGTCCATTCTTCCTCATGTGCGCATTCCTATCCAAATTTAGTGTGTAAACCCTACTCTCTCTCGCATGTGCATCCTCATGCACCTCTCTTCTGTAATTCCTCTTGTGCGTCTTGCTTGTCTGTTCTTAGGGACTTAGTCATTTTCCATACTAAACATTACCCCACACTTGCTTCATTTCTGCCCCCATAAATGGGTAATCTGAGTAATCACTATGTGAATAAAGAATAAAGAATCTTGCAGCCATGAAGAATAAAAGAATGTTTGTCGTTGCCAAAAGAATAAAATAATTTTGTCATTGTGTAAGGAGGATGGGAAAATCCTTATTCAATGATGCTTCAATTGCATTCCATCCCTCCACCTCACTCGAGATTTTTTAAACAAATCCCTAATGATTGTACCGACTTCTTCAAATGTTAGCTCTTCACCCTTGGCTTTGAATGTGTCAACCAAATTTTCCAACTATTTGCCAAGGTCTGTCAGCACGTCCATTCTGCGCATTACCTGGGGATACAATTCCTTGAGCTTATTCTTTATAGAGGTCCTTAATATATCAATAACATCACTCTTCTTCTTGACCTCTGCAAGGATCCTATCTCATTCCACCCAATTTTCTTTGTTCTTGGTTTGGAACTCCTTTAAATCTGCCTCATGAGTGGTAACCAACATGCTTCTGTCTTTACATATGTCATAGAAAACTTAGGCCATATGAACCGTGGTCTTAACTGATGCAAGAATTTAAGTGTATTGAGTTATGGTCACCTCGATCTGTTCCTTCTCTTCTTGGTTTCTACCACACAATAACTTCTTCGCAAATTCTAATGCTAGGGGTTGCTTTTACATCATGATTATGAGTGTTAAATCCTCCAAACAATGGAGGGCCATCTCATAAGTCTTTGTAGGGGGCTAACTTTGAGCGCATTAGTATGATAGAATCTGCTATCAAATCTTCCTTCTTATACACCTCACGTAAATTCCCCTTTTCCTCCTACAACTCAACCTTTAATTGCGTAATAATCTATTCTTTCCCCTTTATCTCCCTATCCCTCTTGATAATCTCCTTATTATTCTCTTCTAACTCCTTTTCCAACACTTTTATTTTGTTATTCCTCCCAAATAATATGGCCTCCACTTCCACCGATACCTTATTCAATGCATTACACGCTTTTTCATCAGTTAATTGTTGAGAATCCACTACTTGGATTCATCTCCTTGGAACTCGGTGAAGTGTGCATATCTAACAATGCCCCTATATTGAATTTGAACTCGGGTTCATTAACATGGGACTCAAACACCCAAGACAACATCTTTCTTGTGCGTGGCAAGGTAATTTCCTTGTCAAAATATGACCAACAAAAATTTGGTCTTTCGGTACTATAATTTGGTAACGAGTGTGCAATACTTTGTTGGGATCTACATCATAGGACATAATAGGCCCTTGTGGGATGTACACGTGTCTTCCACCCATGCGTGCACCCTTTGGGAAACCTATCACCAAACTTGTTTCTCCTCCCAAACTCCCACCTTTCTCTTTTTCTTCTTCCTCTTCAGCGACTGCGCTCCACCTCCTGATTGACCAAGGTATCTATAATCTTAGCTGATTCTCATTCTACAATGGTCTCTATCTCTAGGTTAGGAGACACATGTAGTATCTTGCACATTTGTTCTAACTTATTCTTCTCCATCCACTTATACTTCTCTAACCTCCTTTGAAGGCACAATCATATCCTCATTAGACTCATGCACATTATATACGAGGGGGTTCTTCTTAGGCTCTCATTCTTCCTCCCCCTCTCTCCTCTTTGTGCTTCAAGGTCTCTATTTCTTCGAGTCAAAATCTGAACTACCTTTGGTTTCTTCTTCACCAGAGACTTTCCTTTTACTAGGGACATCTTCCTTTGAGTATAAGTACTCATAGATGCATCTATCTCCTTTTTCCCTATGGTTTGGCCTTCCTAAGCGCTCGACACCCTGCTTGTTGTAGGAGTATCATCCATACTCCTCTTCTTTGTCTCAACATTATTTCTCCCTAAAGGGTCCTCAAGTATACTTACATCATCCTCTAAATATGCACCTTGTTCAAACTTCAGCCACAAATAAATATACACCCTTGTTGCAGTGGCCCCAACAATTGGTATTGTAATAGGATTGATCATTTGTATGTCATGTGAGACATACCTTTCCACATATGTGTGCTTATTTGAGTAGACAAGTGTTCGGCACAACTCGCGATGCTCTGATCTACAGTACTTAGATCAAATCTCAACTTATTTGCCTCTTTGAACCTGTTAACCGTGCTTTGGAAGTACTACATTTGTAAAGGAAAATGGTAATTTACACCATGGGATCTTGGTGCCATCAGTAAGAGTGAACCTGCCAATGCAAAATTGTTGGTAAACTACAAATTCAACCTCATCTTTTACCAAGGCTAGTAGTTGCTCTGGGATCCTCCACTCGGTGCAAAGGCATCACACATCTACTTGTACCATTTATCTATGTGTGCCTTGTATGTCAGTGTCATAGTATCACAAGTATAAGCCACAAATCTCTTAGCGAGGAGGGGTCTTCTTTAGGGTACTCCCATATGTTATTGTTCGACCCATCGGGCACCCCAATCTCAGAGAATATGATCAAGAGAAAGATATTTCCATACATTATCTTGTCTCCATCTCACATAACATCAATTATATCCTTTGCAATGAAGGCCGAGATGTTGTAGATGGTCCCCTCAGCTATCTTCTTGCATACATTCAACCACCTCTTATTAACTTGGGTCCACCTTTCATGTCCACTTAATTTGGTAAAGGGAGCATGACCATCTTCATCACTAGATTATTGATCTTTGAGATATCAAAGGTGCGCCCACCTTTCTTATACTCATATTCCTTAGTTATTTCTTTGACAACCTCATTATCACCCAAGTCATCATCAAATGACTCCCCAGTACAGATGAGTCCAGTGAACTTTGAGATTAATTGTGGGGTTATGTGCATTCTCCTTCTAGCAAAGTAAAAATAATCTTCATGTACACACGACATTAGCCACTGGTACAATCTCTCATGCTGCTAAAAATGGTAGTTCATACAATTGTAATAATCCAACCTTCTCCAAAGTCCTCTACACCGAGTCATCATACATTGGTTTATCATCGACCGTCCTCTTTCCTATAGGTTGAACCAGTTCCAAAGTCATGTCCTTCTCAGTCTAATCGGTTCGATGGTTATAATCACTTATAACCATTTTCCTTACGTGGGACACCCACTCCATCCCCATCAATACCCCATATGGGTATTGCATCTCTGAATACCATTCCTCATTGAAATTTTTTGCCGCACTTGGTTTTTCCTTGCCCTTGCCCCTTTTCTTGGGTGAAATAGTTACTTCCCTCCTTGGTGTCATTCTTGGTCGGGTACTTGTTAGTTTTACCTTGTGCTTTGGTTTCCTTGATGCCTCAAACCTTTAACCACAACTCTCCTATGTAAATTATGCAAGCCGTGCCCTAGTTTTCAAAACCCTAACTAGAAAACCTTCCTTTCTTCACACTACATTGTTCAAACCCACAAAAATTATTTCACAAACTCACTCTACACACGACCATGTTCTTCTTCACAATCTGGTTCTCAAATATTTACCTTCGCAATCGATATTTTTCCAATACTCTCAAGGATGCCCTAGTTTGCACAAGCTCATTCACAATTTTTCACAAGGTAAAAATGATTTACCACGACCCCTTATTTATTCAATTTTTTGTCATCACAATTCTGCCACCTACCATCGTCTTCATGCAGCAATAAATTGAGATTTTTCTTCCTTTCCAAACACGTTTCCACCGTGCATCGATGTCCGTAACCTCGGCAACCTTTTGGCGTGTAAAACTACACTGATCGTAGATCTCCTTACGTGTGCTCTCAACACTGAAGTACATCAACCATTGCATCCTATTCCAAGTAGTTCTCTCTACCGCTTGCCTACCTCATGTTTCTCTGTGCGTTCATTCCTGTACATGGATTTTTCCTTTGGCATCGTCCTTATTATCACCATCTTCCTTATGACACCTTATCATTTTCCAACAACCATTATCACCACCACTATGCATGCCCCTCCAATACTTAGGACTCCTATCGTACACTCTTGTTTCCTTTCTATTCCTTTGACCTACCCCACACTAAAGGTATGTGTGGTCCTTTATGCATTAATTTAAGTAGATAATAATCAACTCTTTGCGTGCAAGTGTACGTATTACACAAAAAACTGAACTAAATTGACAAAATAGAGCAACGATGAAAGGAAACACATATAAAGAAAATACATTAAGGAAATCTAAGCTAATTGGAAATACTACCTTATTACAAACACCAAGAAGACTTATTTATATTAGGGCTTCAACTTACTCCCTTTGAAATAACCAAGAAATCATGTTGTTGGGCCTCAAAATATTGGCTAAGTACCAAAGGGCGTGTGCGCACGTAAGACTAGTAAAGAAGAAGGGCGCGCAGGGGAAACACATGCAGGATAGGGGTTTTAGAAGGGTTTAGTAGAAACCATGGTACATGCACAAGGTAAAACAAAGGATCTCAGGACTTAGCCATATTTAGCTCTCCAAGAAGCACTTGAGGAAAAACGTGACTGACTAGGCATGCTTTGAATGCATAAGGTGCCATCCTGGCAACTTGCTGTCAAGAAAAGAATATACCATGCATAGAAAATTCTCGAAAGACATCATTACAAAAAGTGGAGAGCTCGGATCAAAAGAAGCATGCTCTATTGGAGGACCACATGGACACTTGGAAAGTAATGTGCTCCTAGAGGGAAGGCATGACGGTCGATGCTAAACCTATTTATGGATATGCTCTAGAGACACATAGGGACACACTTGAATAGAGAGGGTTTGATGAGGGGAAGCTTCAGGATCATCATAGAGAGGATGAAAGGTGAAGCCTTGCAGGAAAGAGTAGGAGGTTATAAGGGTTGGGTTACCATTAGAGGGTTATAAGAATGATATCATATCTAGAGGGATGGGTCTGTGAAAAATTATGTAATAAGGGAAGCATAGCTAGGGTCTTTGATACATGAGTCATGTTTGTCTTGATACATTTGGTTTGTTATGACCCTTTTGAATGTAATGTGGTTATTGGAACTATGATCAATATAAATATATGTCTTTGTTCTAAATATATTGTTCATGGGTGCAAACCTAGTATCTTTTCTTTATGTCATGACTCAAATCTACTCTCTGTATGATGTTTCTTTTATCTGAATAGGTATATTAATATAAAAACTCATCCCATGACTTCAGAATGCATGCATGATCATTTAATTTTCTACATTTAGTTTGTTATCAATGGCATCCTCTTCTCACAATGCTCACATAAAGGAGGGCTTGACACCCGTGCATGCCTCGGGTGAGCACCTAGTGCCCACTAGGTGATAGGTTGATGTGCATGGGGTTAAAGTGATGTTTGAAGGGAGGACAAAAATGACTACATCTTGGTTCCGTTGTTGGGACAACCATTATGACAGCCATTGGAACAACACCACTAAAACAACCATTAGAGGAGCCGAGAAAAATCCTTCTATTCATGTGCCCTAGCTGCAGAACCCTAACTTGGAATACTCTTCCGCAAGATGGTACACTCCAATGAAACCTTCTTCCCTATGCCCATGTACTCCTTCCACTCTGGTTCGTAGATCACCCTAGTCACACACTTTATATTTTTCACTCTTCTTCCTTCACACAAATATTTCTTTGCGGATGCCCTAGTTTGGAAGAGCTCTTCAATATCATAATAACAAGGTAAATAATAGTGTGCCCGATCCTCTACTTATAGCTTTTCCTTCTTTCCCACAATAAATGTTATGCCACCTACCACCATACTTTAGCATTAAATGTGAATTTTTCCACTAAATCTGATCTTAAGCGCTCTTGCCCACATGCCCAATCCTACGCAAAAATCTCTACAACCTTCTCACATTCAAAAATCCTTACTTGACTAAAGATTCTTATGCGTGCATCCAAAACACCTTGAAGGAACTTCTTCAATCGACTGATTGTTTCCCTCACCTACCTCATGTTATTCATGCACTTCTCATTCTTTGTACATTGTCCTTGTAAAGCCTTATCCTAACACTAAATTTTCTCATCCACCTTTTTGCATGCACGCTCTCCTACGTTCTAACCATTGGGACAACCATTGGATATAATGACTACCATCTTCGTTATGACACCTTATAATTTTCCAACAAACATTATCACCACCACTACGCATGCCCCTCCCGTACTTAGAAATCCTATCGTGTGCTCTTGTTTCCTTTATATTCCTTAGACCTACCCTCACTAAAGGTATGTGTGGTCCTCTGTGCATGAATGTAAGTAGATAATAATTATCTCCTTGTCGCAAACATGCTTATTAGACAACACACTAAACTAAATTGACAAAGCAGAGAATGATGAAAGGAAACACATATGAAGAAAATACATTAATAAAATCTAAGCTAACTGACAATATTGCCTTATTACAAACACCAAGAAGACTTATTTATAGTAGGGCTTCAACCTACTCCCATTGAAATAACCGGTAAACCATGTCCCATTTAGCACCTATAATTGGAAAACACTGAATCAAGTATATAAGTCACAACATACGGTCCCAACCAATGCACTTTGAGCTTCCAAGAATGGCACAAAAATTTGGAATCATACAGAAGAACCATCTGTCCAACTTCAAGCTTCTTATCCTTAATATTCCTATCATGCCATGCCTTCTCTTGGCCTTTTGTCTTCTGACTCCATTTGGCAATAACATGCCTTTCATCCAACTACATCAATTTATCAATATGCTCTTCAAGTGCATTTTTATCACCAAAACCTCCTATGCATGCAATACGCATAGAAGGTAGCATGAATTCTACGGGAAAATAGCCTCCGCGTTAAACACCAACTAAAAGGGTATGGCTTTGTTTAATATTTTGTAAGTTATCTTGTATGCCCAAAGTACAACAGAGACTTTATCATCCCAGTCCTTCCTTTCAACATCAAAAATCTTAGTCAATGTATGTCCCAATATCTTGTTGAAAGCCTTAGCAGTTCCATTTTCCTGTGGGTGATAGGGTGTTGTTTTATGGTTTATCACCATAAATTATGCCAACATTATCCTGATGGTCTCATTAAGGAAATGAGTACCCCTATCACTTGTTGAACTCAATGGACATCCATACCTGCTAATAATATTCTCCCATAGAAACCTTGCTTCCGTAGTTGCCATGCAATCTTTTGTAGGTGTTGCTTCGGCCCACCTTGTAAGACAATCTGTACAAGTTATAGTGTAGCGCGATCCAATCTTATGGGCGGGTGGGGAAATAGGACCCAAAAAGTCAATTTCCCACTTTTCAAAAGGTTCTGCACTAGTAATAGGACTCAAAGGAATTTCATCTTTATGCCTAGGATTTCTAAGGCCCCAACAATGGTCACATAACTTACAATATTATTTACAATCCTTATACGGGGTTTTTGCCACCATAGGCCAACCAATACAATCTTGTGCACATTAGCATTTCCTACATAATGTCCACCTGTAATACCATCATGAGATTCCTACATAATAGCTTCACGCTCATGCTCAAGTACACACCAACATAAAAATTCATCCCGATCTAATTTGTATAAATCTCCACTGATCAACATATAAGGCATGGTGCATATGGAAAGTTGTTTCTTCTCCAAACTCTTCATACCTTCAAAGCCACACCATATGTAAAAATACAACAATTTCCTCTAAGTCGGAGGAATGTGGTTCAACCTAAACAATTGTGCATCCGACATTGTGTCCTCAATGCTCTACACATCCTCACTTGAAATTGATCCTTGATAGATGATCTAGTCCATAATTTCTCTTTCTGACTTAACCACCATTTTAAAATCAAATTCTTGAAACGAAAGAATCCAACAACATATGTGCCCCTAAAAATGAGCTTTTTCACTAAATACTTAAGTGCCATGTCATCTCGTATAAAAGATAAAAGGTGTTACGGATAAGTATTGTCTAAACTTATGCAACACATAAATCATGGAAAAGGCCTCACACTCTGTAGGTGGGGTTAACTTCCTTCTTGCAAATTAAATAGGATGATCAACAATACCATCTCCAGGTGGACTAACACTGCGCTCCAATGGCCATATGAGAAGTATCAACATGCACATGAAATGACTTATCCCAAGAAGGAAAGTGAAAAATAGGTGATTTAGTAAGCCTTTCCTTCAATGTCTCAAATGTGCGTTGTTGCGCTTCACCCCAATGGAACTTTCCCTTACTCTTCAACAATTCCTCCAAGGGCACAGAAATCCTAGCATAACCTTTAATAAAATTCCTATAATAACTTGTGTGCCCAAGAATCTGTGCACCTCACTCTGGTTAGTAGGTTCTTCTAAGCCCAAAATAACAGCAACCTTAGCAGGATCTACCAACAAACCTTCTTTATAGATAATATGTCCCAAAAAGTTCCAAAGGGTGTAGCAAAAACACACTTCTTAATGTTTAAGGAGATGCTCAACTATTGGCACCTCTCAAACATAAGTCTTAAATTATCACAATGATCTTTCACCAGCCCATAAATTGTCTAATCATCCAAGTAAACCTATAAGAACTTATGAATGAAGTCCTAGAATGCTTGCACAACAATGCATGAAAATACTGCAGTGCATTCTTTAATCCAAAAGGCATAAATATGTATGCAAAAATTCCCATTCAATGGTGAAAATTGTCTTCTCTTGATCCTCTTTAGCAATCCTCACCTAATGATATCCCAAAACCCATTAGTGAAGGAGTAAATTTCGCGCCTTGCAACACCTTCCATAATTTCCTCTGTAAATGGTGTGGGAAAGGGATCTATTACACATGCAAGATTTAACTCCCTATAATTCACCCAAATTATTATCCTTCCATCTTTTTTTATGCTTAGCACCATAGGGCTAACCCACTATGACTGCTTAATGGGCTCAATTTCTTCCTTTAGCTTGACGGTCGATTAAGATTCATCCCGTAAGGCCTCTTCTTATTCGGGCGTGCACCTTCCTTTAGCTTGATCCTCATCTCACCCAAAGAGTGATGTACTGATTTTAACTCATGATAACCTCTAGGAAATAAGTCCTGGAAGTCACGCAAAAACTCAATTATCTTTGCGACTTTTGAGTCGACTAGTAATCACCGATGATGGCCTCCTTAGGTTCAGCATCTGTCCTAATTTTGACCTTCTTCATTTTCATAGGCTCATGATACATGCGCACCTTCTCTCTCTGCACCTTTGTCTAAGACCTTGTGTATACCATCAGTATGCTCAACATCCAAATTCTCCACTTCTTCTTCATTAATTACGTAGATCATCTTACCTTTTTATTTTTCTAGGTAGGCGCACCCAAGCTATTCTGCATCTCTTTCTTCTTCTTAAAAATGCATCTCTGATCGACTCACCTAGTAATTCCTGAATAAGTTCCTTAGCCTTTGCACTATCTCCCATAGTCAAGTGCATCATAACTTGTAATGCCTCATTCACTGGAGGTTTAGTGGAAAAATGGTCAAAGGGCTGAATCATACCTACAATCAGTTCTTTCCAATTCCTATTTCTCTATTCAATTCTACATAAACATACCATGCGCGTGCGTAACCTCACAAGGTGAAGTAGAACTTGTGCACCCACAATGAAGGTGGTAAGGCCTCCTACCCCTCTATCCAGAGTCTCTCACACTACTGAACGTGATGCAAAGCAGAATCCTTCCCATGGAATTCACATGTTTTGGTAGGTGCATTGCTCTGAAGAAATCTAGTAGAGAAGGCAATTCTCACTTCTCACCACTTTAAAAGACCATATCTATGTACCATCCACTAGTGCGCGACTGTTCGACACAAGTTATATACCAGCATATTCCTTATTTCCACTTGGTTTAAACATTGGTCTTCCATGGCGTGTGAAAATACCCTACGATTTCCCTCACCAGTGTACGTTGGTACTTGGTTACTACACAAATGCGTAACACAATGTGACCTACTTATGTGTGTGATTGCACTCTTCATCTCATGCCAAATAATCTCATAAGTCCTATGTGCTTAGTTGTCACATGCAACACTTGTAGTATCACTCATAGACTGTGCATCATCCCATTGAATAACTCCTTCCTTTGATGGCTCAAGTACTTCAGGATCTCTAATGGTGCGCACATAAATTCTGTTTAAATCCTCTTCACTCAAAGGTTCTACATAAGGTGCAACTTTTCTATATGTCAAAGGAATGATGACACACTCTTCCTTGTTCTCAAAACTGATATATCCTTTATTAAAGCACAAATTAACATTATTTGCATAACACCAAGGGTGCCCAAACAATGTTGAAAAACTATTTTCCTCGATAAGTGCCAAGACCTAAAATTCCCTAGTAAACATGGCCCGTTGTATAATAATAATAACGTCCTTAAAGACTCTAATGGGCATGGATTTAGTCCTATTTTATATAAACTACACATTTGAAGATGGTTGCAATGGTGGCTTCCCCTCCGATTCCACACATATGAGGTGAGTACATTCACTTCTGCACCTGTATCAATTAAAATGTTACTCAACAACCATCCGTCAACAACTGCATTCAGAGTGATCTTTTTGTCATAATCCAAATTATGAGGAGGTAAGTTAACATGTAAATTGTGTCTCTCGTGCTGAACTCCAACACGACATCTTCCCCTTAGCCATTCACCCAAGAAAAGAATGATGTTTTCTTGTCACGATATCTTATAAACCTCCTTAAAATTGTCAACATCCTTCCCGAGGAAGCTCAACTAAATGTACCTTCTTTAGCTTCCGTGACTATTCTTTTAAGCATTGTATCTCACCCTGCAAACTTCTAATAACTTCCATGGTTTCTTGATATACTTCTTTCTAATGAGTAGGGTTTGGATACTTTGCATTCAATACCTCCTCTTTTTTAATAATAGGCTTCTACTTCGGAACTTCCCTGGTGTGTGTAGCCTCGTAACATGTAGTGCCTAAGACAGGAAACATCTTAGGATCAGGTGCTAACTTTGGCATCCACTGATCTTCCACAACGTCGTTGTACTCTAACCATTCCCACACCCTTATCCTGCTTTTGCTTCTTGCTCAGGTGATCATATAAATCTAGGCATTCTTCATAATTGTGGTTCTTTCTGCAAAAGGAGAAAATAACATTTTGAGGGCATTCACGCCTATAGTGATAAGGGGATCCACATGTATAATAGGTCCCACGAGGAAATTCACTTCATCCACCACCGTGACCTCGGCCTCTGAAGCCTCCACGGTAGCCTCTACCTCTACCTCTACCACCTCCATCAGAGTGCCCTTCATTGTAGTTATCATGGTTCTCACCCTTCTTCTTGGAATTTTTTGCAACACTTGTCTAATGTACACCAGTATCGATGACATCATGAATCTAATCAATAAACTTTCAATTCTCTCAGATTATCATATGTGGTAGATATACAAATCTTACAATATAAAGATACGTTCTTCCTTATCATGCGTTGCAATAGTGGGCACCTAATTGAATCATGATCCAAGTGATAGATCTCACATTCTAGCAACATGGCACATACAAATTTACAAGGGAAACTATCCTTGGTATGTCCTTCAAACTCACAATATGTACACCAAATACCAATGTGTGTCTCATGAGCTGAATTAGCTGAAAAATTCTCCAACTGCTTTGCCATCGCTGCAATCCGAGCTTCCAAAAATGGGCTAACTCCAGTGTCTACAATCCCAAATTCCTTAGTGCGCAGATCTACCTCAAGCACCTCATGCGGTTTTGTATAAGTCTTGTGGGAGAGTGCTCTTCTAAAAGGTGTGATCAAACCTCCAACGATCCATTGAGCATGCTCGGGCTCAGTGAATTCATACGAAAAACTTTGATAATAAGGTTTTAAAGTGGACATCATACTCCTTTATGCTCTCAACCATGCCCTGTTTGATGTCCTTCAGTGTGCTGATGATCTTCTGCTCAAACTTAGGTATGTGAAATTCTTCTAAGAAAGCATCACACAACGCGGTATAGTATACACAAGTCTAGTTTAGATCATATTTCTTGTACCAACTATGCGTGTGCCCTTGCAAATTAGTTGAAAATTGGCTTGCCTTACACTCTAGAGTTGTAATCCCCTTAGCATGCCATAATATTTCACACATATGCACGTGCTCAGTTGCATCTTCAATTCCTCTATATTCTAGGAGACAAAGAGACATCTCAAAATATAATTGCTGGGGTTGGTGTAGACCGTGCCCACCAGATCCAGAACCTGTATTGCCTCATGTGTTTCCTCCACCTCTAAAACCACCAGATCCTCTAGATCCTAAGCCACCTAACCCTCATGATGCTCCTCCTATAGCAGGTAATAGACCAAAGGATGTGTTGCCTTGTATTCCAACAATTTTTCTAAACTTAACTCCCATGGTCTATGAAGTTGTACTACTTCCAGACGTAATACAAACATTCTACATGCCCATATTCTATGTTGAGGACACACTAGAAAATATACCTCGAACCGGACCTCCAAATAACATAGACAACAACTAAGCCATCATAGATGAATAAGCTACTTGATTAACTCATGAAATTTATGGAAAATTAAATCTATCTGTCATTTACTCTACTACCCACACTAGCTTGCTTACTAGTGACCATCGTAGAAAATAGAAAACCAAGCACAAGGGCTAGGTCATTAAGAAGGATCAAATGTGCACACGTAGTCCTTGTAATTTCCACTCGACATGCTCTCATCTAAGGTCGAAGAGGGTTCTATGTCATGATTACCCAAATGGGGGAGTTCCAGGATGATCTAATTCCACATCCTTTGCATGAGCTTTAAATCCTTTGTGAGCCATCTCTCTCCAAAATTCCATTCATTCTCGCAAGTTCACACTACTTCTCTAAATCCCTCTTACGTGCATCATTAATCTTAAGCCACCTTTCTTCTTTCTGCCTTTCCACTATCATGTCCATCATCTTTCACCACACCTGCTTCTTCCCCCACGCATGGTGGGGTTTAGCTAGCCATTTGGCGTTGTTCTAAATCTAGAGTCTTGATCAAGATATTAATTGCTAAAGGTATAACGTGCGAATAAGATCCTCTAGGTTCATGCAAGAACTAAAACTCAATAACCTCTGGACAGGAATAAGTAGAAAATACGTACTCCGAAATGTATCTATTGAAAACACCACTCCACGAATGATCTACAACATGTGTCCAAGTCGATCAACATCATGTAGAGCCTAGAATTCTTCTTATGTCCAAACAAGCGTTCTAAACCTCCACCTCGCTTCGATGCATAAGCTATCGACCACTCATATGGGAAAACATGAAAAAACATCTCATAGAGTTCATAGTACATATTCTGCTTCAACCCACGTGCATGCATCAAAATTAGGTCATGTGTTAAATCTATGAACATACTCTTCCTCTAAATTTTCTAACCAATCCTCAATACTTGCCAATGTCAACCGCACGCGTCTTCATCATACAACATCTTGAAAAACAACTCAAAAGATGTCCCAACAATGGAATGAAAATGTAGTCTATTATTTCACCAATAGCCCAAGGTGCATTGACACATCAACCGTGCATAACCCGAGCATTCACCAAGTGCGCGCAGGGTATCGTCCCTCTTTTATGGAAGCTTATTCCAGGAGCTAACATGATCATACAAATATTCTTGATCCATAATATCCATTCAAGATAAAGCACAACATGAAATAGATCTAGATCTTAACCATATGTAAATTTAACTCATACAAGAATCAAGATTAAATTCACCATGCAAGAACCAATCAAAGATGTGTATACAAGCAATATCCAACCACAAATATCCATTATATTAATTTTTGTAAAACACAAAAGCTGAATACATACATAGTAATGTTACCATAAGTCATGCGCTCACATAAACGAACAACATAACTCTAATAAGACATGGATCATAATCCTAAACGATGCAAATCAATCAACACACACACACACACACACACACACACACACACACACACACACACAGTGGGGACTTTCCCTTCACCGCCTAGTCATTCTCAAAATAGGCTATATGCTAAGAATAGCCATGCGCCACTACAAGATAATCACAAAAGCATGCAAGATTTCCTAATAATATATTTTCTTTAGTTAACTCCTAGTTCAGATCCTATTATTAGTCAGTAAACGATGCATGTCACTTGGTCTTCCTTCACATGAGATCTATCCCAAAATAGACCTTGCTTGAACTATAAGTCTTCTTTCTTTAATCTTATCTTCAAAACCTTTCTTGCCGCTACTCCAAGTCTATATTTAGCTTTTCGTTCCAAAACGGCTAAGTGTTTGGTCTGTCCATTCTTCCTCGTGCACGCATTCCTATCCAACTTCAACACACAAACCCTATTCTCCTTGTGCACGTATCCTCATGTGCCTTTCTTCTATAATGCCTCTTGCACATGCTAACCTATGTTCTCAAGGACATAGTCATTTTCCATGCTCAACAAGCCGTAGGAGTTTCATACATTCCTTCACCCTTTTCTTCTCATGAGCACTTACCTTTTAGGATATACACTCCCTTATCAAGCATTGGTCCTTTACCCATTTGTGTATTAGTAGTTACATCAGATGGTTCACCTTTATCTTCACTCTTATGTGCATCAACAATGTCATTTCCTACTTCCTATTCTTCCAACCCTTCTTCATCATGTTGTAATTATTTTCCCTGAGGTTCCTCTACATCTAGAATGTCAATAGGGGTCTTCTACGCGTTGTCTTCTGATTGCTCACCCTCACTATCCTTCGTGGGGATGTACTTGCACCTTTTATTTACCAGTTCTACCTTCATAAGAGAGTTTCTAGGTGACCTCCTTGGTGGTTGTGATGGCCCCGCACCCGTGCCTTGAGTCCTTGTACATTTTCCTTGCCTCACTCTTCAATTCTATAATCCTGATGGAGTTATTTCTCACCTCGAACTAAGGATCTTTTGCATGGTTGTGCAAGTTTGAGCTCAACATCTTCCTGGTTCGTGACACTCCATGCTTGTCCATCAATTCCCAGGTATATAAAGTTTCATTCGGCATAGTGCTCTAGAAACACGCCTTAGAAATTTCTTGGGGTCATCCAAAAAATCCATATGTGGCGACCTTGGTGTCCATATCTTTTTAGGGATTTTATCTTTTTTCTCTTCTTTGTCGTGGTAGAGGTGCCTGCACTTGTTCCATCTCATGCACCCTTTTCTTCCTTGATAACATAATTTTCATTAGTTTCCATCTCTTCATGTGTATCCTATTCCACAGGTGTTTTTTCCTTAGATGAACTCCTGCTTTGCTTCTCCTCTCGTGGCACGCAAATGCCTTTGATCCTCAACCTTATTTTTGGCCAAATGATTAGCCCATTCTTTCTCAACCTCCTCATGCAAGGATTATCCTTTCTTTTCCAAATCAGGTTCCTCACTTTCCTTTGTGGTGGAGACACCTTCACCCCTTCACACTTGAATTTTTCCTTCTCTCAGTATTGTCTTGTGGTGGCTGAGATGATCCAAAGACCACCGTTGCTTCTTATTGTGTAGTACATCTTCTTATGCCCCGAATGATCAAGTTTACCTTCCTCTTCTCATTCTTCCTCTTCAAAGTGGTGTTTTCACTCATTCATTTCAATGGTGGCACCATAGTTTTTCTGGATGTGGGAATGTAGAATGTATAACCTCCATCTCCACTCCTACTTGGGTCTTTAGCCTCAACACCATGAATATCCTACTTATCAACCCCTTAATTGTAACATTCGGATGGGGGTTCAAGTTTGGCTTGTTAGGATCTAGCATCTCTAAGTATGTGGGCCTCGCATCATACTTGTATGTCATGCACAAGATGTACAAGTCCTAGTCAACCTTATCAGCATCAAAGGTTAACTTCTATGTGTTTTTATGTTGTTCATAGAAAACTTGGAGTATTAGAAAATGAATGTGAATAGGAGCTTGTACCAAGGTCCCATCTCCCCATATTCCATTCTAAATCAAAAGTGCGAAGATATAATGTTGCATTACTATGAACCTTGTATTCTCCCCAACCTCTGTAAGCGTAACTCACGCGGAATGTGCCACTCGTTATCAAAATCCCCACACAACCTATTATACCACTTATTAATTATGGACTTATACACATTCATAATCGTGCTATCACATGTATAGAAAGTAAATTATACTGCAGGGGATTTGTTTACAGGTGGGTAAACCCACATATCATCATCTAGACCATCTGGTACTCCAATCTCCCAGAAGATGATGAGGAGGATCGATCCCTAAGTTATCTTCACTCCTTCATTTTGCACCCTTGCCTCTTCAATAATTCCCTCTGTAATGTATTGTGCAATGTTGTAGTGTGCCTTGTTTTCCATTTTGTGTGTAAGGTATAAATTTTATTTTACGTCACCATCTTTTCGAGGCTCCCAATTTACAACTTACTAACTTGATGCAACCCTAGTGTTAAGATTTGTGAGGTTATCAATAGTCATTGCCATGAATCCTTTCTCATATTGCAATTGAGCAGCCCAATTCATCGATCTTCACATTATCACATAGGTCCAGTCCCATATCCACTCATGTACTCCTTAACCTTATGAATCAATCAATAAGTTTTTCTCGTAATTTGCATCCTCTGCCCGCAAAATAAAATAAATCATCATGCATGCTAGACATGAGTCACTAGTATAAATGTGTAGGCTTCACAAATAAGGGTAGTTTTAAAAATCATGAGACTCCAAATTTCTCCAAGTTCTTCCGTAATAGGTCATCAACCAAGATTTGCCCTTCCTTATTTATCCCTAGAAGCTTCGTAACATATCCGCCTTTAATGTTTATTTGTGCCCCGAAGCTGTGTGGTTATACTCACTAATTTTACACTTGAGCAGTTGTGAGTTCCAAGTCTGAACCCTAAGAACTACTAGAGGGAACTTCATTTTTGAGTATATCTCCACCAGGGGCTCCTCTACCTCTAATTCAACCCTATTTGTGTGATGCTTTCTTCCGGTCTTAGGTGTCATCGTGCCTACAAATCCTTGCCTTAGGTACTCTTTCTCAACAAACTTACTTTTTGCTATCTCGAGCACTTTGAACCGTAGCCGTTTAAAATCACCCACAAATATTTCTCTTCATGCCCTAACTGCTGGCTCAAACCCATCTCGTCACAAAGAACAACACAACCTCGTACTCATGCTGCTATGGTTTTCTCTTATTTTCTCTCACTCTTTCACATAAAGTCATTCGATAGCTTAATTGCTAAGTTCTCTTCGAATGCAAGGTAGCAAATGACTTTGACTTGCCCACTTTTTATAATTTTTCGTACCTCACCAAATTAATTTTTCCACTTAACTCATGCTTTAAATTTTTTAAGTTACTTTCTTAATAAAGTAAATTTTCCAATTTTTTCTTTATTACGTAGCTTCCTTTTGCACGTTATAGTCGTAACCTTTTGCGCACCCTAGTAATTTCTAAGCCACATACCTCTTTCACGTGCATCCTCGCGCCAAGTACATAATCCTAAGTGCCATATACTAAGTAGTTTATCATGTTTCTTCCTAGCTTGTATTACACTACATGATCACTCTTCTTGCGCGGTCTTCAATATGAGAAATTTACTTAAGAGAACCTTCATCCATAGCACATGTAACACCTTTCTCTCTCGTGCCAATCTTTCACAGGATACACTTGACCGTGCAGCAACTCAGTATCAAATATGATGCCAATAGTTTTTCTCTTATGCCTGATCCACCCCACACTAAAATTATGTATGGTCCTCTCAGTGCATGCAATCAATATATAGTAATCGATTCTTACACAAAAGCACACTTATTACAACAAAATAAAGAACTAAATTGACAAATCATATCAATGATTGAAAGTAAAGACATGAAAGGGAAGTCTAATCTAAATGACAAGACTACCTTTTTACAAGCACCAAGAAGGCTTATTTATAGTACAACTTCAACCTACTCCCATTGAAGTAATCTCAACATGGTGCCATCCAACACTTGCAATTGATAAGTGCCTGATTTAAGTATCTTGGTTACTATAAAATTTCCCAACCAATGAACCTTCAAGTTCCCTGGGTGGTAGAAAAACTTTGAGTCATAGAGAAGGACCATTTTTCCAACTGCAAATGTCTTGTTCTTAATGTGCCTATCATGCCATGCCTTTTGTCTCACCTTTTTAGTCTTCTGGCTCCAATGTGTAATGGTGCACTACTCATCTAATGGAATTAGTTTATCAATGCACTTTTCCATAACTTGTTCATCATCTAGTCCACCTGCGCATGCAATATGCGGGGATGGTAACATAAATTCAACCGGAAATATAACCTCTGTGTCAAACACCAAATGAAAGGGTGTGGCCTTATTCAACCTTTTCCAAGTGGTCCTATAATTTCAAAGTACAATTGACACTTTATCATCCAAATATTTTCTTCCAACATCACAATTTTTTGTCAATGTATATCCCAAAATCTTGTTGAAAGCTTCTATAGTACCATTAGCTTGTGGGTGATAAGGAGTAGTCTTATGGTGTGCCACCATAAACTCTACTAATAGAATTATGATTATCTCATTCAAGAAATGAGTTCCTCTATCACTTGTCAAGCTTAATGGGCAACCATACCTGCTAATAATATTCTCCCATAAGAATCTTGCTACTGTGGCTATTGTATAATCCTTTGTAGGTGTTGCCTCTTCCCACCTTGTCAGATAATCCGTATAAGTAATAATGTAGCACGCACCAATCCTTTGTGCAAGTGGAAAAATAGGACCTACAAAGTTAATAGCCCACTTTTTAAAAGGCTCAACACTTGCAATAGGCCACAAAAACATATCATCTCTACTTTTAGGCTTCCCAAGGCTTTGAAGATGAGCACACGCCTTAACATATTCCTTAGTATCATTGACAAATTTTCCCACCAAAATCCAACTATTAGGACTTTGCGTATTTGTAGCATTACTAGCGTAATGCCCTCCTCCGCTATCTTACCATGAGCTTCTTCCATAATAGCATCACACTCATGCTCCAAAACACAATGACATAAAGATTCATCACGAACCAACATGTAAAAATATCCACCAATCAACTGATATGGTGTGACACGTATGCAAGTTGCTTCTTCTCCAATGTCTTCATTCCGCTGTGCACCTATCCAAAGTGCGTAAGAAAACTGTAATATCTTGCAAATCTATGGGTGCATAGTTTAACCTTAAAAGTTGTGCATATGGCATTGTGTCCTCGGTTCTCTGTGACCTTTCCAAAATTGATCCTTGATAAATGATTAGGCCCTGAATTAATATTTCTCAGTTTTACAACAACTGTGAAATCAAACTCTTGAAAAAAAAGTATCCACCTTCATATGCACCCTTGCAAAACAGGCTTGTTGACCAAGTACTTGAGTGCCATATGATCTGTACAAAAAATAAATGGTGTCACCAATAAGTACTTTCGAACTTATGTAGCGCGTAGATCATAGACAAAGTCTCGTGCTTAGTGGTTATATAATTCTCGTTATGTGGGGGTCAACTTCCTTCTTGTAAAACAAATTGGATGATCCACAATTCCTTCCCATGGTTGCTCCAAATTGATGCAACCTAGAATTCATTAATACAAGCCCAATAAGACCTTAGATGCACTGACACATCACTCAGCCCAGACTGAGTGCTCACTCGAAGCACGCAAAGGTACCAGGTACCTCTTTAGGTTTCCTATTGTAGGATGTTAACATGATGAAGACTTAACACATGTAGTTCCATTACTATTACATCATTCTACAGAGCATGCTAGATCTATACCTAAGGGAGAACAAAATTAAGTATTAACCATGATGAAATCAAGAACATACTAGATTTAGATACACATAGAACTAACACTTAGATTAAGCCAATTTCCTCCATTATATTAAATGCAGTAAGTACATAGAAGCTTCATTACAATAACAATAGCATACACTCATGCACATAACAAATTTAACAACATAATCTCACTATATCTCTATGTATGCACATGTCTATCTATCTACTACACATTTAGTACATACTTATAAAGGTGGGGAATTTCCCTTCACTTCTTATCTAATCCCAAAATAGGTTGCAGTATGCTAATATTAGTCACGCCAGATACAAAATAGCCACACATGCAAGTGTGCTAATGATAGACTACTATTACTTAACGACAAAGTAGTAGATCTATTTCGCTTGTGTCCATGTAAAGCACTTCGTATCTGGTCCTCCAAAATAGCTAATGTGTGACGCACAAGTCTCCAATTAGTTTGAGTGCTCCACATGCTATCTCTAAAAGATCCTTGTTGTGAAAGTGGCTAAGTCCCGAACTGTTTCGTTCCTCATGCGTGATCCTTTCCGATACTTCCACGCCTTTGAATATGCTCTGCTTCTCCCGCGTGAACCTTTTATATTTTATTTATTAAGTGTCGTGGTCTAACTGATCAACATTACCCCACACTAGTTACATTGTCGCCCCGATAATGGTTGTCTCTAAAATGAATCAAAGAATATGAATAAAAGAATAGAAAAATTAGGATGAATGAAAGAATGTTTTTAACCTACAGTTTCTTCTTCTATCACTGGAATAATCAATTCTGGATATTCCTCTTTTATTTCTACCTCTAACATCTGCCAGTCACTGAGCATGACCTCTGCCTTCTCTGGAATATCCACTGTAATTGATTCTAACTCATCTCTTGCAATCTCTCCTTTTTCATTCTGCAAGACCAACACAATGCTGGACATTGCAATCATCCTTCCCTCTAACAAATCCATCTTCTACACAATGATTTTCCCAAGCTCCTCTAACCGATCCTTGTGTGGTTCTTGGGCACGCTGTGGCCTCATGCTTCTATTTAACCATTGCTAATATTTTTACACGACCCAATGTTTCTTCCTTCATACCTTTCTAGAGCTCATTGTTCTCCTCATGGTTTTTATTTTGATGAGCACCTCTGGAACTGTACAAATGTTCAATACTTGGTCTTCCTTCTTTAGTTCTTCCCGTAGTGCTTGCAGTAGTCCTTCATATGATGCAATATTCTGCATCACTTAAGCCATTTATTGCTCTGCATCTTGTGTTGGATCCTTTGGCGTTGGCATGCGTAGAGGTTCATCTTCAAGCACTAATTCCACTAATGTACTTACATAATATATTTATGAAGGAAACATCTTAGGTACTATTGGTCGTAAGTGTGGCCTAGCCTTCATGAAATTGTCAGCAATCTCCTCTGCGATGCTAATAAACACAACTTTCTTCTTCTACACTAAGTCTCTTTCCTGATGTAGGCGTGCTATCTACTCATCCTTAATTATTATTTCTTCCCTTTATCTCCTGCCGTGGGTGCTTTCTTTGGTGCCATTTAAAGCAATCTCTTTTTCCTCCTTCTGTGACCGAGTAAGTAGAAACCCTAGTTGAAATATCCATGCCCTAGTGGAAATTGTGTGCCCTAACTCATTTGCAATGCATCTGCTTTGTTCAAAACCTTCTTCTATGGGAAAAAATATTCTCCTACACATAACCTATATCCTCACATCCGGTTTCACACTCTTTGCACCTCAACACAATTTCTTGGCTTGTTCACACTTAACCCTTTTCAAATTCTTTCAATTACAACGGTAAAAATGAAATCACATCCCGTCCTTATATAGAATTTCAAAAAGTTAGTGCATTCATTACTCCTCCACCTACCAACAATCATCTCATTAATTGACCATTTTCATTATTTCCATGAGGTACATCTTCACGCCCAAGCTATAACCTTCCAAAGGCACCCTCCTACCTTTCACCGTAGACTTCTCTTTAGCATGCTTCCATGCACCCGAGTACCTCATCACCGCACCTTCCACCGCAGCTTCCCGGCCTCTCGCTACCTCACATTATACTTGTTTCTTCATTCATTTGTTTCTATGGTCCCCATATCTAGAAGTAATCTCTGTTTAGATTATTTCAATTCTCCAACTTTGAATAAAGAACTGCATACCGCTTTGTTCCTTTCATGTGGATTTATTTTCAACAGTCCTATACCTAGATATCAATAACCACCCCACACTAAAAATATGTGTAGTCCTATGCGCATGAAAATTATTCAAATAGTAATTAGCTTCGCATGTAAACACGCTGTACACAAAACACACCAACTACATGGACAAAGTATAACAAAAAATAAGGAAACAAATTAAGGAAATGCAGAATGGAAACCTAATCTAAATGGCAATATTGCCTTATTACAAATACCAAGAAGACTTATTTATAGTAGGGCTTCACCTACTCCCGCTGAAGTAACCGGGTAACCATATTCCATCAAGGGCCTCTAACCGACAACCGCTAGTTTCAAGTATGTAAGTGATAAAATACGGTGCCAACTAATGTACCTTAAGTTTGCCTAGATGGTGCAAGAACTTAGAGTCATAGAGAAGCACCATTTGTGCAATCTCAAACTTCTTATCCCTTATGTTTCGCATGCAATGCTTTCTACCTGGCCTTATCTTATTTCGACTCCATCGTGTTATGGCTCGTTTCTCATCTAACTTGATTAAATTTTCAATCCACTCTTCCAATGCTTGTTCATCAGCTAGACCTTCAGCACATGCAATACGCAAAGAAGGTAACATAAATTCCATAGGAATAACGACTTTTGTGCCAAACACTAACTGAAATGGTATGGCCTTGTTCAACCTTTTTTATGTTTTTTGATATGCCCAAAGTATCGCAGATACTTTATCATCCCAATCCTTTCTTCTAACATCACAAATTTTTGTCAATATTTAGCTCAAAATTTTGTTGAAAGACTCATTAGTTCCATTTTCCGAGGATGATAGGGTGTAGTCTTATGGTGTGCAATCATGTATTCATCCAATAAAATTCTAATTGTTTCATTAAGAAAATGTGTGCCCCTATCACCGATAAAAATTTAAATACATCCATACCTTGTAATATATTTTCCCATAGAAACTAAGCTGTCAGTAGCCACTATACATTCCTTTGTAGAGTGCTGCTTCTACCCACCTTATCGATAATTTGTGCAAGTTATGATGTAGCGTGATCCGAGCTCTATGCGTAATTGGTGAAATAGGACCCACAAAATCTATAACCCATTTCTCAAACAGCTCTCTACGCTAGTAATAGGTCTCAGAGGCATTTCATCTCATTGACCTAGTTTTCCAAGACATTGACAATGATCACATGCCTTACAAAATTCCTTACAATATTTATATAGGGTCTCCCACCATAATCTAGTGAGTAGAATCTTACGCGCAGTGGCATCACCGACATAGTGGCCACCTGTAATACCACCATGAGCCTCTTCCATAATATATGTGTGCTCATGTTCCAATACAAAATGATGCAATACCTCATCTTGGCCTAATTTGTACAAGTCACCACTGATTAACATATAAGGTGTGGCGCGTATAGCAAGTTGTTTCTTCTCTAAGGATTTCATTCCTTCTCGGTGCCACTCCTGCTCATAGAAAGACAACAATGTCCTCTAGCTCGATGGCGCTCATTGTAACTTGTATAACTACACATTTAGCATGGTATCCACAGCTTTCTTGTGCTTCTTCTCTTGACTGTATTCTTGATAGATGGTCTGGTCCAAAATTACTTTTTCCTAGTTTTACCACAATTGTGAAATCAAATTCTTGAAATAAGAGCACCCATCGACATAAGTGCCCTTGTAGAACGAGCTTATTTACCAAATACTTCAATGTCATGTAATCTGTATAAAAGAAGAATGGTATAGCTAGTAGGTACTAGAAAAATTTATGTAGCGCATAGATCATTGACAAATTTTTGCACTCTATAGTTGTGTAATTATGTTCTGCAGGAGTCAGCTTTCTACTAGCAAAATAGATAGGATGATCTACAATACCTTCTCCAGGTTAAGCCAACACCACGCCATAGGCTCCAACATGTACATGAAATGGTTGGTCCCATGAAGGAAAACACATAATAGACATAGTAGTAAGTTTCTCCTTCAATGTCTTGAATGCGCGTTGTTGCGGTTCTCCCGATAGAACGTGCCTTTCCCTTTCGCAGAACTCTTCCAATGGTGTGGAAACCTTGGCATATCCCTTGATAAACTTTCTGTAATATCCTATGTGACCCAAAAATATGCACACCTCACTTTGATTGGTAAGCTCCTTAGGCCTATAATGACTACGACCTTTGCTTTGGATCAACATGTGTCCTAAAAGTATCCCAAATGGTGTAGCAAATATGCACTTCTTGATGTTCAAAGAGATACTCAACTATCTACACCATTCAAACATTAAGCATAGATTATCATAGTGATCCTTAACTAATCCATACACCGTCCAATCGTCTAAATATACCTGTAAGAAGTTATGAATAAATTCCTTGAACGCTTGGAAAACTATGTGTGAAAATACAATAGGCACATTTTTCATACCAAAAGGCATTACAATATAGGAAAAGCTACCCCATTCAGTAGTAAACATAGTCTTTTCCTAATCCTCTGGGTAATTCGAACCTGATGATACCCAGAGAACCCATCTATAAATGAATAGATTTCACACCCTGCAACTCCTAGTATTTCCTTAGTGAATGGCGTAGGAAATGGATTAGTTACACATGCAACATTCAACTCCCTGTAGTCCATGCATATTCAAATCCGCCTATCCTTCTTGATACTGATCACCATTGGACTAACCCATTATAACTCGTCAAGGGGCTTGATAATCCCAGCACTTCAACATTTTATCAATCTCTTCTTTGACCTTTTCGTAAAATTGGGTTTCATCTGTATTGTCTCTTTCTTACGGGGTGTGCACCCTCTTTAACCTTTATCTTCATCTCCCCTAATGATTCATGCATGCCTTTAAGTTCATGGTACCCCTAGGAAATAAGTCATGGTAATCCCTTAGTAATTCTATGATTTCTTCCACTTCAGAGTCTGACCAATAGTTTCCAATTATGACTTCCTTAGGCTCAGTATCTATTCCAATATTCACCCACTTTATCTTTATAGGTTCATGATAGGCATGCGTGGTTTTATCCATACTGTCCAATACCTCACACCTCCCTGTTGAATGGTTTACATCCAGATTATCGATTTCTTTGTCATCCACTAAGTAGACCATCTTTCCTTTCTCTTTCTCAAGGTAAGCATGTTGAACTAATATTACATCAGCATTTGGTTCTTCATCAAGACGTTCTCCTGAGTCTTCTTTATCTAATAAATCCTGAAGGAGTTCTTCAGCCTTGGCACTATCCCTCATAGTTAAGCGCTTGATAAATTTCAATGCTTCTTCCACCGGAGGCTTTGTAGAGAAGAATTCAAATGTTTGGGCCGTTCTCCTATAATTAGATTCTACCAATTTCCGCTTTTTCTATGGAGTTATGCATATACATACCAAGCACATGCGTAACCTTGTAATGTGGAATAAAACTTGTGTACCCATAAAAAAGTGGTAAAGCTTCCTACCCTTCTCGTTTAGAGTCTCTCACACTTCGAACATGGTGCTAAACAAGTTGATTACCGTGATAAGTACAAATTTGAGTAGGTGCATTTCTCATGAGGAACCTAGTAGGAAGAGCAATCCTAATTTCATTCCACCCAAAGAAGGTTATCCTCAGGGCCACCCACCAGTGTGTCTTGTTCCACATAGTGTATATGGTAGCATATGTTTTCTTTCCAACAGGTATATCCATTTTTCTTCCATGGCGCTCAGGAATACCATAGGATCTCCTTCTCTAGTATAACAAGGTACCAAGTTGTTACCTATCCTCCCGACATACTGTGGTTTACTGCCTCTAGGAAATATGCTCTTTACTTCACGCCCTACCAACTCGTAAGTTCTATGAGCCCAATTATCACAAGCAACGCTTGTACTATCGCTAATAGACTATGCATCCTCCCATAGAATTAGTCCTTCTTTGGTTGGTTCAAGTATCTTTGGATCTTGGATGGCGCATACATAAATCCTATTCAGATCTTCTTCACTTAAGGGCTCAACATAGGGCACATATTTTCCATCTGTTAAAAGGATAATAAATCTCTCCTCGTTTTCAAAATTGATATAGCCTTTATTGAACCAAAGATATGCATTATTTGCATAGCACCAAGGATGCCCTAATAGAGTGGGGAAGCTATCCGACTCTGCCAGTGCTAAACCGCAAAGTCTCCACTAAAATTGGCCCTCAGTATGGTAATGGATGCATCTTTAAAAACTCGATGGGAGTGGCCTTAGTTCTATTATCTATGAGCAATATATTAGAGGATGGCTGTAATGGGGGTCTCCCCATTTGTACCCATGCATCTAAGGTAAGAACATTGACTTTCACACTGTATCAATTAGTATATTACTCAATAGCCACCCATCCACAACAAAATTCGAGTTATTTCCTTTTCATAATCTAGGCTATGGAGGAACATTCACATGCAAAATCTTTCGTCCAGCCTCGGTAGTTGTGCGTGGAGTGTTTCCTTTTAACCAAACCCCTAACAAAGGGAATGATATTTTCCTGGCACAACATTTTACACAATTCCATCAAGTCATCTATATTAGTTTGGACCATATATGATGCTTTATTTTACTCCATATTCCGTGATTTCTCTTTTAAGTAATGTATCTCACCTTGAAGATTCCTGAGAAATTCCATGGTTTCTTGATAAACCTCCTTCTGATAGGCAGGATTTGGGTACCATGCATGAAGAACTTCCTTATTAGTGATGGCAGGATTCTATTGTAATGCTTCCATGGCACGTGCCACCTTAACGCGGGTCGTGATCTTTACTTGTAATGCCTCAGATTCTACCTCCAACTTAGGCATCCATTAATTTTCAACAAGTGTTATATCCTAACCATCCTTGCGCCTTTGTTTTCTTTTTTATGTTGCTTACTCATATGCTCATACAAGTATGGGAACTCCTCATAGCTATGGTTCTTTCCACAGAAAGAACATGTAATATTTTGGGGACATTCACGCCTATAGTGGTTAGGAGATCCGCATGTATAACATGTTCCACAAGGGAAATCACTTCTTCCACCACCATGTCCTCATCCTCTAAATCCACTATGGTATCCTCGACCTCTACCACGAATGCCTTCAAAATTCCCTTCATCCCGATCATAGTGCACCTGATTGTGATCCTGGTCCTAACGCTTGTTCTTTCCCTTAGATTTATATGAAACTCTTGTCTATCATACACCAATATCTATAACATCATGGATCTATCTAATCAGCCATAAATCTTCCGTGTCATGACTTGTGGACCTGCAAATTTTATAGTAGCTTGAAACATTCTTCCTTATCGCGCGTTGTAATAATGGGCAGTAGCTAGCATCATGGTTTAAATGACATATTTCACAATCCATCAACAAGAAGTGTACTATTTTGTGAGGACAACTATCCTTTTTGTGACCTTCTACTTCACAATTTGTGCACCAAATCCTTGTGCGCATCTCATGTGCTGAATTTGTTGATAGTTTCTCCAACTGTTTTCTACCATAGCTGCTATTTGTGCTTCTAAAAATGGGATCAACCTAGTATCTATGCTTTCAAATGCCTCAGCATGCATGGATGCTTTAAGTGCTTTACATGCAGTTAGTGTATATCTTATGTGATAATTCCCTACTAAAAGGGGTAATCAAGCCCCCAACGAACCATCAGTGTATGTTGGCTTGCGTGTATGTCATAAGAAAGATTTGATAACAACATTTTAAACCATGCATCATACTCTCTAACACTTTGAGTAAAGACCTTTACTAATATCCTTGAGTGCACTTATACTCTTCCGCTCAAACTCGGGATATGAAACTCTTTAAGGAATGCATCCTTAAAAGTCAGTATAATCTATGCAAGTCTCGATCAAGGTCAAAATTTTTGTACTAGTTGTGTGCGCGCACTTATAATGTAGTAGTAAAGTGGCTTGCCTTACACTCGAGAAGATGTGATTCCTTTTGCATTCCACAATATTTCACACATATGCACATGTTCGAAGAACATCTTTTATACCCATATACTCTAGAAGACAAAGAGACATTTCCATATAAATATTCTAGGGTTGGTGCGGACATTGCCCACTTGATCTAGAACCTCCCGTGTTTCCCCTCCTCCATAACCTCCCCGATCCACCTCCGAACTAGAGCTACCTATGCTTCCCGATCCCGAACCTATAGCCGGGGTTGGACCAGAAGATGTACGTCCTTGTGTCCCAACAATAGAACTAAATTATACCCCGACAGGTCTACTAAGTGTTACTCCTCCCAAAAGTTAGTCTAAAAATTGGCGTGCTTGTATTCTATGTTGAATATACACCCGAAAAGGTACTCCCATATAATAATGAAGCCGTTTGTGCTGCCATCACTATGCCTCTTATAAGACTTACTCCTACTCTCCCACTGCTTGAACTAGCTTGTTGACTGCTTATTGTACTAGATGCTGGAAAACCAAATACAAGGGCAAGGTTTCCAGGTGGATTTAGATGTGCACCCATGACATAGGTAGTCTCTATTGGCACACTTCTACGTGAGGCCGAGGAAGGATCCTTGTCATGTTTTCCAAGATGGAAGATTTCTTGATGCTCTGGCTCCACATCTTCTACATGAGCTTTAAATCCTTCACGAGCCATCTCTCTCCTCAACACCATACTTTTTGCAATGTTACGCTTGCTTCTCTATCTCCCTCTCATGCGCCTCATTATACTTAAGCCCAAAGTGATAATTTTAGTGGCGAATATTCATAATATGGAGAATAATCCATTTAAATTTTTTTGAAAAGGTGAATTTTTTGGTGCAGGTTAGTGACCTATTCACCTAAAAATTATAGTTTAATTTTTTTAGGGGTCGGCTTCGCCTACCCTTGAAACTATCCCCTATATAATCCTAGATTATTTGCTAAGTAGAACACTACTAGCTCACTCATACCACCTGGGGGCATATGTATTATCAAGTACAATAAATGTGTGACATGAGGGCGGAGGATACGGAGATGTGCGACAGAGGGCCGAGGCTGCAGACGCATGAGAGAGCGTTTGTTGACGCGTGACAGGGAGAGTTTGTTGATGTGTGATAGGAGTGCGGAGGAAGTAGACACGCGATAGAGAGTTTGTTGACGTGTGACATAAAGATTTTGTTGTCGCATGACCAGAGGGTGGAGGCTACGATACGCTACAAGATATTATTGGCGTGCATTAAAAAGGTTGTTGTCACGCGTCCAACAAACCTTGCGGACACGTGTCAACAACCTTGTTGACGTGTGACAAAATTCTTGTCACACGCCAATAACCTTGTTGACGTGTGTCGGCGAGGAGGTTGTTAACACATGAAAACAAGTTTTCTATTACACGCCAACATGGTTATTGGCGTGTGTTAGTGAGGTTCATTGACACGTGATAAAAATCTTGTTGATGCACGATATGGAGATTTTGTTGTCGCACAACCAGAGGGCGGAGGCTATAGATGTGCGAAAAAATATTTATCGCGTAAGCGCCAACAAGGTTGTTGTCGCGTGTAAATTAACCTTGCGACGTGCATTAACAACCTTGTTGATGAGCAATAACAAATATCCTGTCACATGTCTGCAACCTTCTGTCACCCTACTTAAAAATCAGGTGAAAATTTTGTTGTCGGACCCCCAAAAAATTTGCCTTCCCACAAAACCGGTTTCGAGGATATTCGCTAGGTATTTTCCACCTCCAATTTCCAAGAGGTCTCTTAAAATGAACCTTGCTTAAGCCGCTTTTCCTCTCTTTGCCTTTCTACCACTAGGTTTGCCATCCTTCACCAAACTTGCTCCTACTCCCGCGCATGGTGGGGTTTAGTTAGCCATTGGTTTACTCTCTAGATTCAAAGTTACCATCAGGATCTTGATCTCCAGTGGAATGCCTTGCAGGTAAGTTCCCCTTAGATATCATAAAAATTGGAATTTAGCTACCTTTGGACACGAATAAATGGAAATTGATTACTCCAAGATGTAACTGCTCAAAACACCACGAAACCATGTATCCACAACTCAAGTCCAAATCAGATCAACATCATAAAGGGCCTAGAATTATTCTTGCGTCCAGACAAGTGCGTGATACCTCCAATTCCACTTATATGCATAAGAAATCAGCCACTCGTACAATTCTACCGAAAGATAACAAAAATCTCTTATATAAACTATCATATAGATTATGTTCCACCCATATGCGTGTGTTAAACTCGTATCCAAAGGTGTTGAACCACCATGCATATTATTCTTCCGTGATCGTGTATCGACTCTTCAACACTTTCTAAGGTCAACCAAGATGTCTTCATCGTAAATCATCTTGAAAATAACTGAAAAAGAGGTCCCGACAATGGAACCAATGATGCATCCTATAATTCAAGAATACAAGCCCAATAAGACCCTAGATGCATTGACACATCACTCACCCCAACCGAGTGCTCACCCGGCGCACAAAGGTACCGTGTCCCTCTTTAGGGTTCATTGCACAGGATGCTAGCATGATGAAGAATTAATACATGTAGTTCCATTACTATTACATCATTCTACAGAGCATGCCGATCTATACCTAAGGGAGAAAAAAATAAGTATTAACCATGATGAAAACAAGAACATACTAGATTTGAATACACACGTAACTAACACTTAGATTTGGCCAATATCCTCCATTATATTAAATGCAATAAGTACACAGCTTCATTATAATAATGAGCATACACTCATGCGCGTAACATATTTAGTAGTATAATCTCACTATATCTCCATGTATGCACATGTCTATCTATCTACTACACTCATAACATACTTATAAGGGCAGGGGACTTTCCTTCACCCCTTATCTAATCCCAAAATAGGTCGCATGTTATTACTAGTTACGTGCCGTTACAAAAATAGCCACACATGCAAGTGTGCTAATGATAGACTACTGTTAGTTAACTGAAAGTAGTCGATCTATTTCCGCCCATGTCCATGCAAAGCACTTTGTATCTGGTCCTCCAAAAATAGCCAATGCATGATGCTCAAGTCTCTAATCGGTTTGAGTGCTCCACACGCTATCTCCAAAAATAGATCCTTGTCGTGAAAATGGCTAAGTCTCGAATCTATTTCTATTCCTTGTGCATGATCCTTTTCGATACTTCCGTGCCTTTGAATGCACTTTGTTCTCCCACATGAACCTTTTGTATTTTCTTTACTAAGTTCTAGGGTCTAAATGATCAACAAACACTTTGTGCTAATTTCCATTGCGAAGCATAAAAATGTACATGAAAGGGTTTGTCCCATGAGTGAAAGTGCAAAATAGGTGCAGTGGTGAGCCTCTCCAATGTTTCAAATGCCTATTGTTGCGCATCACCCTAATAAAATTTCCCTTTATCCTTCAACAGCTTCTTCTAAGGGCACATCAATGTGTGCATAGCCTTTAATCAATTTCCCGTAATAACTAGTATGTTCCAAGAATCGCACACTTCACTCTGGTTGTTAGGTTCTTCCAAACCCAAGATCATAGTTATCTTGGTTGGATCTACCAACAAGCCGTCCTTACAAATTATATGCCCAAGTAAGGTGCCAAAATGTGTTGCAAAGATGTACTTCTTAATGTTGAGAGAGATGCTCAACTGCCTGCACCTCTCAAACATGAGCCTTATATTATCATAATGATCCTTGACTAACCCGTATATTGTCCAATCATCCAAATATACCTACAAGAACTTATGGATAAAATATTTAAATTCCTGCACAATAATGTGTGAGAACACAAACCGACAAATTTTTCAATCTAAAGTGCGTAATTGTATATGTAAAACTTCCTCATTCTCGTGGTGAAAGTTGTCTTTTGCTGATCTTCCTTCGTAATGCACACCTGGTGATAACATGAAAATCCATCTCAGAAAGAGTATATCTTATACCTAAGAACTCCCTCAAGAAATTTTTCTCGTGAATGGAGTGGGAAAAGGATCAATAACACATGAAACATTGAGTTCTCTATGGTCCACACAAATCCTTATTCCCCCATTTTTCTTAATTCTTATAACCATGGAGCTAACACATTCAAATTCTTCAAATGGGTCAATTATTCTAGACTTGAGCATCTTGTCAATTCCCTCATTCACCTTCACGCATAGATTATGATTCATCCTATAAGTCCTCTTCTTAACTGGGAGTGCACCTTCTTTTAACTTGATCTTCATCTCTCTTAGAGAAGTGTGTACCCCTTCTAACTCATGATAGCCCCACAGAAATAAGTCCTGGAAGTTGCAAAAGAGTTCAATGATTTTTGCCACTTATTTCTCTCTCAATATTAATCACCAATAATGGCCTCTTTAGGCTATGCTTCTTTACCAATGTTAACCTTCTTTGTCTTCATAGGAGCATAATACGCACGAGCCTTCTCATCTATCAGTATCCATTACCTCATGCTTACATTCAGTGTGGTTACCATCCATGTTATCAAACTCATCATCATCTATCATATACACCAATTTTCCCTTTTATTTTTCCTTCTAGGCACAAACCATATCTTTTTCATCTGTTTCTTCAAGATTAAGGTGCACCTCAAGATCAGGTTCCCCAAACAAATCCAGCATAATTTATTTAGACTTCAAACTATCTCCCAAAGTAATGTGCTTCATAATATGTAGTGCTTCATGGACTAAGGCTTAGTAGAAAAATAATCGAAGTTCGATCATACTTGAAGTCATCTCTTTCCAATTTTTTGTTTCTCTTTTCAATTCAACATGGACATACCATGTGTGCATAGCCATGTAGTGTGGAATAGAACCTATGTACCAAAAGATATGGGGTTAATGCCTCATTTCCTTGCACCCATGTTCTCTCACATTCATGGATGTGATGAGAGGAAGGAGACTTCCCATGAAATTCACAAGTTTGTGTAGGTACATTGCTCCAAGTGAACCTAGTAGAAAAGGAGATTATCACTTCTCACCATTCCAAAAGGCTATCTCTATGTGTTTCCCACCAATGCACTGTTATCCCATGCAAATTATAGACCAACATGTTTCTTTTATCCCCTTCATTCTAGCCACTAAGTCTCCATGGTGTGCAAGAATGCATCGATATTCCCTTCACCCGTATACCTTGGTACGGTTACATCCTAACCACCCCACCATGCGTGACATAATAATTTTGGTGACTTTTCCTTTAACTTCACACCCGACCATTTCATACGTTCCATGATCCCAGTTATCACAAGCAACACTAGTAGTGTCACTTATAGACTACATGTCTTCCCACTGAAGGACACCTTCTTTTGATGGTTCTATATTCTCTAGATCACACATTGTATGAGCATAGATTCTATTAAGTTACTCTTCACTCAAGGGTTCAACATAAATTTATTCCTTCTTATCATGGAGGGGTATGATCACACATTACTCAAAATTCTTAAAAATGATGTACCCTTTTAAAGTGCGAGATCAACATTATTCTCATAAGAGGGTCATCCAAGTAACACTGGAAAATTGTCTTCTTGTGCAAGCTCCAATACCTCAATGTCCCCAGTAAACTTTGTCCCCTGAATAGTAATAAATGCATCCTTCAGTACCCCAATAGGCATCGCCCTAGTTCGGTTTTCCATATACAACACATTTGAAGATGGATGTAATGTTGGTATACCCATATGATTCAATGCATCCAGATTTAATACATTCACTGCGCTATAGTATCAATCAATATGTTACATAATAACCAACCATAAACTACTACATCCAATGTAATATCATTATCAAACTCATGATTCTGAGGTGGTAGATTTGGATGAAGTATCTGTCTCTCATGCTCAGACCCAACACGTGCTACCTTTTCTCATAACCATTCCCTAACAAAGAAATGATGTTCTCCTGGCGTAACATCCTGCACACCTCCTTCAAATCATCCACATCCTTTTGTGGGAGCTTAAATTTATTTCCTTCTCCCCTCTTACGTGATTTCTCTTTCAAGCACCGTATCTCTACCTAAATTTATCTAATGACTCCCATGGTTTCCCGATATACTTCCATCCGTGTGCAATATTTGATACTTAGCATGTATCACCTCATCCTTGTAATGAGTGGCTTTACCTTCATAGGCTCGCGTATGTGCGCATCCGTCATGTGTGTGGTAACCATCATAGTTTGTAATTCAATATCGTTAGAAGCACAATGAAATGAGGGGGTGAATTATTTCTATAAATTTCTTACTTCATTTATCATTATATTCAACGATGTAACATCATTTATCTATTCACACACATTCAACCATAACATAACAAATGTGAACAATATTAACAAAGAACCACAACACATGCAAGAGATCTCATAGACACAATATTTAAGTGGGAAACCCTCATGGGGAATAAAAACCACTGAAACATAAACATTTTATTGTCATGCTTCAAATTTAGTGAGACACCAATCCCATAAGGAGCACCAACCCTACAAGGAGCACCAACCCCTAATTTATTAAAGTACCCAATTCGTAAGGAGGCTACAACCCCCTAAGATGACCAAGCACCAAATCAGCCACCTGAATATGTTTGATATCTAAAAAATATGCTGCCACAACTGATGGAGATCACTAATTCAGCTTATAAACCCTAGGCCATACCCTAAGGCATCAAACTTGCTTTTTCTTCACCTTTCTTTGATCTATCTTCTTGCTCTCATTCTATCTGATCTTCCTCAACCTGTCATTATATTCTTCAACATTCAAAACATGCTCTCATACCTACAAATATTCTTCCTCTAGGATGCACACCTTCCCTCCAAGAGCACTAGCTAAAAAATGAGCCAAACAAGCACTTAAATATACTTTTCTTCCTTCTAAACCAAAAGAGGTAGGTCCTCATGATAATTATAACCCATAAATATTTTTAAAATTCATAAATTTTAATTACAATAGTGACATATGACCCAAGTAGGCTGGCCTCACTAAAACCATCATTTCATGTGCCAAAAATGGCTCAAAACCCCATAGGCACATTCTTAAAATTACCATTACATCAAATCCATACTTATTCATGACCCATAACCATTTAAATATGATTAAAATATCATAAAAATTCATACATGGTCACAATTAATATCAACCAATAAAATTATTTCATTTACTAGGCCCAATTCCTTTACAAACTTTAAAACAAATGTTTCCTTCACCCTTCAACACCCTTGAAAATTCATAATGCCAAAAATGGCTTATACTTGACCAAATAACTCCATGTGACCACTAAAAATAAATGAAATAACCTTAGAACACTTCTAAGTAAGTTATAAGTCATGAAACATCCTTCACTTCTAACCACATAAACATTTGCCTTCACCAAAACAACTCCGCCAAAAATCTGCTTCCCAAAGGTTAGATCATAAAAACATTTATACATTAATTAAATACCTCCAAATTGATTCCATGGATGCCAAATTAATCCCACTTAACTTTCCAGGTGATATGAAGCATCACCCAATCCATCTCATGCTTCAAACAAAAACAAATGTGCACCAAAATAGATCCTGTCTCGAATCACCAAAAACCTTATTTCTGAAATAATTCCATATAAAACATGTAAAATAAATTCATCATGAGACAATAAATATATCACTGGAAATATATATTAATCTAATTTCCAACACAACTTGAATCACCTCAAAATTCTACTTGTAGCTCAAGTTATAGCCAAAACATTGAACCCTGCTATTTGAGATCCCAAAACTACCCTTTGACTAGTCAACCTGTTTGACCTCAAAATATCATGAAACTACATGAAAATTTCTTGAAACCTCCATGGAAATCAAGAAAAACTCCCAATCATCATGCCACATTAATTTGGCATGCTACTCCTTTGGACCATCTTGCTCTATATCCTTCTTTCCCATAAATTGCTATTTTTTAGATGGGGCCCACATACCACCAAGACCTCAACCATAAATTTTTGGAAATCTTGAGGAGTCCTCTAAAACATAAAGTCATAAATTTTTATTAACCAATCAAAATTGGGTCACAACACTTCACTTTCTGCAAACTACTCCTAGCTAGGGTTTTAAACCACTTTATCTTTTTATCATTCGCTCATAAAATCATGACAATAAAACAACCTGATTATTTTTGTGAAACCTTATAAAATTACCATATAAGATTCCCTAAAAGCAAAAAGTCCCATGCAAAGCGCACCATTCACAAAGAGCATCGAAGTTCAAATTCAAGCTTGATTTTCACCTGTTCTTGACTCTATCTTACAAAATCAGTCATATATGGAAAAATACACATCATGGGGACCTACTTTTTTATAGAACTATGAATCATCCCTATAACATAAAAAATTATCATAATGTCAATTCCATGCCTTAATCTCACTAGTCATTAAGAATTACCTATGCTTTCATGTTAGATCCTCATAGTAACAACTAGTACAAACTTAAACAATGCAAGAAATGAACATGAAACCTCTAAAAATGACCCAAACATACCTCATATTCCATGATATAATTGTTTTCATGCATCCATGAGCTCAAATGGCTCCAATACACTCTGTCACACCTCCAAGCTACCATACCTACTCCCAATGAGCACATGTAACCAAGTGAAACACCTATACATGTACCATGCCACTATTGTGAGTGCTCAAGCACCCTCAAAACATGTTATCCAACATGTCAACATGATTCCCAAACATCCAAGAAGCTCATACTGTCAAGCTACACCTCTTAGGCACCTATATAAGCTTACAAGAGCAAGCATGCATCACTAAATCCCACTATACCAAATGATAAACATCTAAACCAAGTATGTTAGTATCATTTACAACATCATGACATCATCATAAAACATTCACTTTGTCATTAATGTGGTTTTGCATCAATGACAAAAACCTATTAGGACACCATGCCAATAATCTTCCCCTTTGTCATTGATGAAAAATACCCTAAACTTCTCTCCCTTTTTACATTAATGACAAAGGCATACCTGTAACTTACCTTCTTCAGCTTCATACCTCCATGCTTTGGTTAGAAACATCAACCAAAGGTCTCAATTTTCTTCATTTTCTTGATTTTTGCCCAAAATGAAATTTTGCCTTCATTTTAGGCATGCAAGCACCAAGCTCCCCTCGAATAGGCACTTCAACATCTTAAAAAAATCAGTAAGGCATAAAAGAAGCATAATCTTACTTTGTTAGGAGAAAAACCAAATTTCCAACCTCCTATGCATGCAAAACACCAATTTTTCTCATTTACCCTTGTTTTGGTCTACTTGGAAACACCATAGCAGAAATTGATATCTAAAGCATACTTCTTTTGAATCATGCCAACAATGTGAACACAACATATTAGGCTATAAAACCACCTTCTTTGACCACAAACCATCTTTTCTAGGCATAATTCATGCAAACCAAGGCATATTCTTATTTTCATACTTATGAGCAACACTATGAGTCCAAAACAATTTTCTTAGAGAAAACATGACCATTTTCATCATGCAACTATAGGTCAACCATGCATCGACTCAAGAAAATAACACTCCCCATGGAAAAAATGCCTACTTCTAGCTTCTAAGCACAAGATTGAGTAACTAGTCTTGTTATCATGCCTTGGAAACAACTTCATCACATTCTCGAGTCCAAAATAACTTTTTCAGTCTTCTACAATCATATTAAGATGATAAAAGGAAAAAATAGACCTTTGACAGTATGAACAAGGGTTAAACATCACTTCCTCACCTTGAATGGTCTAGAGATCATTATGAAGAAACACCAAGGTACTCCCCTGTCTTGATCATTCTTTTACACTTTCTTAGCCACCATGCACCTCAAAAGTCGTTTACCTTGCTTGATCACCTATAGGTCCTTATGCTTGAGGCATATTAGCCTTCTGAGACACTCCATTTAGACAAACCATAAAAAAGTTTCAATACAAGAGGACAACAATGTCATGAATCAAAGAAGATTGATCCACAAAACTTAATCTTGTAGCACACCCTGGACTGGGACAAATCACTTCAAGGCCTTGAAAACTCAATGCTCCATGATGATGCACATAAGCACAATATATCTTGTATACTTATTACTTCATCCCATGATAACGTGATACATTTTTATAGGTATACACCAACTCCTTTGCTATACAAAAAATCATTCCTGTAGAAGTATCAAACTTTGTTATACACTCAAAATTTTCACTTGGATCATGATAGGTCACAGCCTCAAACTCGCATTAACATTTCCTTGCACTTCACATACTCTGCTTAGCCTTGAGAACATCATTTTTCCTATCACAGATCCTAGTTCTAAATTTTTATGATCAAACACCACCGTATGAATCTTCATGACATGATTATATTTCAACAGAGCCTTTAAAACCCAAATCTCTATACTTATAACTCATGTACAATGCATTAACTAAAAGTAAAATTTTGCATTTTGGTTCTGAACTTTCTTATGAGACGAGGCCTCGAGTCATACATTGTCTCTACTTCATGGACCCTATGAACTCACCTACAGGCATATCTCGATGGAATTTTCCTTTCACAGCTTTTTGGCAAAGCATTCTTTTACTGAGGCCAATCAAGCCATTTGAGATTGTTTTATAGATTTTCTTGCTTCTTAAAACCTAAAACAACCATACCTTAACACATTCATACATGTAGAATATCATTTTCACTTCTTAGGTACTGATGTGTATCTTGTATGGAATTTTAGAATGTTTGTTTTCCTAAACCTTTGTTGAGACCATATTTAATCTTCCATACACTTGTAGATGTTCACGCAACTAGTGTAGACTTAAATCAAAGGACAATTGTACTTGAGACCATAGGAAGACTTCAAACATTCAACACCAACCGACATAGATTAGGATCCTTAAGAATATAGTCTTTTAACACCTTTCACAACTATAAAAACTTTTTACAGATCGTATCCCGACATTTGTAACCTCGTAGAGCTTTACATTTGATCATCGAGCTCCAAAAGACCTTAACAACCAAAGTCAATAGCTCAAGACTCCTGGATTTACCTTCTTAGATCACATTATGCATCTTTCAACATTTTTCTCAGCGCTTGCATGCTTTACATACATCTTTACTACTGAGCAACATATTTTAGGGTTTACATGATACAAACCCTTGTCTCACAACCCGCCAACTAGTTTAAGCCTTCATATTTTGTAACATCTTTCTATAATCACTTGAGCTTAATCTAGATAATCATTTCAAGCTTTCAAAAGACATTTTTCTCAGCTTAATCTCTTTATCCTTGCTAAGAAGCTTCATTTTATTTTGATTGTGTAATGTAGCTTTTGTGAGTTTGCACACCTCTATAAATTTATTTAGAATCATGGTTTCTCATACTAGGTTTTCAAATTTTGATCAATCTTCATCATGCTCAAAGTAATTTTAACCATTTAGAGACTTTGAAAGGACTGTAAAACACTGTGACATATCTCTTTCAATACAAAAACACTCAACCTCAAACCGTGACCATAGGAAGAAAGCATATTCTTGTTCTTCAAGTCAACTTTCCTCCGACATACCTAGAAACTATTACCCTTTTTCACAAACCCTCGTTAGGGATCAAGAACATATTTGAAACATTTCATGTGTATTACTTATGAAGCATCTAATTACGATGTTATAGAGTTAGGGATACCATAATCAAACCCTCGCAAGCTAGTTCATCTTAGTCACAATATCTAAGATCTCCATCTCGAGACTTTTAACAAATTCAAATCACTCGATCCTTATTTGAAGGTCAATGCACTCTTCAATTACTTGAATTTTTGAGACAATTGTAACATAGCCTTCATAATGTTTGTTGAGACTTCTTTATATGTACACTCGTAACACCCATGCTTAGGAATTTCACAAGATCTATTGTTGTGACTATAAAGAGATCATGGGTTGTTTCCTTGATCAACTTCGTACATGCTTGTGGAGTAGCTTTTGAGTTCTAGAAACACATTCATGACACACAAGAACTCGATTTCATACCTCAATAGTGACTATTATGGATTTGGAGACTTGAATTTGACCAATAAACTGATAGACGCTCCTTTAAGAAGATAACACCACTTACCGAATGACAGGGATAAAAACTTAATTTCTCTTACATGATATACTCAACTTAATAACACATAAATATGACATCTTTTAGATCACACAAAACATTCAAAATATTTGACAGAATTCAGATTTCTCGTAGATGACCAACATACCATGATATATACACATTAGACCATATCATGATTTAAGAGCTTGAAGAATACCACACACACTTTGATACATCATTTTAAGACACTTCATGGAAGACACAAGACAAAGACACACAACTTTATAATCATGATCAATAAGGACTCAGAAATTAGTTCTTGGAAAACACAGACATCTAAGGGAGCTAATAGATATATCATGATGCTTTAGACAACTTAATCACTTCTCACAGAAAACATACATAACCCATTTGAATGACCACATATCACAAAGACATAGATTACATAATTTAAGAACATGACACTTGCACTACAAAGACTTAAGACAAAACACATAATTTTTAAGAGTGATAATGTAAGACTCAATATATTCATGTACCAAAAATGAACTCATACCAACATATCGAACACCTATCAAGTGCAAGAGCTCATGAAAATAGGGAAAGAGTCACTTTCCATACCTTACAACTTTTGTGGTATCCCATAGGCCAAATTTCTTCAACTTATCTTGCACAGGAGCTTGGAAGCCATTCAAACACATGTGCTCTTCTTGAACTTGAGAAAACATACTCTTTTGAGTTGTCATAGGCTTGAGAACCTTGTTTTCTATCTTGGTATCTCTAGCATCCTCCTTGAAAACCTTCAAATTCTACATGATGGGATGAGATTCAGTCTTCTTGACTTCCTTCACTAGATCATCCTTCTTCTTGTCCTTTGAATCTGACATAACAGTCTTGGGCTGATACATTTGACTGACTTTCCTTTTGAAATACCTTTCATTTAATGCTTGAAAGTTGCTAAGCACCTTTGGATGTGCCACCTTATATACAAAATTTTGCAATATGACCTTGTTTGTGGAACTTGAAACAAACAACAACATTCTTGTTCCTCCTAGGTTCAAACACTCTTAGATTCCATCCACAATCCTTAGCTCTATGTCCATACAAACAACATGAGTAGAATTCACCCTTAAAGAAACCTACTTCATTCCTTAGAGTCCTCTTTTTACAATTTCTAGCTCTATGACCAAAGTCATGAAAAGAAAAAAAAACATCCATTGAATAAAGAGTCACACCTCATAAGCACTAGGTTGTCTAACTAAGTTAGACCTTCTTGATATGCCCTTTTGATCACCTTCTCAACTGATTTATTACTTAGACCAACTTCATCATCATTCTTTCCTAGGGTTCATTTTAAGAAGCCTCTGGTAAAATGGAGGTGGAAAATCCCCAACGAATATACCTAGAACCACTTTCACGTAAAGGTGAATTTTCCAATTTTTGAGAACAAAATTTTTTGCTTGCTATTATTTGAGCGAGAGTGAGTACCTTGAGGGAAAAAAATCTGCAGACGTAGAAAAACAAATTTGGTCATTGTTGACACATAGTTGATGCACGACAACAAGTGTTGGTGTCGCGCATCGCTGAATTTTGTTGATGTGTGCCCAAGGCTCGATAAACCCTAATTTTGTCCTATAAATACCCTACCATCCCTCATTTTCACATTTACACTTCCCAGCTCCCAAATTTTCTCCATTCTCCTAGCACTTACAACTACAAGAATAAAGCTCAGGTACAATCAAGCTACTACAATCAAACATACGTACAATCAAGCTCAAGTAAAATGGAAACTACAAGTGCAACCCAAGCTCAAGACCAAGATCAAACGGAAAATCCAGTCAACCCATAAGCCCTATCCAAGGGCAAGATACAATACATGAACTTGTTGTGCCCCACATTCAGAAAATTTTGCAAATGAATACGAATACAAGGATTTGCTAGATGCATGTGATTTTGATGGGCTTGTTAAGATGCCCTAGTTCGAGATTGATCATGACATTCTAAATTACCTTCTCTCCTCATACAATACGTGAGGATGATAATTTTTATCATTCTTATGGACGATGGTTGTATATTCCAATTCATTGTTGATCCAAATTGATATCCATTGGTTAACAAGAATTCCATATAAAAATTCCCCATAGTAACAATGAAAGAAACCCTCGTTGAAAATGATAAGAAGTACCTCAAATCTACTTTCGGTTTCCATGTTGATTATACGTGTAATCTGTTTTCAATTTTCATTTGATATTTTCAGTTTTTTATTTTGATACAATTCAAATTGATATTAATTCTAATGACTTTTTGCAGCTCACGTCAATAAATCAAGATGAGGTGTGGATATGCAAGGAATTACACACCAATTTCTTGTTGCCATGATTATTTCTTTCAAGCCAAAATTGTTTTGTAGGGTCGGCAAATGGATATACCAAATTGGGTTATTGTATACATTATTGCAACTATTGGAAAGCTAAAATTGTTAGGAAATAAGGGATAAAATATGCGTAAATAATCCCTCACGTAATCGCAATAAGAGTAGAAACTAATATGCGTAAAATATTACGATCTCAAATAAAAGTGCGTAATAAAATAACACAACACAGAGAGACAATATTTAATGTGGTTCACCCAAATTGGGCTACATCCACCAAGAATCACTTGTTCGATTTTATTACAAGCCACCACTCTCTCAATACAATACCTAGATCCGTTTGGAGCTATGCTCAACAAACTTTACAGCATTCACACCCAAATTCAAAGCACATCTCGCAATGCATGTCATGCATCTATCATATGCATAAAACCATATAAATAGACAACTACTTAAGCAGCTTTTACAAAACCATGGGAAAAAAAACCATCCCATAAACCTATGGGTAGCCAAAGAGGCGGTTTTACAAAACAATGGGTACCGAAAAAGCCATGGGCCCAAAAACAGCCCATAACGGTTACCCATTACCCATGGGTTAATAAACCACCCATGAAAATTTGCTTCGGGGCTTCACCCCGAACCCCCTTGACCCGCTCACCGGCGAGCGGGACCATTGTAAAAATATCCAAGTGTAACACATGGAAGGTGTACCAAACTCTAACATGAAAATAGGCTCCACAAACATAACAAAAATTTGATTAATGCACCTTTTTATCCAATAATAAAAAAGCGACATTACAAATGCATCGCTTTCTGAAAAACTAGTTATTCACTCTATAAACTATCTCCTTGGCCTTTATTACGAGGCTATTTTTATTTTAAAAGACAAACCAATTCCTACTTGCACAGATGAGATAATGAAGAAATTTTCAATTCCATTTCAAGAACAATAGGTATATAGTTTATATTTTGACATTAGACTTTAGTATGGTTATTGTTTTGATTATGTACTTCTGAGTGAATATTTATGCAGTACTAATATTATGTAATTTTGGAATTTGATTAAATATTCATTGTTTGCAGAGAAGATTTTTGGAGGCCCTTCCATGAAAAATGTGGCATCAAGAGGAAGAGGCCAACAATATGCTAAGGCATCGACATAGTTGTAATCTGAAATGGAAGTTCCCTCATCACTCGAACCAAAGCAAGCGTTATTTACAAATTACCATTTTCTATTTACAATTTACCATTTACCATATTGAATTGACATGCAATCGACTATTGCTGCACTTGCAGGGACTTTGGACTATATGCATGCTTCTCAACCGTCTTCGCCAACTCACTCAGTTCAATCACATGCAATTGTCGATTCTCAACACCCTGCTCAGCAATCCCAACCACACACATAACTCAAACACAACCAATTACTACTCCAACATGGCCACCTCAAGTACCACGATAGGTTACCCCTCAACAACAAGGTATGATTTTATTGCTTTAGTACAAGTTTTGAATAGTTTTTCATATAATTTCATAGTTTTTGCATAGTTTAACAATTTTTCATATGATTTAGTAATGATTTTGTTGTTTTTCTTGGAATTTTCAGATACATTGTAGTCCTTCTCTGTCTCGTACAAACAACAACACCGCCACATCTTCTAGCATTATGATTCAAAATGCTAACTAGATGTTCAGGAAAAAGAACATTGGTAAATGCATGCCAATTCCTCCGGCCCCTAGTGGGACACTAAACATTGCCTCCTCATTTCAAATTCCAACCCTCTCTCTCGGTGGCTTGCCCAATGCAACCGACGTATCAATTTTAAATAATATAACTTTATATGAAGATTACTTGGGCATTGATAACAATGAACCAACATGATTTTTCAATACACATGAGATGATTCAAGACCATAAGCTATACTTCTTTTTCAACATAATTTATTCAACTTTCTTTACATTTCACTTTCAATTTCAATATTTGAGTATTGATTTATTTTATCACAAATAGGATCATGGTACCCAAAGGCAAAAAGAGGTTACAGACGATGATCAACCCAAAATCCCCCATACCTCTCCAATGACATCATCTTCTTCATATACAAATGGTGAATAGTTACTAGCATTTCCTTTAGAGAACTTGATTGGTTATGATTGGCAATCCCATGTCCGAGAGTTTATTATACCTCATATCACACTTTCATAGAATGGCAGAGAAGGGAAAAAGTAATAATCAATGAGATAATAAGTCATTTTGAAAATTATTGGCAAGGGACAATTTATACACTACACTCCAAAATCAACCTGCGAAGATGGATTCCTTACTTACCCAAGCAAGAAGTGGGACTATCATGTATAACAACAATTATAAAGACAATATTTTAGATAAAGCATTAAACAAAATTGTAAAATATTAGCGCTGAATCCCAGGCATATTTTAAAAAATGGTCTAAGGACAAGGATTTGGTTGCAATTGCAAATGTTGAGAGAGATAGAGTGGTCGTAAGTATGATCACTTTGAAACAATATTTTTGTTAATTTGAAATTCTTTTATTTTAGTAATATGTTTAATTGAGCTCACTTTTTTTTGAATTTGAAATATGAAAATTTTAAGAGTCAAGAAAATGTGTTCCAAGTTCACTTGGAAACCGCGAAGAATAGTTTATCTGTAGCAATGAAGATGAAAGAAAATACTATTTTAGTTAACAAACAAAACAATATACTCAAGCGAATAATTAAAGAGAATGGATTCAACCCTAAAATTTTATTCAAAACTAAGAAAACTATAGATGCTAGTTTGGTATCCCATGGAGATGTGACAAAGGAAGAACAACACATCATAAATAATCTAAAAAATGCTGTGGAAGATCTGATTAGATCTGGGATTATTCAAGCAAAGAGTACAAGAGGGAAGCCATTGGGGAAAGGGGTACACAAGATGCCAATTTGTCTGGGGATAAATTTCATGATTGAGGGTTGAAAAATTGAAACTTTAAATTTGAAAATTTGAAATTCTTTATAATATGGATTTTTTTATATCTTATTATATAGTATATATAGAATTTATAGATTGTATATGATGTTTGTTTTTGATATGAATGTGATGGAATTATGATAATGGTTAATTATTTTTTTTAAGAAAAATTGGAATGTGGTATGACAGAAATATTAATATAGTTAAATCTTCTTCTTCTCTACTTGTAAAATTCAAACTTTATATTAGGTTTCTTTACATTTGAAATCTTGTCATAATCTTCTCTCTACTTGTAATGATGATTGCATTGGATGTGGATGATGAAATTAGAATAGATATGGATTATGATGAATTATATGTGGACATAGATTTAGCTTCAAGCACGATCATGGAATTTGGATGATGATAATGAATAATTGCTTTGAGAATATTTGGAATGTGGTATGAAAGAGACATTTAAAACTTCTCAAAATATTCTTCTCTCTACTTGTAATGATATGATGACATTAGAATGGATATAGATGATGATGAATGATGATAATGGATAATTGTTTTAAGAAAAATTGGAATGTGTTAGGATAGAGACATCTTCTCTATACTTGTAAAATTCGAACTTTGTATCAGGTTTTTGCACATTTAAAACTTCTCAAAATATTCTTCTCTCTACTTGTAATGAATCAATGATATGATGACATTAGATGTGGATAATGACATTAAAATAGATATGGATGATGATGAATTGTGTGGACGTAGATTTAGCTTCAAGCACGATCATGGATGATGATAATGGATAATTGTTTTAAGAAAAATTGGAGTGTGTTAGGACAGAGACATCTTCTCTCTACTTGTAAAATTCAAACTTTGTATCAGGTTTCTACACATTTAAACCTTCTCAAAATCTTCTTCTCTCTACTTGTAATGAATCAATGATATGATGACATTAGATGTGGATGATGACATTAAAATAGATATGGATGATGATGAATTGTGTGGACATAGATTTAGCTTCAAGCACGATCATGGATGATGATAATGGATAATTTTTTAAGAAAATTTGAAATTTCTTAGGACAGAGACATCTTAATACAATAAAATCTTCTTCTCTCTACTTGTAAAATTAGAAATTTGTATCAAGTTTCTTCACATTTAAACCTTCTCAAAATCTTCTTCTCTCTAATTGTAATGAATCAATGATATGATGACATTAGATGTGGATGATGACATTAAAATAGATATGGATGATGATGAATTGTATGTGGACATAGATTTAGCTTCAAGCACAATCGTGGATGATGATAATGGATAATTGTTTTAAGAAAATTTGGAATGTGTTATGATAGAAACATCTTAATATGGAAAAATATTCCTCTCTCTACTTGTAAAATTCGAATGTGTGATTTTTACATGTAATTTGATATTCATCCCACAAAGTTTAAACACTTCATCAAAGCATTTTGTAAATACAAAAATAAATTAAACATAATTGTAAAAACTCAAGAAATGTCATATGATAGGGTTTAAGCTACCTCTTGTCTTTTAGATGGCTGTGACAAAGCATATGGAAGGAAAATGAGAAATCATCCTTCATAGCATGCTAGACGATCTTCGATTCAAGAAAAATCAACACAAAAATGGATTAGTATATAGATGGGTGAGTTTCCTGACATTGTCAGTCCCGAGAAGTGAGAGCTTCCTCGGATGGATGTCAACCCACATTTTCAAAAAAAAGATGAAATAATGATTGAGCGATTAAGGAAGAAACAAAAATATTAAAGAAAATGCAAATGATAACCTATACATGTCTAGAAAGTAGAAGTCTGGAAGAGTATAACAATGGAAGAATATGCAAATCTGAACTCTGAAGGCCTTGCAAATTAGTATTCGAAAAATGCATGTAACAAACAAATTTTTAAAACAGAAATTGGTATTTGACAAATCCAAAATAGTAATTATATAAAACATATTTTTATAAATAATTGTATTTAAATAAATGTAAATATATATACCTGTAACATATTTAATGATAACAAGAGCTGAAACAAAATATGATAAAAAGCCTCCTTAGTCAATATTTGCATCTGTAGAGTTACAATTGTGTTCACTGTTACATCTAACTACAAACTATTATATTCGAATTTGTTAATATGAAATTGAATAAATAACCACAGTTAAAATGTAAGGTGATAAATAATAAAAGTAAGGTCAAGGAGATACCTATTTAAAGCTGAAACAATACATTATCAATAGCTTCTTCAAAGTCGATGTTCTCTTCTCAGAGTGTGACGACCCACCAATTCTAGTCTCGTCATTGGGAAAAGTTATACTTTTAGTTGTATTATTTACACCTCTTCTTTCGAAATGGAGTTCCAATGTGCAATTGCTATGTCGAAAGGAAAGGTTTCCATGGAGTAGCGAGAAACATAAAACCTCATGGAACTTTCCAGCATTTTTATCCAACCTTTTTTCGAGTTTTGATTTTATAAATAATAAAGCACTAAAAATCCTTTCATCCTCCACAGCACCCCAAAATCATTGTTTGACATAACTCATATAATCTGAAATATTCATTGATGTCGTCTTGTAATGCAATAATTTAATAGATTCCTCTTCATAGCCTTGTAATAACACCACTCTCGGAAGGTTCGTCTCACTTTTTATATTGGTTCCTCATTGTTGTTGAAAAATTTGTTGATTGAGACTTTAATAAATCAAAATGCAGATATACCTTTGAGTTCCATACCCTTGCCCTCTCGAAGTCTTTGTGAAATTTTCAATTATTGTACCCATGAATTTACGAAAATGATTTCTTACAAAGTTTGCACGAGCACCTTCAGATTCCAAAATTAGGATTCATCACACCCATTTCTTCAAGAATTTTATCTTTGGAGAAATGTTCTCTTATTTCTAATGATAAGGATTCTCAAAATTTTTAAGCTATATTATTATTTCAACAAGAATGAATCAAAGAGATTATGTGTCACATGAACATCTTCTCTTTTTGATCATGTAATATCTTGAAATTTTTGCAAAATGTGCAGTGGTATGTCCCTCCCATTAACATTGATGTAGAGGTGATCATGGATATTAAATATTAAATAGTTACTAGGATTCTTAAGATCTAATAAAGCTTTCCAGTTCTCGAAAATAGGTGTATCAAATCTATCTTGGGAAATGTACAAGATATCGAGACTTTGACATACCATTTTTCTCATCCGTATAAAATCCGAAATATAGATTAATCTCCCATGTGCATGCTTCATTAGTGTATTGATCTCCCGCAATTGGAAGAATACTAACCAATGTAAGCAATGTCTCCAAATCGGAGTTAAATGGAAAAATAAGTCCCTCACCCCATGTCAACTTCATGACGATATTTGCGCATGAAACAAACCAACGAAAGATACTCCTCACGAACTCTACATGATGGTTCATACAAAGAAATCCATTTCGTCTCAACATCCTTAAGAGTTTTTTTGCCTTCTGTAATTCCAATTGCAAATTTTTGGAACTCAAGAAATCACTTTTGGCAGCTTGCCATATAGGCATGAAGTTCTCTAATAAGGTCTTCTACTTTAGCAACGTTTTCATAGTTGCTTACCATTTTATATGATAAATTCATTATGTGAGCCATACAATGAATTGCTAGCATATAAGGGGCCATTGTAGTTTGCAATCTAACACACACCGTTCACCGACCCTACATGACTTATACACCATGTGCTCTAACGCATACCAACTTTGTAGCAACTTCATAATTAGTCATTCCAATATATTTCAAATGAGAAACAACTATTTTATGTAGGTTTTTGGCATTAAAGTTTTCAACCATTTCAATAACACCCAATAGATGAGCTGTCCTTATATGATTTTCTAAAGTATAGAAGTGGATACATACCCATGTAGTATTTTTGACTGATGTCACTTCATCAATTGAAAGAGAGATAATTTTTTTTTACATTCTCTTTCAAATCTTCCTTCTCTATCATTGAAAGGAATTTTTCCATTTCCCATGCACTATTGTCAGACCAATGAGATTGAGGAACATTGTGCATTCCATTATATTGATACAAAACTTTGAAATTAAGGAAATCCAAAATTGGTCTTCCTTTCTTTAGTATGTGAAATAAAGTAGAGAACAATATGAGTTTTGCATGCAGATTTGATTGATTCATCTTACCATTCTGCGATGTGATCATTCCTCCCTTTTCCACAAGATGTCTGTGTTTTTTCTTCTCTGCTTCATACTCTGCTGCATATTTAACATGCATGCATTCTTTTTCAGTTTTCCACCTATTTGTTTTGATTTTCTGGCCATCCTCCCCATTACAATAAAATATTGTTTTCCATAGTGTTTTTATAGTGTCCTGCTTCATTGCATTTTTGCTAATTTCTAATTTCCATGTACATATTGTACATGTACATTTAGACGGGATATCTTCTAAATTAGATGGCTATATAGGTTCGATAAACAAAAATTTGGCTGCCCAATCAAACTTGTATATCCTCTCAATTGTCCACATATTCTTGTTCATTTTCAATGTTTTACTTTTTTGAGTAGAATTTTGAGCATTATCACAATCACCTGGTTTCCTCTTTCGTGAACTAGAATTTGAATTTGATTTTTGTGTTCCATTTTGCTGAGTATTTGTATGTGTGATATCTTGATGCACTCCTAGTTACACCCCAACAAGAAGAATATCTTTAGGATTTGACATGGTATCATTGTAGGTGTCATTTGGTTGATACTGTGAAAATGCATGTCCACCTCAATATTACCTTCCACACAGTCTGTACTCTGATTCATTCCAGTGGCAACTATATGGGTGTTGGTGGTTGTGGTATCTGTAGTAGCAGAGTTTCCAAAATACTTGAATAGGGACTTATGATATTTCTTAGTTACTTTTTGGGTCTTCTCATTCTAAGCACTAACACCTTCTATTATTCTGAATGGCTACGTTAAAAATATGTCATGCATCAGTAACTTTGAATCGCACGCCAATGGCAAGAGTGTCGTGCACCAACAGTAACTTTGTCACATGTCAACAAATAAGGACTATGTTGTGTGTCAACAATAGCTGGGTCGTGTCAGTTGAGACTTGAGTCTCCTTGTCGGGTGTCAAATGAGTCACGTGTTAGTAAATACAATAAGTCACACATTAATAAATATTGTTGTCACGCGTCAGAGAAAAATATGTCGTGCATTAACAAAAGTACAATTGTGCATCAACAAGAGTAGTGTTGGGCATCAACAAGCAAACCCTTGTCACACGTCAACAATATCTCCTTGTCACCCATCCACATAAAACCTTTGTCATGCGTCAACAAATGCAATAAGTCACGCATCAACAAATATCATTGTCGTGCGTCAGAGAAAAACTCTGTCGTGTGTCAACAATAGTATATAGTCGTGACGTCAACAATATCGGTGTTGGGTGTGAACAACCAAACTCTTGTTGCACGTCGCCAAGATCTCCTTGTCATACGTCCAAAAAAAACTTTTTGTGCGCCAACAAATATTACTAATCGTGAGTCAACAAATAGCACTGTCACACCGATCGCAAACCACTAAACATTAAAAAAATCTACACTGTGCTCTGGTGCTTAGAGTATGTAAGTTCACACTATTGGTAAGGTACTAGTGATAGTATACTACCCGATGAATAACTTAGGTTTTTATACAAGATGTTTTCAAATGTAGGTGAAGCTGACCCCTAAAAAAATATATCGTAAATTTTAGGTGAACAGGACATTGACCTGCTCCAAAAATTTGCCTTTTCAAATTTTCCTAAAATGAAATTTTCGCCATATTACGAATATTCACCACTAAAATTATCCTTGTTCTTTCCTTCAAACCCTAGGCCTGTTTTATCATCTATGGCATTTTGACCTTCTAGAACATCATCAAGATCTTTGGAGCTCTTCTCAATTCTCTCATACATCTTCAACCTATTAGAAGCATTCTCCAAATATGATTCTAGGGCTTTCAATTTGTCTTCATACCTGAACAAGCATCCTCTTTCTCCTTTAGAGCATTAGAAAAACTTTCCATTTGAGATTTCAAACCCTTGATGGCTAGATCATGATATTTCTCCATTTCACTCATTACCTCTTGTTGTCCAAAACCAAAGACTCAGCAATCTCATACTTTCTCCTCCAAATATCAGCTTGACTTACCCATTTGTGCTTCAGAGGATCTCCTTCAAGTTATCAAACTTTTGCAAAAGGACTTGCTCTGATACCAATTATTAGAAGCACAATGGATTGAGATGGGGGTGAATCATTCCTAAAAATTATTACTTCATTTATCATTAGATTTAGCATGTAACATCATTTATCCATTCACACACATTCAACCATAGCATAATAAATGTGCATAATATCAACAAAGAACCAAAACACATGCAAGAGAGCTCATAGACACAATATTTAAGTGGGAAAAACTCATGGGGAAGAAAACCCATTGAAACATAAACATTATATTTTCATGCTTTAAATTTAGTGAGGCACCAACCCCACAAGGAGCACTAACCCCTAGTTTAGTAGAGCACCAACCCTACAAGGAACACCAACCCCTAATTTAGTGAAGCACCCACTCCACAAGGAGGCTACAACCCCTTAGGATGACCAAGCACCAACTAAGACACCTGAAGATGTTTGATCTCTAAAATTTATGCTACCATAACTAATGGAGATCACTAATTCAGCTCACAAACCCTAGCTCATACCCTAGGGCATCAAAATTGCTCTTTCTTCACCTTTCTTTGCTCTATCTTCTTGATCTCATGTTATCTGATCTTCCTCAACCTATCATGATCTTATTCATCCTTCAAAACATTCTCTCATACCTATGATGATTCTTCCTCTAGGTCGCACACCTTCCCTCCAAGAGCACTAGTTCAAAAATGAACCAAACAAGCACTTAAATATGCTTTTCTTCCTTCCAAACAAAAAGAGGTCAGTCCCTCATGATAATTGAGACCCATAAATCTCTATAAAATTCATAAATTTTAATTACAATAGTCACATATGACCCAAGTAGGTCGGCCTAGCTAAAACCATCATTTCATGTGCCAAAATGGCTCAAAACCCCATAGGCACATTCTTAAAAATTCCCTTACATAAAATCCATACTTATTCATGACCAATAAACCTTTACATATGATTAAAATATCATAAAAATTCATACATGGTCATAATTAATATCAACCAATGAAATTATTTCATTTATCGGGCCCAATCCCCTTTACAAACTTCAAAACAGCTTGTTTCTTCTTCACCCTTCAACACCCGGAAAATTCTTAATTCCACCAAATGGATTATACTAAACCAAAGCATGCCATGTGAAGAATAAAAATAAATTGAAGAACACATACACCACTTATAAGTAATTTATTAGTTATGAAACATCATTCATTTCAAACAACAACAATAGTTTTCTTCACAAAAACAACTCCGCCAAAAATTTGTTTCCAAAGGTTAGATAATAAAAACATTTATAAATTCATTAAAGAACTCAAAATGGATTACATGAATGAAAATTTTATCCCTCTTAACTTTACAGGTGATAGGAAACATCACCCAATCCATCACATGCTTCAAACAACATCAAACTTGCACCAAAACAGATCATGTCTTGAATTGCCAAAATCCTTCTTTATGAAAGAATACCATGGAAACCCTATAAAATAAACTTATCATGAGGAAATAAATATACCACTATAAATTTATATTAATATAATTTCCAACACAACTTTAATCACCTCAAAATCATACATGTAACTTAATTTATACCCAAAACACCGAACCTTGCTATCGAGATCCCAAAACGCCCTTTAACCACCAACCTATTTGGACATCAAAACATAATGAACCTGCATGAATATGTCCTAAAACATCCATTTAAATAAATAAAAACTCTCAATCATCATGCCACATCAATTTTTCATGCTACTCCTTTGGACCATCTTTCTCTATATCCTTCTTTCCCAGAAACTGCTATTTTTAGGTGGGGCCCACATACCACCATGACCTCAACCATACATTTATGGAAATCCTGAGGAGTTATATAAAACATAAAATCATAATTTTTATTAACTAATCAAAACTAGGCCACAACACTTCACTTTCGCAAACCGCTCTCTAGCTAGGGTTTAACTAGGGTTTTAGACCACTTTACCTTCTTATCATTCGTTCATAAAATATTGATGAAAAAAACCTGATTATTTTTGTGAAACATTATAAAATCACCATATAATATTCCATGAAATATACAAGGTCCAATTTAAAGCACACCATTCACGACGAGCATCAAAAGTTCAAATTTAAGCTTGATTTTCACTTGTTCTTGACCATGTCTTACAAAATTAGTCATATCTAGAAAAATGCACATCATGGGGACCTAAATTTTTTCTGAGGGGACTATGAATTATCCCTATAACATATCTAATCATCAGAACGTCAATTCCATGCCTCAATATCTCCAATAATTAAGACTTACCTATGTTTGTATGATAGATCCTCATAGTAGCAACTAGTACCAATTGAAACAATGTAAGAACTAAACATAAAACCTCTAAAAATGACCCAAAAATACCTCATATGACATGATATAATTTTTTTCAAAATCCATGAGCTCAAATGGCTCTAATACACTCTATCACACCTCTAAGTTGTCATACCTACTCCCAATGAGCACATGTAACCAAGTGAAACACTTGTACTGCACCATGCTAATGTTGTGAGTGTTCATGCACCCTAAAAACATGCTAGAAAACATGTCAACATGCTTCCTAAACATCCAATAATCTCATAATGTTAAGCCACACCTCTTAGGCACCTATATAGGATTACAAGAGCAAGCATGCATAACTAAATCCCACTATACCAACCGATAAACATCTCAAACAAGATGTTAGCATCATATAAAACATCATGACATCATCATAAAAAATAATTTTTCATTAATTTGGTTTTGCATCAATGAAAAAACCGACTAGGACACCATACCAATAAGAATCATGTGTCTTTTAGCCATCCACCGATCGAAACAACCTTATCTTGGTTCTTATTCTTAGTTATGTACTCATACAAATCCAAGAATTCCTCTAACTTGTGTTGTTTCCCACACCATGAGGAAAGGTTATTCTAAGGGAACTCGCGCTGATAATGATCCTCTAGAAAATCCTCATCCGCCACCGCCGCGACCTCATCCTCTATATCCTCCACAAAATCCTCTATTTTGGTTATCCCCATTATTACGCCCTTCATTATTTTGTCCTTCATGATCCTTAGAGACACTTGACACACTAGTTTGGAACACCCCTATCTCAATGGATTCATGGTTGTGATCAACTAGTTTACAACATGGGTGGTGTCATGAGTATGGGACTTGCAAATCTTATAATACATTGAGGCTTTCTTGAATAGCACACCTGCAATGCAGAGGACAATCCCAAACATCATGGTTCAGGTGACGTAACTTGTAATCCAATATTAATGTGCACACTAACTTATGTGGGAATTTATCCTTAGTATGTCCTTCAAATTCACAATTTGTGCACCATATACCACTACACGTATCATGAGCTGAATTTGCAGAGAGTTTCTCCATCCGATTTGCCATAGCTGCAATCTACACTTCTAAGAATGGGCTTACTCTAGTGTCAACACTTAGAAATGCCTCAAGACATAGAGAAACCTCCAAGGCCTCACATGGATCCAAAAAATTATTATGAGATAGTTCGCATCTAAAAGGAGTTAACAATCCACCAAGGAACCACTGTGCATGCTGACTAGGGTGGATATCATAAGATAAATTAGACAACATAGTTTTAAAGTGTTCATCATAATCCCTTACACTCTAGATAAACCCTTCTTGATGTCTTTGAGTGCGTTGATGCTCTTCTTCTCAAAATTCGAAATATGAAACTCACTAGAAACACGAATGCAACGCATCATAATCCACCACATTTTTATGCGGGTAATAATTTCTGCACCAACTATGCGTGCAACCTTAAAGAGTAGTAGTAAATTGACTTGTGTTTCTATCTGATGTTGTAATTATTTTAACACACCATGGTAGCTCACACTTGTCCACACGCTCTTCCAAATCTTCAATACCTTTGTACTCATGTAAGTGGAGATACATCTCATAGAAAATGTGGGTGTCTCTGCTATGGTTGTAAAGGTTATTGAGGTGGTTACTATGGGTGTGGACCTTTCCCACTAGATATAAAACCAAAGCCTCAACCAATATTTCCTCCACCTCTGGATCTACCCGATTCTCTAGATCTAATCCTCCGGACCCTCCCGATACTCCCGCGCCCCTGTTGGGGGTAGCATACCTATTGATGTACTTCCTTACGTCCTAACTATAGTGATGAACTAAAATCCCATGGTTTTTGAATTCAAAGTACTCGCAATATTCTACATGCCCACACTCTATCCTAATGACGTGCCGAAAATATCCCTCCAATCGGAGCTTAAAACAATGACCCCATCTCATGCTGCCATAGGTGTGTTTGTTGTTTCATGTACTTCTAAATTTAATGCAAAATGATATCTAACCATAGTTGTTTGATTACCTACACGATTATGCTTATCAATTACTACTTCTTGAATTAGAATACCACGCGTAAGGGCTAGGTGGCTATGTGGGTTCGATGCGCACCCGTGGTCCTTAATCCATCCTCCCGACACACTCTCATCGAAACCAAAGGGTATTATCTACCACGCTTACCCAATGTGGGGATTACCTAATGTTGTGGCTCCTCATCTTCCATAGGAGCTTTAAAACCTTCACGAGCCATCATTCTCCTCAACTCCATTGCCTCCACAACTTCCCTTGCATGTGAAAATTCCCTCTCTTGAGCTTCATTATACTTGAGCCGTCTTTCCTCTCTCCGCCTTTCTATCACTAGGTCTTCCATCTTTCACCACACCTACTCCCGCCCCTACACATGGTGGGTATTTAGCTAGCCATAGGTATGCACTCTAAATCTAGTTCTATCATCAAGATCTTAATCATCGGGGTATAATGTGAAAATACGATCCTTTGGGCTCATGAAAGAACTTGAACTCACCTCCTCTTAACATAAATAAGTATAAATAGCGTAATCCAATGTATAATTTCACAACACACCAGCCCACCAATGATCTACAACTATATTAAAATCCACATCAACATCAAACAACGTCTGGTAATCTTCATGCATCTAAAGCTTCGCCTATAACTCAACCTCTTTCCTCAGCATATGATACTAGCCAATCATACATTTCTACTGGAAAGATGAAAAATAAATTCTCATAAATGTTATCTTCCACCCATTGTCGCGCATTGAAATCAGGTCCAGTGTTGTATTTATGAGAAAACTTATCTTGTCCGTATTCAACCCAACTTTCAATTCTCTCAAGAGTTAATTGATATGCCATTTTCATGCAACATCCTGATAGACAATTTGAAAAGAGGTCCCAAAGAACAAAACCAAAATGTAGTCCTTGTTTACCCACTTAAATGCTATGCACGCTGGAACTTCATTCGATAGAACCGAATGCTCACCAAAGTGTGCAAATCCACGTGTCCCACCTTTGCACTATCTTGTCAATATATTAGCATGCATATTCATGATTACCAATACCAAAGCATACATTCAAGAGTATATCATTACAGACATCACAAGGAAACACAAGTAGTAAGGAAACATAACATATTAAACCATTAATAAGATCAATTACACCATGTGAACACCATATTTAGATACATTAATAACTAGAGTCCATCCACATTGATTCATTAATAATCAAAGTAACACATATTAGAAGTTGAATACATAACAATAGTATCACGAGTCATGTGTGCCAATATACCAGAGCAACATAACTTATCATACCAACCGTGTCCATTACAATGGTGTACAATAAATATATATATATAGGGGTGGGGAATTTTCCTTCACCGCCTATGCATCTCAAAAATAGGTTACATGCTCAAAATAGCCATGCGTATATACAAAAGCAACTATAAAGCATGCATGTTTTCCTAATAAGCCTAATAATAGATTAAATCTATAAATAAAATCTTGCTTTAATCCTATTATTATCTTGATCCATGCATGACCTTTGATCTAGATCAAAACCATAAAATCAAACCTCCAACTCATGAAATTAACTAGATATTGTAAAGTGACAAAAAAATCCCAAGGAACTGCTCATGGCCAAGCCACAACAATGTGCTTGTAGGCTCAGCCTAACAAAAATGACACATCCACCTTGAACTCCGTATCTAGTGCTCTAGGACCACAAATCCCTATAAATTTATGCCGATAGTATAGGGGCCCAAGTAAACACTATCATGTGCTCCAACATATCACCCACAACACATGTAAACATCCATGAAAATCAACTTTTGAAAAAGTTTAGAAAAGCATAACAATTGATACCCATCATCATCATAGTCATCAAGGCTCGACCCTCCTCATCGTCACTATATAGGGACCCACATGAAAAGCCCGTAGATGTATACACCACAACATCTCGCATCATCTCGCATACAATGGCTACATCGTAGCGCTCCTACCTACCTCATCAATAGTATAAACCTTCTTTTTCTATACTCAAACACACCGGATTTGATGCACATCCTCCAAAATCATTGCCATCTATCATGTCGGCAACTAAAAGTTCCCATCACATGATCCCATTTCTTAAATAAATCCAAAGAACAAAACCATGTCTCTATGGATACATCTGTAATGACGCATCCTACCCAATCCAATAACCTCTACATGAGCCCAATCACCATCTTAAAAATAGCTCACACATTATCAAGTATCTTTAAAACCCTATCCATGTAGTCAAACAATACCTATCCCGAATCCACAATAAAAAAGTCAATCAATAATCAATTAAAAACATGTTAAAATCACAAACTTTTTAAAAAATTGGCGACTGATTAGAATCATTGACGACCCTATCAAAATCACCAATGACCGCTAAATCACTAATGATTTCATATGAAATCGCTAGCGGTTTCTTGGTGATTCCAAATTTCTTGAAAAAAACAAAAAAATCTAAAAAAACACTATCTACCTCAACATGTGTAGGCCTCTATTGCCTATACACATCTCCAAATACCTCGATCTCACTTAAAGTCACAAAAATTGAAAATCATGGGTTCTTTATCTCTTAGGTTCTCAAATCATAACTCGAACCTAATGCGCCCTAAAATCACCGTATATATCAAAATTTTCCACCCACATTCACCAACAATTGGATTAATCACCGATGATTATGTTAAATCACCCGTGATTGTCTCCTTTTTTATCCAAAGAATTATTTAATTGGCGTTAGCCTCATCAAATAATCATAGTCTTCATTCCTTGCCAAAATTGCACATATTTTAAGTATATACTTTCTTTTCAAGCCCCAATACCCTCTACAAATCAAAATAAATAAATCTATATAAATCTTGTCTTTATCAAATTCATTTCGATTTCACAACTATTAGGAAAAAATTTTCTCGTTATCACCCTTAAGTCATATGTCTATAGGTCACGAACCCATTGGTTCCCCTATCACTTGACTTCGCCACGTAAGCCCACCTTTGTGGCAAAATCCTTTATCCATCCTACATCTCCCGATACATTGTGGATACCATACGCTTTCGGGAACTTTTTCCTGTAGTTTCTTCGTATGATTCACACCTCTATAGGTTGAGAACCCATTGGTTACCCTATCACTTGACTCTCTGGTCACACAAGTCCACCTTTGTAGAAATTTGTTTTCATGCCTTATCTTGGGGCATCTTAAATGAAACACAACATCACGCAAGCCTACCTTATAAACCTATTCAAACTGGTGATCATTGAACTTCATTGCAATAACCCCTAGTTTAAGAGGGGGCCACCTATCCAACACAAATATGACCATTCCACTCTTTTTATCTAGCGGCTTATCCATCACAAACTAGTGGAGAAAATGGGGTAAATGTAGACATTGGGTTTTTGGCACCATGGGTGACCTACCTACATCCCTCACATTCATATCTCAAATATTAATCTAATCCTATTATAAATCATAAACCTATCCTAAGTCATATGCTCACCCCCATAAAAACATGTTTCTACCCTTGTAAAATTTAATTACATATCCTAAAACCCCTAACCACCTTAAACCTATTCCACCCCATTATAAATTTAACATCCTAACCTCCTAACTCCCTAAAAACCTTCCTAACCATTTCCACTCACATCCAAGAATGAAAAACCTTATTTGGAAGTGGTTTAACCCACTTCCAAGTGGGTTTTCCCCATAATTCCCATATCACCAAATGACCCTAACAGAATCACCTGTGATTATAAATAAATATAAAACCTCCTAGTGAGGGATTTTCTGATATCCACATCTAATATATGTCCCTTTCAAGACTGAAACAACATCATTTTAGGCATCTTGGCATCTCCATCACCCCTGTTATGTCTCTGGAAGCTCTGCAAAGTACGTAAGAATTCCAAACCACAATTTTATAACATTTATAAAAACAGTGAGTTTTTATATTTAGTTTTCACCTTTAGTATGTCAATATATCCTATTAGATATCATATCAAATCGTAAAAAAATTATTCTAGGCCAAATTTGCATTCTTTTCAAGAGATCAAATTTTTAACAATAATCACTAGTGATTTTATCCGAATCGCTAACGACCATACATAATCACCAAGGATTCCTATCTTTTGGTTATTTCAATCATATTCATCATATCTGCAATCATTTTTTCATTCTATTTTCTGTCTAATAAATTAGTTTTCAAGATGTTCCTCTCTATAGATGACAAGATCAGTGAATCACATCCTATTACTAGCATTTATGATCACTTGATCATCCAACAACCCTTCGTTTGGGAACAGCTTAGACATTGCGTATGAATTGAGCCTTTGTGTTATTACACTGAAACCTAAAATAGAAGACATCAAAGATAAAATCAAAGTTAAATAAGAAGAATGAGACATTTCTGAATAATTTTGATTCAAATACTTTGAGGAGTTTGAGATTGTTCTAGCCAATAATTTTATATGAATTGCTAGCGACCATACAAAATTGCTAGGGATTCCTGTCTTTTGGTCATTTAAATCATATTCATCATATTTGCAATCATTTTTTCATTCTATTTTTATAATTAGTTGATTTTCAAGATGTTCCTCTATGTAGTTGATAGTGCTAGGTGAATTGCATTCTATTACCATCATTTACAATCTCCCCGATTGTCCAACAACCCTTCTTCTCGGGAACATTTTGATGTCGTGCATGAATTGATCCTTTTTGTCATTACACCGATACCTAAAATCAAATACATCAAAGATCAACTTGAAGTCATACAAGAAGAACAAGATGCTCTGAATAGTTCTCGGTTTGAATACTTAAAGGAGTTCAAGATTGTTGTAGCCCTCATTTGGGCCACCTATCATATGGAACAAGATCTCCCTATCCCTTTGGAATTCTAGTCATTCCTTCATTTTCAATTATTTTATTATCATCAACACTTAATTTTAAAACAAGTTGACACCCTTCAAAGAATCCCATTAGTTCCCGGGAACGACCCTTTCTCGAGCAACTTGTCATCTCCTTTTGTAATATCCATCTCGTTTAGTTTCTTTTGTATGATCAAGTTCTCTCATCCGCTGGAAGGAGAAGTCTCTTGCATCTTTGGCATCCATTCATCCCAACGTTACACTCTCGGTGTAGGTATCATTAAACCCTACCATATTTTAAGTTTCTAGTGTTTCTCGTATAATGATAAACCAAAAATCACCACGAACACCATTTTTAAAACATAGAGCATGGAGCTGGTTTTAGTGGATTATATGGAGGAAAAATATGAATTTTCAATGGATTTACATGTTACACTTCATATGTTTTCATGTGTAGGAATTATTTTTGGGTGGGAAACTAATTTCAAAAATGACCAAGTGTTGAGTTTTAACCTTTTTTATTTTTAGCACTTTAACTCACCATTAACCCAACATGGCCTAACTTGGGTTAGTTGGGGGTTAGAGGATGAGTTACACCCATGAAAATAGGGGAAATTTGAGGTGAGGGGATAATAGGGACACTAAGTTTCACTTTTCATGAGATCATGACAAGTGTCACCATGTGAGAGCAAGAGAGATATATGGAGGGGCTAAGAATAGACTCTTGGGAGTTGAGATGGTGTCCTCAATGTGTTTAGGGGCTAACACCATGAGATTGGGCACAATTTTCTTTCCCAAATGTCCCCTTGTATGTTGGGACAAAGGGACAAGGGACAACAAGCTCAAAAAATGTGCCATGGGTGGAGTTTCTCATGAGGAGGGGCTAAGTTGGTCTTAACACAAGTTTGTAAATTTTCCTGACAACATGGGTTATCACTTAAGGGATGAAAAACATTATTACCTATGGGGGAAATTTTTGTGTCCCTATTATGTAATTTCACCAAGGGAAAAGGACAAGGGACAACTAAGGTCAAAAATCCCGCCACCTACTTCATGTCAATGTGAAATTAGAACATGGGAATGGTTTTTCCACCCCAGAGTGAAACTTAACCATTTTGGGCCATATAATATATGATTTTGCATCGAAATATGACAAAAAAATACAATGAGAACATTTAAAATTCTGAAAATGATTTCTTCATGAATTTTTGCTCATATCTCCATTTTTCCTAAGAAGGTGCACCTGGTGAGTCGAGTTGTCGAGAGATTTTGCAACAAGAATGAACCGAACCATCACTTGGGTCATGAAGGGGGATCAATGTGTTTCTATTTGAAATTTTTAGGATCAAAACTCCACTCGAGCTTCCCAAATCCTTCAATGTAAAATCCTTGTCCGTAAATTTCATCGTGCTTCGGTGTTGGAAAATTTTCATCTTATTATGCTTCCAAAACTTTGTCTTACCCATTCCACTACATAGTGGACTCCGTAAGATTTCTGATGATTGGGATTTGAGCTCCCAACACCATCTTGAGTTCCTAAAATATTTTCCAAGATTTACTTTAAATAAAGTGCACACACCCATTTTCCCCAAAAAGCTTCTGGAGAGAAAACTTTCCTGAGACCAATCCAATGGCAACATAATATTTTCTAAATTATATTATTATGGAGAAAACTCTAAGAAATTTTCATTTACTAAAATATGATCTCCTAAAATGATCTCGAGGCTCCCAAAAACCTTTCACAGAGGTTGAATTTTTAAAATAAGCTATTCAGATTTTTTTCAAATTTGAATGAAAAGGGGAAAACCTTTAATAAGGTTGTCAAGTAATATGCCTAAATTTTTTACATGCAAATAGTACCTTAACACAAAAATCAGAAATCCAATTATTGACTAAAATACATGTCACTCATATATTGATTAATAGTTTCACAATTACATTCATGACATTATATTGACCTACAGACTCAAAGATACGAAGTTTGTTCCTTCAAGTTCTCACACACACCTCTACAATGAATGCCTCATGGGTATTTATACTAGTGGGGCCTTTCACTTCACTAGCATTTCAAGAGATAATAATAACCCCTGAGTTACAACTATAAGTTTAACTGGTACATCCCGACAATTGTTAAATATAGCCACTCATCGGCACACCCTTGCTTTACATGGTGACATCCCTAGAAGATGGTTTTGTATCCTTAGCCAATTGTAAATTTTATCGAGTCTCCTACCAACTTCATGCAAGTGATCCAACTAAAACTTGAGGTCTATCTATGGACTCATGTCTATTGTTATCCTTTTTCACGTTGCATGTCCTTATCCAATACTATCCTTACCGTACATTATTCCATCTTTTTAGTGTTTCCTTCCTCAGTGTGGGCCTATAATTTATTTTTTTTGTGTTTATCTCTTACCTCACTTTCTTACACACCTAATTATTTTCTCCATGTACGCTTCCTTCTTTATTCTATATTGCACAAATCCTTCATAAAGTTTTGATCATCCTTCCAAAGAATAGTGGATCATGAATAAATATTGTTTAGTCCTTTTAGGACTTAAAGAAGAAAGAATACAAAACTATGGGCCCAACATCACCCCATACTAAATCTTTGTCCATCCTCATGTAACACTTATTAGATATCTTCAAATAAACCTAGCACCTTGACTCTTAATGAATATTCATGTGCCTTCTAGTTATTAATTGTTTCATGAATAACTTATTCTAATTAGTCCAACTGTGTGGTTAATTTACTAAAAATTATAGTGCCTTTCATTTTGGTGTTTATCGTTGTAAGAAAATTGTCAAATTTTTAAATATACTCCTTTCATGTGGTTCATATATCAATTTCATCATAATTTGTGAGCTTCCTTAGTTCCTTCAACCTCTTCTTCACCCTTTCTTTTCTCGTTGCAACATCTTCACTAACCCTTTCACATTCCTCCATCAAAGTTTTCCATGTTGACTTTGTCTAGAGTGTCACCTTTTAGTTGGGCCTTTATGGCTTCTAGTTTGTTGACCTCCTCTTTTATGCAAATGTTTATTTTATGTGGTTACTTATAAAGTATCTTTATCAATTTTTTCATCTTCTTTGGATTTTTATTATAACTTTCTCATGTTATTACCACATTCTTTAAGTTTATTTGAGCAAACAACCCTAATATTCTCTATGTCACCCTTATGTCATTTTTCCTTTCTATTTTTTTCAATCTATTTGAATAATAGATTTATTAGTTGCTCCAATTCATAAATATTTTCACTTGCAATGAGTGGGTTATCTTCTGTAAGCTTGGGGTCATTACTTACTATCCGCTCTCTGCTAATTCTTTGGATTTTTAATCCATACACTTGTACTTCTCTCCAAGGCCCTTGTTTTCATGTTATAGCTCACACAACTTACTCTTTGCCTTGCTGCAGAGTTCTACTTCTAATTGTGTGACCGGTCCCTATGTATTTGGGATTCTCAAATTTTTTTGTAAATGTTTTTGAACCACCTCCCTAGAAATATTTAGTAGTGTCTCACCCACTTGAGTTTCGACATATTTTAAGTGGTGACGAGGAGGATAAGATATCCTTCCTTGGTAGGGATGGTGTATATGTTATCACCTGGTAGTTTAATTAGGGGTTTCTCTATACAAGAATCTAAAGCAAATGATAGTGCCTTTTTCGAGTGCTTGGAGGCGAAGGTATTTTTAAGGCTATCCCATGATAATAATTCTTTGACATTCTTGCCCCTCTAATATGTTTCCCACATTGACCCATTAGTATGATTGGGGTAGAGTTGGAATTATTTTATGTCCTCATCTTTCTCATCCTTTGATTCCCCAATCGGTCCACTTCTCATGCTAGAGTATGGTTGTGCTCCCTCCTTACTTCCTCCATGGCAACCTTCTTCCCTTCCTCCTTCTTTTACTCTTTCATGGTCACTTTGCTTGCTTTATGCATTCCTCTAATACTCACTTTCTCTCTCTCTCTCTCTCTCTAGGCTTCATCCACATCCTCAAGATTGTCTTCCAACTCAATTACTTATGGAGGTAACCCGAGGATATGATACCCACGCACCTATATCGTGGTTACCAAGTTTATATATTTCCCACCATCTATATTAATTTCTTCATCATCATGTGGAAATATGGTTGTTTAGCTTGGGTCTATTGGGGTTTTTGTACTGGGTTGCTCTATATCCTTTTTGTTTCTAGCCTCTTGTGCCAAGATAGGCTCTTGTCTTGGGTTTAATCTCCTCTTCTCCTTGGGTTGGTCTACCTATGCACATGTTCTCTCTCTTTTTTATCTAACCTTTTAGCATGTTCTTCCTTCTACCTTCTCCTAGAATTGCACCATTCACATTTAAAAATAATTATCTCCTCATCTAACTCTTATTTATCTTCTTGTGATTCTTCATTGGCTCCTTTTTTCTTTGGGCACATATATAAATATAATGTTTTTGGCTATTATTTACTACGATGGTATCATACCTAGTAAGCTTATAGATATCTATCACGTCTCTCTTCATGGGTATCTCAATTACGGTGTTTATAAGTGTTGTAAAGGTATGAATGTCCTCATTAATTCTTTGTGCACCAATATTATGTATTTTGTCATCTTTGGTATGGTGGATGGATCATAAAATTAGTCAACAAGAAAGTCATAAGGGAAACTTTACCTACAGGGACTAGCTTTCATTTGTATTCTTATTTCTTCCAAGTAATAATTCATTATGATAACAAAATCTGCCTCACTAACTAACCCTTTAGCAAGCTTAGACAAGATTATTCAATATTTCTCAAATGCATTGCACAAATGTCTCAACTAAGTTATAAATCATTCCTTATATGCATAATTGAGTGTCAGGGTGCCAAAAATTATTTGTACATGTCGACCGGAGATGGATCCTCTAATGGGAATGTCCATGTTGGTTCCCCATCTCCTTATAAAACACTAATTTGATTGACTACCATTAACAATAGGATTTTTCCCCTTCAAAATTTGATTCCTACTTTTCCGCCCTAATTATGCATATTCAATTATGATTTGCACTCAAAATTGGGAAAAATTATAGACGATCCTCGAGCCATTTTATGCGTGATGCATAATTATCTCTTGTTTATCTCACTCCTCATCTTTCCCATACAAATTTAGAGGTAAGTAGTCACTTCACGACTCTTGTTCCAGGGTCATTTAATTCATCGACAAACACAAAATTTCCCCCTTCTTATAACGGAGAAGGTCACCAACCCTGTTTACTTCTACATCATTCTCAAGGGCTTTCACTAAATATTAACCTTTGTTTTTCATTCTTGTTGATTTTCTAATCGGTGGTACGAGATCCTCATCTACATACTTCAGAAAGTAGAATTACCCCTCTCTAATGTGTGAGATAAGGTGTTGGTCAATTTCGATGGGCTTGTTGAAGAAAGGAGGGTTTCATAGTAATAGTACTCCAATTTTTTTAGTGTCTTCTTGATTCTATTATCATAGATGTAATTTCCCAAGTTGTCCTTTTGGCCTATAGTGCACACCATTTCCTTTTCTATTGTTCCATCCATCTCATGCTTGAGATGGTTGCAGAATCTGATTTGTTTTTGATGTTAGATGATTCTTCCATTTCCCAATTCTTCTAGCTTCCTCTGGGTATTACATTTTAACACTTCGGTCCTTTTTAACCTTTTTAACAACCATAGAATTCTTACCCTTATTTGGTGTGGAAGAACTTTTTCTAATTTCCCTGTTTCTTCCTTTATAAATTCTTTCCCACTTATGTCTCCTCGATTATCAGGCCTTCTTATTCACTTCTAGATATTTAACAAGACATACTTATAGAGCCCGAAGTCATTGATCCTTGCATGACCCCTTTCTCTTGTGCCTTTTCCACTATATCTTCCATTTTCCACTTAGTTCTAGTAACCACTTTGGTTCACCCTAGGTGGTTGATCAGTGCGCCAAGGAAAGTTTTACCCTATTTTCATTTTATCTTCTTATATTTACCCTTTTTATCACCGTAAAAGATTTAGTCTTCATCAATGGCGGTTGGTATTTTAGTAATCTTGGGTGTTATATTGCTATTCACTTTTTTTTGCTATTTTTCTCCGTAGCTCTTGTTTTTCATAAAGAAGGTAATTAAAATGAATTACCCCTCCTTCCTATTTATACCCCTTTTCATTGGTAATAAATGCTCCTTAATTTACTCTTTACATGCATGATATTATATTTCCCCACAACCGCCGTTAAATCCTAGTTGTTAATAGTTGTATTTAGCTCTCTTTTCCCACTTGATCTTTAATGATCATCAAGTGTGAATCGTGGATTTATTTTCTATTGATTTTTACTTCACACCTCCAAGTTGATTAGGTAGCTTATGTTCATGGGCCACATCATTTTCCCTTGTGTACTTCCATTCTTTTATGCGCTTACTTACCCCATAGCTCCTTATAAAGCTAACATCATTTTTTCAAATATTCCTCTTTTCCACCCACTCCAATTATCCCTTAGATTATTCCTTCATCAAACACTTTTTCATTTTGGATGCAATTTATTTTTACTATCCTTTCCTTTATTTCCAACACGAATCATTTGTCTTTTCACGTGCATCATTCTTGCCCAAATTTTGATAGTGAATCCTTGTACTATTAGCTATCATTCCTCTTCTCCCAACACAAAACATTACTTGTCCTTTGCACATTGTTACTAGTAGATGTGCTTGGTCAAAAATAACACAAAATGTTAAACCAAATTATGCAAATCTTTTACGCTTATTAAATGCATGAAATAAATTTTGAATATATGAAATGAAGAAGGTGGGAATGATGTTAAGAGGTCAAGAAAATCAAAGGTTCTTAACTAGAAAATGGGAATTTGCTCTTTAAGAGCGATGAATGTTTTCCTAACCCATGTAGGGGTGATACCTATGATCAAAGATGATTGTAGTACATAGATCTCATCAATGTTAGTGGAACCAAATAAAACCCATCTCGGTTGAGGAATGCAAGGGAATTATCTTTCATCTTCTGTGTATTTATATTTGAAGAGGGTCATGAAGGTATGAGAGAAGATGTGTGGAAAGGAAAAATCAAGGGTTGTGGGGTCTAATCATGTCTACTTGGTTAGCCCAATACTCTTCAAAATATTTGATTCGTTGTTAAGGGAAATGAGTTGGCCAATGATTTCAAGAGGCACGGGTGTGGCTCTGAAGACTAATTGGCATAAGCCTTGATTAATGTCTATTTGGTTTCTTTCAATGTTTGGTTGTCTTATAAGTGGATCAAAGATTCTAATACATTGTTGTGGTGGACCCGAAATGGTCATGTGGGCACCAAGTCAAGAGAAATGGAAAAAAAAAAAAAAACAAGATAGAATCGAAAGGGGTTGAGAGCTAAGTTTAGGTAGCCTAGGCCACTAGGGAAATATAAACTATTTTTTTTTCTAGATCTAAAATACCTTTAGTTCCTACCTTTAAATTAAAAAAATAAAATAAACTTGAATTAAATAAAATATTATTGATTTTCTTCTTTTATTTAACTAAGTTTGATTTGCAAATATTTAATCAAAACAATGTAAAGTAGACTATCTAATTATTTTGTATTTTCAATGAAGCTTTTAAAAGAAATAAATAAATGAATCTACTTAACTTCTAAACTATTTTTTTGTGCTTTTCTAGTTACTGGAAATAAAATAAAATAAAATCTACAGACACAAACAAAGAAACTAATTTAAATAAAACAATCTACTTCTACACTAAATAAAACAAACAGGGAATAGTTGGATGTAGCTATTCCTTTGTTGTAGGATGTGAGGCTAAATCTAATTTAAAAATATGTACTCTAACATATAATTGCAAGGGAATCTAACTTCGTTTAATTTCTTCACCTTAAAATCATAGAAAGAAAGAAATCTTCTTAGAAGCAATTTCCTCTTTCCCCTAAGACTTCCCTAGTAAAACAAATAAATTATATGGATAAACTAATAATGAAGAAATAAAATGAAAATGTAGACACTTAAGCTTTTTCGAGCTTCTTTCTATTGAAAATCTACAGGGATAAGTAGGGCGTAAGATATCCATGATAGTTTTTTCATACACATACAAATCTAGAAATGAAGAAATTGAAATGTACAAACATTTTAAAACAAAGAAATGAAGAAATTTAGGCACATAACCTTCCTCCAAATTCTTTCCCAGTGTATATCCACATGGATAATCTGGGAAGAATATATAAATGGAATATTTGTTCTTGTAATGAAGAAACTATAAATTCTACCTCTTAAAACAAGTATACTGCTTCTTTTACTTTTAACGACAATATTCAAAATAAAAGCTTCAAAGAAATGAAATATATCCCTAACTCCGGTTATCAGAGTACTATGACAGCTTTCCCAAATGTGGTGATGATTCTATTATCTCCTCGCTTCCTTTCTAGAGATGAAAATACAAATGATCCAGGGTGTAGTGCTAGTTTGTTGTAAGAATAAATCAAGAAAACACCGGAGTAGACTGTTGTAGGAAAACTGATCACAAATGTAAGTGGGAAGAGAAAAAGTAATGTACTATGTTTTTTGTGTACTTCTTAGTAGGATTTTGGTAGAGTAACAATGGCAATTCAAATAAAATCTCCAACCCATGATATGGGTAAAATTCTGGTTTGTATAGAAAAATGGAAGAGAAGAATTCTAACACAGATGGCAATCAAGAAGTGCCAAATCATCCAAGAAAGGGGGATTCAAACTTATAATTATAAGTAATCGAGAAAAGGATTCCAATACAAATCCAAAATCTAAAAATCAAGTGAAACAATCAAGAAATGGGTGAGAAAATAACTCAAAAGTTTGGGACACGTGTTTAAAACACGTAGTATGGATTCTCGCTAAAAATGCATGGAACTCATTAGCAGCGGCCGCATAAATGTCACAAAGGTTACACAACTTGAAGTTGAAACAATGCGTAAAAGGAACAAAAAGCACATTGTTAAGGCATGTAAAGTTAAAATACTTAGAAGAAAGGATAAATAAGTCGATAAATATGTTGAAGTAATAGAGAAAGGATTTGGGTCTCATCGTTGTTCTAAAAATAAATATTTCATTAGTGGAGACTTTATCATATCGCCGATGTAAGACTCTGTAATTTTGGGTGTGTACATATCGCCCCCTCGTAGATTTTTTTGGCCATGAATGGGCGCAAAACATGAATTCCAAGTATGGCGCTCCCAAATGGGAGATTTAGAAATTATACGCTAATTGTCGGTGTCAAACCACTTTAATACAACCTTCCTACCACCTAAAAATAAGATAAGTGAGAATCAAGTGTATATATAAAACACGATTAGTAGAATACTATAAAATAAAATGACAAGATTAGTTACCATATCCACTAGGATGAGAACTATACCTGCTCCAACGCACCGAACTCGCATACACTCACTCAAAATTTCATTATAAAATTAAATTTGAGCTATATATATATTACTTTTTACTATTTTTAGAAATCATTTTTACTCACCCACTTAGCTAATTTTGGAGCTTTGGATTACCTGTGACCATTTCGTTTGCAAATACAAATAAATCGAAGAGAACTCATGACAATGGCAACACAACAGCATCAATGACAGAGGCTCATGAACAAGTGAGTTATATCCATTTGTTTATTTCCCCCTAAAATGTAGTACTTGTTTGAAAATAGCTATAGGAGGGGAGATTTTTGGTAATTTGATAGTCAAAATGATCGTAAGGGGTTGCCTTTTAGGTTTTGTGATTTTTAAAAATGATTTTGGTTATTTTTCCATGTTTTGTCAAAAACATTATTTAGGGGTTTGGCTCGAATTTGGTGGACATGATTGCCAACAATTACATAATTGTTTCTCTCGTGTAGAGCGGCGGTTATGTAATCGCCACGTTGGTTGCAAGAATCGCCACCTTGCTTAGAGTGGCGGTTATGTAATTATCACAGATTTTTATGTTTAAAAATATAAGTATGGAGTTTCTTTTTTTTTTTACTTGCATTTATATTGTTTTTTCAAGCTTGTTGTAAACAGAGAAAAGTAACAATAAATGGAAGATACACAAACGCAATGAAAACCTTCCTATAACCTTTTAAGTGCAAACCTCAAGTAGGTCAGTAAGAGCTTAGAAGTCAGATAACCTTGTAGAATTGTGGGTGTTCTTGAGTGACCTCCAAACCGGGATGCAATTACTATGAACATAGATTTAATTTGGATTATTTCTTCTAAAATAACAAAAGTTGGAGAAAAATTTACAAAGTAATGTGTTATGAATCTAAGAGGGTTTGATAGAGCTTAAGCCTACATTTTATACAGGTAGAACTAGTTTGAAGTTGGTTACAAGTGGGTGAATGTACATGCTAAAAATAGATTTGGAGGAGGTTGTGGGAGTTTAAATTCCATTTAGGGGTAGTAATGGGAATTTATTAGCAGAAATCAGATCTCAAAAGTTGGTTGTGTGTACAATTCAATTTCTCCCTCTTTTCTAAGATTCTAGAAGTTAGTTGACTAGGATGAGGATGTGGAGTCCGAGTGGATTCCATGTGGTTTTTGTAATGTGCACACTTAATTAATTAATAATTTAATTAATAAATGATAATTAACTTAGCTAAAGTGGTACTAGGGATTAATTTAATTAATCCAAAAGGTACAATGTGTATGAATTAATTGATTTAATCAATTAATCACAAATGGGTGAATAACATGATGTACTGGGATATATTTGGTAACAATTGTGTAATTTAGGGTGTCTACGTTTTCCCCTCTTTAAATTGTTATTTTGAAATAATATTCATTTTAAATATATTAGACGCATACAGAGTAACAAGTAGAAAGCAATGAAGCATTAGGATGCCCCAACAAGTAAGATGGTAGAGGAATGCCCCTCAAGTAGGTGGATGATGTAAGAAAGCGGTGGAAAACTACTTGATAGGAAGAAGAAAAGGATCGAACAAGGATGGAAAAGAACCATGCTCGTATCATGAGCATCATTCCGAGAATAATTTTAGAGCAACACTATTTTTTTGTTGCCTGCACAATAGAGTTAACACCATGATTATGAAACAATCAATATGATTAACCTAGATGTGCGTAAACAAATGCACACAATAAATTGAATATACAAAGGAAAACATACCCAATATACATAGTCATGCATTAGGGTTATAAAGGAATGAGGATGTAATAACACTATTTACAAGTGGTCCAAATGTTAGGTTGTGGAGCATGTTTTCATGTGAGGAAGTGTTGAAGATTGTACACTAAGAGTACTATACACTTTCCATAGTTGTCTCACCAGGTTCTGGCCGGGTCGTGCCCCCAAGCGGGGTTCAAAGGCGATGCCCCTGGATGTAGGGGTTTGGGGGCGCAACCCCAATTTTTTTTTGGCCTTAAATCGTGCCCGATATATGAGGAAACATGCTTTTCTCATATGGGCGGGATTTTGACCCATATGTTTATGGGATGGTTTTGGCCCATGGATTTGATACCCACGATTTTATAAAACTGCTTAAGCAGTTGTCTATTTATATGGTTTTGTGCATATGGTAGGTATAATGTAAACATTGCAGATGTGTTTTGAATTCGGTTGTGAATTTTGTAGAGTTTGTTGAGCATAGCTCCAAACGGATCTGGGTATTATATTGAGAGAGCGGTGGCTTGTAATAAAATCTGAGCAAGTGATTCTTTGTGGATGTAGCCCAAATTGGGTGAACCACGTTAAATATTGTCTCTTTGTGTTGTGTTATTTTATTCTGCACTTTTATTTGAGATCTGTAATATTTTCTGCATATTAGTTTCTACTGTTGTGATTCTGTGAGGGATTATTCCGCATATTTTATCCCTTATTTCCTAACAATTGGTATCGAGCTTGGTTTGGTTTGCTCAAGTGTTGAATCACAAGGAAAGTTTTATCTTGAGTGGGAGCTATGGCAAGGATACATGAAAAGTGTACAAGTACTCTTAGTGTACAGTCTTCAACACTTTCACACATGAAAACAGCTCCACAACCTAACAAGTGATACTTAGACACTCCAAAAGATACTCTTGTCGGATCCCATTGAAGTTTGATATGTATTTGGATTAAAATGTAAAGTTATATTTTGAAATGGTAAATGATTTCCTCGAGCGTAGATATACACCACGGAAATAAAGATTATTTTCAAAAGATGATCTGGAACGATCATGAGGAGTGTCATCAAATGGCGAACTTTTTGAACTATGTTATTCAATTTCTAAAAGTTAATCAAACATTATTTGAATGTTTTGAGTTTGAAAATTTAATAATGTTTTTTGGAGTTTGGAACAATCTTATATTGTTTTTATATTTTTGAACAATTTTATATTATTTTGTAATTTTGTGAGACATTTTGAATGTTTTTGTAATTTTATAAGTCGGTAAAAGAGTGCACTCCTTGAAAGAAGGTACAAATAATTAGAAACATTCCCTACCATTGGCTGAAATGTAGATGATAAAATGATAGAATGATTCACTCTGCTCGTGGCTCCATGCAACCATGAAGATGTAAGGTCTTATCTCCGAGAGCCAAGAAGGACGTGAAAATGAAATGAATAGTGATATGAAGTGAAGATAATGGATGCGAAGACACAAGGTGTAACAATGATCCATATGAGAAAAATGTAACTCATCTCTAGTCAATATTATCTTGATCGATTCCAAGATGATTCCACTTTATAGGTTTTGACTCGACTTAGATCCGTAGATGGCTTACTGATTGGCAAAAATCTAGTTGAAGGAATTGTTGTCTCTCTTTAACATGAGAAGCTAAATTACTTCTTGGGATTGTTTTGATTAAGCAATTTGATTAATATTTCATAAAGGATTTATTGGTTAATTATTTTTGTGAAGGACCCCTACATGTTTCCCCATGCCATTAGTAAAAGGAAAGGGCTCAAAATTGAAGATAAAATGTAGGCGAGTAAGGGCTTTCTATTCCAATCTCATACTACCAGTAAGAAGTATGGGCTTATCACCAAGACTATGAAGGATAAAAGGTGTAATGATTTTATAATTTTTTAAAATTTTTTAGATTGATTTAATTTTCTTTGTATGTTGATAGTGTGTTTGTTAGGAAGGAACATTCTACCCCAAGTCTCATCCTCATACAACTAGTAGGACACAAGGGTTCAACACCGTAGATTGAGATGGGTGGTAAAAAGGATCGAGTAAAGAAGTTTAGTGATTTTTGTTAAAGAGAGATATTATTTGAAAGGAGGAGTTGTCATCAGTAAGCTTCGAGACAAAACCGTAGGTAAAAAGATCTAAAATGGTAAAAACCATAAAAGATGAGACACACAATTCCCAAGAGGAACAAGGTTAACCTATGTCATAATAGGTGAAGAATGAAAATATATGATAATGGTATGATTAAGATATCTTTTCAATAGATGGAATTCTTAACATTATTTGTACACACTTTGTCGTTTTCGATTAGCAAATAATAGTTTTTAATATAGAGATTTATTTGGATTTTATGATTTTTAAGTTTTCTAAATTTTGGTGGATGAGGATTTGAAATGGAATCATCAAGAAAGAGGTCCATGTTTATTAAATTTGAAGGGTCCTAAAATACGAGACTTATGGAATGAAATCCAAGTCAAGAGGGGAATCAAAATATTCGATAAGTCTTGAAATATGAGACTTGGGCGAGACAAAGTCCAAGTCAAAGGAGGAAATATAAAGATTTGATAAGTCTGCAATACGAGACTTATGCAAATGAAATCCAAGTCAAAGGAGTGAATCAAATTATTCGATGGGTCCTGAAGTACTATACTTGGGTACATGTTCTAAGTCAAAGGATGTGTGATTAGATAAGTCTTCGATGAGATCGAAACATATGCAATGTTAGAAGAAATTGTCAATGCAGAAATATGTTGAGATTCATATTCACCTATGAGTGAAAGAGTGTGAGAAAAGAAGGATGGATCTCTAGATGTATATCCAGGGTTCCTTATAAGCCATAAAGAGGAGATATTCAATGTTTCTCCATCTAGGTTATAATTAATTGATTTGACAAAATATTTGTAATTAAAGCTCAAAATTTTGTATAAGGATATTCCTAGGTATACACACCTCAAAAAATGTACTCATGTAGATGTCTTGATAGGTAGGAAGAATCATTGATGAGATGCCTGCAAGATTGATCATGTGAGGTATAATGGACATAGAAAAGTATGTTGCATTGCACAAGTTTCCAAGCTTGTTGTGGTTGTGTTTCGACAACAAGACTAGAGATGTTAGGCATAGGAGCCGAATGGAAAGAATGAATCAATCACAAAGGTGCTTGATGATGGACCCTTTTCTATTATGTCAAGGGTTGAAAGAGAGTCTTGGAGAAAATTCAAGCTCTCGTTAGGTGTTAGAAGATTGATTGTCTGAAATAGGTTCAATGTCTATTTGGACTAAAGGAAGAAAATTTGAAGAATAAAAATTTTTGTTTTAAGGGGGATATATACTTGACCTTTTCATGATCTCATTGAATGTTAGTATGAATAGAAGTGGGGATAACTTTCAACTCTTCATTAGAAGTAGAAGTTGAAGTTTCATCGATCATGCGCTTCATCATCAAGCTCTATGAAATGGTTTCATCGTTAATTAAGTCTTGGACATAATGACGAAGAGGTGTACAATTATCAATAGAATGGCCATCCATGCAATGGTATTCACAATATTTTGATGCATTATACGATGTAGGATTGGGTTCCCCATTAGAAAAGGGTCTCGTAGGTGGATATTCGATCATGTTAGCCTTTACTAATTGTTGAAAGGCACTAGATAGACTCTCTCTAAGGTGTAAATTGACATTCAACGTGTGCTCAAGTAGTGTCATCAATATAAGATATGATGGATTTATAATCAACGTTGTTCAGGATTCACCATGTTCATGAGCTTTTCCCTTTATATCATGGTTAGGTGGTAGTCTTCAACCACTATGTCTTTGTTTTCAATGAGGTCTTGGATGTAGTTGTGAATTTTTTTTTGCATTTTTTTTTGATGACCATCAATGTGATGAAAATCATAATATGTGTTAGGTCTATACTAACATGGCTTAGGTTCACCTTTAGGGAAGGGTTGCATAATAGGATAAGTGACCATATTGGCACTTTCCAGTTGTTTTAAGACACTTTGAAAGAGATTCCCCAAAGACGTATATTGTCTTTGATTGTAATCACGAGGAGGAGGAAAAGTTTCTCTTTTGGAATGGTGATAGATGGTTTAGACTTAATCTATTTTAATTGGTTATTCTATAAGTTTTACACGTTGCGATTATCCATGACACCATCATTGAACAACATTATGGTTATGGTTGATGTACCTAGGTTTATCATGAGAAGTGCTAGGTTTTTGTTATTGTTGTGATGATTATGATTGTTCCCATTGTCTTTATAATGAGGCTTAATCAAGCCTTTAGAAATGAGGGATTTTTCAATTTGAGTTCCCTTTTCGATAACTTCCTCAAAGCTGTTGAGGCAAGTGCATCTACATGTGAAAGGACAACTCATCGTTAAGGTTAGGGATGAAGATGTTAACCATATGTTTCTCATTAGGATTAAACATGGAATCAACTTGCGATTTCTCACCATCATTGTAAAAACTCTACAAATTTCTCATTTTTTTCGTTGTTTGGCATTACAAAATCCATCATGGTTATTTTAGAATCAAGGTTGAAAGAGAAGTGTTTGACAAACTTCTCAGAAAGGTCTATGAAGGTAGAGATAGATCCCTTTGGAAGGTGTAAGAACTAGTCCAAAGCTTGTCCACCTAGACTCTTAGGAAAGAGGCATAAGAGAAATATGTCATTATAAGCCACCTCTTGGCATGCCATGAAAAATTCCTTAACATGCTCTCTAGGATCAGTTTTTCCTTGTATTTGTCAAATTTGGGTGTCTCGAAAGAGCGAGGAAGGGTATGCATAAGATGTCCATGTCAAAATGGTATGGACATAATTCATCAAATTTGAATTGTTTGCATTGTTTTTTTGCATTCGCTGAAATAGTGTCCTTCATCATTTTCCACTCTTGAGAAAATGGTGAATTGTTTTGTGGGATGAATGGTGATTTATCATTCTTATGATTTTGTTGTTATCATTATTGGTCTTAATGATTTTTAAATTTTTCGTCACTTTTATTCATGTGTTTGATACCTTTGGTATCATTGTTAGTGACTCGTGAGAGGATAGGAGAGCTAATTGTTTCGCCATTGCATTGATTTGATCAAGCAAGGCTTGGTTGGGATTAGAGGACGAAGCATTAGATTTTCCTTTATTATCGTCATTTGTTTTACTTGGTCCTTTATTTTCATGTTTGTTTGACTCAAATGGTGGACCCTTAGGGGATTTAGGTTGTCCTTTTAAGGATTTCAATTCATCCTCATCAAATTCTAGGGAAATATTGTCTCCCATTGCGAGGAGACAAAGAAGGAATTGGTCTTTTTTTCATAAAGTGGCATCGATAGAAATTTTTTTAAGTTTGTCTTCATCCTCTTCATCCGAGATGATATGGAAAGGGTTTCTTTCCTCCCATCAAAAGGGACTATAATCATGATGTCATGTTCCCACCATTGTTGAAAGAGGAGGAACAAGAAGAAGAGTGTGATAGAAAACTCAACCCTTAACAAAGTGAATGCTAAGATGGAAGAGGGAAGAAGATGAAAAATCTCAACCCTTAGCGAAATGAGTGCTAAGAGGAAGAAGTGAAAATGGTTAGTTGATTTCCCGACTCTAAAAAAATGAGAGTTAAGAGGAAAGGGACTAAATGAGGTTAGATGTGCTCTACTCTCATAACAAAAATGGATGTTAAGGGAAGAGACTAAAAGGTGGACGTGATCAACTCTTAATCAAAATGAATGATAAGAGTGATGAAGAGATGTGAAAAGGTTAACTCCTAACAAAATGAGTGTTAAGAGGAAATGAAAAAAAGGGACTTCAATGCTTAACAAAATGAATGATGCTAAGGTGGAAGATTAAAAAGATGATTTAATCAAAATGAGTGATAAGAGTAATGAAAAGAGGGTGAAAATATTTAGATGATTCTTAACAAGACCGTTTATAAGGTGAATGTAAATAATGAAGAGGAAAAAAAGTTAGTGTTCTCAACTTTTAAAAAATGAGTGTGATAAGAGGAGAGACTTAAACATGATGGAATGATGCTCAATCTTTAAAAAAATGTGTTAAGGGAAGAGACTTAGGAAAGATGAGTTTTCTCAAATTTTAAAAAGATGGATGTTAAAAGGGAAGATTTAAGAAGATGATGAAAATGTCTCAACTTTAACAAAAGTGTGTTAAAGAAGAGACACAACAACAAAATGAGAGTACCAAAAGAATGAGAAAAAAATTTCATCACAAGAAGTGAAGTAATGAAGATGAGAAGGTCCAAATCTTGTAAAAGTGGAGATAAGAAACAAAGGGAAAGTGATGGATTAACGATCTCAAATTAAAGCAAAGTGAATGCTTTAAAAAAAGAAGTGATGAAATGATAAGGATGTCGAAATGCAATGCAAAAAAAAGTGATTGTAAAAAAGGACGATGATGTAAGAGTGATGGAAGTGAGATAGAAGAATGTCGTCAATTCAACAAAGTGAATGTGCAATGTGACAACATAAGATGAGGAGAAAGAGATTGAAGAATGTATTCAATTCAACAAAGTGAATTTGTAATGTGACGATGTAATATGATGAGAGAAAGATAGTGAAAATGTCAAAAAGAATATAAAGTAAATGTGAAATGTGATGGTGTAAGAGGATGGAAGAAAGATAGTGAAGATGTCATCAATTCAAAAAAGAAATGTGAATGATGACGTTAAATGAAAGGAGTATGAAATTCTTAGAGTTCAACAAGATAATGTTAAACTTAAGACTTACGACAATGAAAGATCAAGGTGATCAAGAGGGTGCTTGACCATGATAAAGCGAGTATCACGATGTCAAGACTTAGTGAAGAAGAATGAAAGTGCTCAAGTGCGGATATGGATGTCCATAACCCAAGACTTAGACACATTACAAAGTGACAAAACAAATGAGAGAGAAAATGTGAATGAAAAAGTGAAACACAAGTGTGTAACACGCGAGAAAAATGAAAAATGATGTTTGTGAAAGTTTTGGCCTCTACCTTAGATTGGCTTGGACAAGGCATGGCTTCCTAGGTGGTTCACTCAACTAGGTGTCGTAGTATACCCGAGCGAGCGTGCGGTGCTATTGCTAGCTTCCATATTTAATTTACCCCCTTTGAAACCTCAAACAAAGATCTTTCTCAGAATGAATCGTATTGAGGTCTCCACTATTGGATATTCATGACTCTAACTCACAAGGCTTTACTAGTCAATTGGGATAAAAGGTGATTTCATTGGCCAGTTCCCTCAATGTGTTGACTACTTTGGGGTTCCTGTGGTAATCCTCAAAATTTTTTATGGCTTATGCTACTTCCCAAAGTTATGTGGATCATTTTTAACCTTATCCAACCTGTAAATATCGTGTGTAATAAGGTTCATTTTATCTTATTTATCAACAATTCCCTACACACAAGAATTAGTAGTTTAAATCTCACGAGAGAGGTAAACTCGTAATTAGTATTTTTAAGTGTTTTAGCAACCTTCATGAGAGAAGATCCTATAAAAAAAGGATTAGAATTTTCACCTGATTTAGGTAGAGGCCAAGATGACATAAGCAAGTTATGCTTTTGATTTCCAAGATCACTTAAAAAGCATGAGGAAAGAGTATACACGGAAACAAGCTTTGATTAAAAGAAAAAAATTAATTCCCCAAAAATAAAATGAGAAATGATCATGTTTCTGATTCCCAAGATCGCTTAGAAAAGTGCAAGCAAAGATCCTACGTGTGATTGCACAGTGATTAATCTTACCAAAAACAAAAAATAACAAAGGAAACACAAGAAAACACTGCTAGAAATTGTTAGTCGAATATAAAAACGATTAAATGTGTGCAAAAAGGATTTTTAAAATGACAAAAATTGGACCGAAACATCTAATATCCCTATATTTGCAAGTATCATAGTTAATCCGTTTGGCAAAAATGAAGAAAATAACAAGGAAAATGGGCCCTAAACTTTGAAATAGTGAGAAAAATTCTCAAAAAGTTAAAATGAAGGTGATTAGAAGCGCCCACTAGCCCCGCAAAAATAAAATTTCACAATTAGTCCCATGTATGCAAAAAAATTGGCCAAAAAAAATGGAAAATTCATAAATTTAATTAAAAAGGCCTAATTAAATTAAGTAAAATTAAAATAAGGAATTAAAATAAATGAAAAAGATTCAAAAGAGACTAACAAAATTTAATTAGAGAAACTAAATTAACTAATAAAAAATTTAGAGTAAATTACACTAAATAAATTAAGTAAATAAACTTAACTAAACTTAAGGTAACATAAAAAAAAAACGAGACCTAAAAATCAAATAAAGACATCGGGTGAATGAGCTCTTATAAATAAACAAAAAAACCTAAAACTAAACCTAAAACATTAACATGAAAGCCAAGGCTAAGCCGATGTGAAAAAAATTCAAACCTGATGGATTGCGAAAATGGATTTACTGCGTAAAAGTAGGTCGAGAGGCAAGTGAGTTGAGGCGTCGGGGCCGAGTATGGTTTGTGCGAGAGGGGTGCGAGGATAGGGATCTGAGATCGGCTCATATGAGCTCTGGGGGCTCATCCGACATGGGTGGGGATTAGGGTAAATATGGGGGGTGGGGAGCATAGATCGGGATGGATATCGAGGCTTGCCTAAATCTCAAAAAGGGGAAGAGTCATGGGGTTGTGTTGGGGTGAGTCGGGCATGGGGGGGGTTAGGTTGGGTTATGGCTCACCGGGGAGTAATTTGTAGGGTCGGGTTGGGGATGAGTAACTCATGAGGAGGATGTAGTGGGTTAAAGTTGGATCCAAGTCTAGGATGGGAATGTGAGTAGGGAGGTAGGTGGGTTAGGCGCTGGGCTCGCAGGGCCGAGCTAGGTCATGGGGGAGTAGGGATTAGGAGGTGTTTGCAGAGGGGGAGGACTTGGAGATCGGGGGAGAGGGGGGAGGAGGGGGGGGAGTTGGGTAGGGGTAGGGAGTAAGAGAAATGGGGGGGAGGGGGTCTCGTCAACCATTTCGTCGGGCCGAGCCGGGGAGGAGGGGGGAGGGAGGGGGTAGGGGTTAGGATAGGTAGGTAACTAACTTTTTTCAGCTTTTATTTTATTTTTTATTCTTCTTTTTTGTTTTGTAGAAATTTGATGCTATTTTTAAAAAAAATAAAATAAAATATTTGTGTGTGTGTGTAAGGTAATACAAAGGAAGATAAACTTGTAAGAAAAAAAAACCCAAACAAAACAAGAAAAAATGTAAACAAATTTCTTTCAAATTTAAAAAAAAAAATGACCGTGAATTAACAAAAATTACAAAAAATTACAATAGAAAATATGTTATTATTATTTTTTGTGTTTGATCTGAAAATGATCAACAAAAACAACTCTTGCTTCCAAACCTACATAACAACACAAAGCAACAAAAATAAGAAGAAACACTCTAAGAACAAATTTAATCAATTAAAAACCTAAGACAAATGTTAGAAAATATTAAATTTTCATGAAAAATTGAAAGGGAAATTGAAACAAAAATGAAAGAAGATGGGGTTCGAGTCCCATTGAGCATGTCAAAATGTAAACAGAGAAAAAATCAATAAATGGAAGATACAAAAAAACAATGCAAACCTTCTCAGAACCTTTCAAAGCAAACCTCAAGTAGGTTTCAAGAGCTTAGAAGTTGTATAACCTTGTAGAATTGTGGGTGCTCTTGATTAAACCTTCAAATGGGGATGAAATTACTACGAACACAAATTTAGCTTGGATTATTGCTTCCCAAAATATAAGAAGTTAGAGAAAAATTATAGAGTAATTGTGTTTTTGATAGAGAGTAAGCTTGCACTTTATAGAGGAGCAAAAGTAGTTGAATTTGGTTACAAGAAGGTGAATACACATGCTAAAAATAACATTGAAGGAGGTTGCGAGTCATTGTGGGAGTTTAAATTCCATTTAGGGAACTAATGGGAATTTATTAGAAAAAGTTGTATCCGAAATGTGGTTATACGTGCAATTAAATTCCCCACCTTTCTCGATTTATAAGTGTGTAGTGTAGTTGAGGATGTCTGGAGTCCAGGTTGAGGATGTGGAGTCCAAGTGTAGTCGATATGGTTGTTGTAATTTTCACACTTAATTACTTAATCATTTATTTAATTACAAATGATAATTAACTTAGTTAAAGGGATACTAAGGATTAATTTCATTAATCCAAAGGGCACAATGTGTATGAATTAATCAATTTAATCAATTAATCACAAATGAGCAAATAAAAAAATATATTGGGATAACATTGGGAACAAGTGTGTAATTTAGGTGTCTACACTTGTTATGTGTTTATCATATTCTAATTTTCTCTTTTTCTACTATTTTTGGATGCAGGGGACATACATCCGATGAGTAGAGCTCAAGAGTAGGATTGGTTTACTTGGATCCTACATTTATTGACACACTGCAGAGGGGGTATTGGAGAGGGCCAAGATACAGAGGATTTCTTATACATGACCTGTTTCCCTGCGAGTCACCTTCTCTACGAATTATTCATTTATTGGGATGCATACCAGAACACATTCTAGTTTCCTGGAGTTATGGGTGAGTGGACTATTACATTGGAGGATGTTTATAGGATCCTCATAGTTCCTATCACTGGTAGGAAGTTGGCGTTGAAGAGCTCCAATTCAGCAGTTGAGGCCCGCAAGTGCGCCACTTACCTTGAGATGCACATACACCGACAAGGGTGTTAATCACGGGGTTAGAATATTTACAATTGGGACCGCTCCTATTCCCACTCTACGCAAGGCCATCATTGGTATATTGGCCTCACGTTTGATTGGGGATAAGGGTAAGGATAAGTTCTTGTTCTATTGGGCTTCGATTATCGATGTCATTGAGCTCTATGGCAAGGTATATGCATGGGGAGTGGATATTCTCTACACTACCTACCATGACCTATATCGAGTTATATGCAAGGTTAGATCTCTCATCTACCCTACATTGGTCATGTCCCGGGTTTACTGAACAAATGATGATCCCCTACCATAGGGGTGTTGGGATAGTAGATCCCATTAAGATCGAGAGAATCTAGGTGGGTCGATATGCCTCCCCTCAGGGGCCCATCATAGTTGGTATCCACCTTGACCACAAAAATATGATTGCAGAGCCATATCAATACATGGCTAGCGGATGGCGAGTGGATGGGATTACATTAGCTACATGTATCACTACTTTCATCTAGTTGACTAGGATAGTAGAGTTGAGACTCATCTAGTGTTTTGGGTACCCCAACAGTTTGGGTTACCCTATTCAGATGCCCTCCCAGCATTTACCATAGTTTATAGGGGGTCCAAGAGGCTAGAACTTCCCAAAAGAGTACACTCCAAAGTGGATAGTTACAAAGGTTCACAGTAATTTCTATTTGTACACTGCGGGTTGTATCAAATCCAAATTGGTGGTGTGCAACTAGGCCGAGGCATGTTCTACAGATTAGTGCAGCTCAATACATGGCAAGGAGGAGGATTTTGGAAGAATAAGGGACTAAGAGGGGAGTGAATCATTCCTTAAAAACTTTTAATTCATTTACTATTCATCATATGTTACCATTCATGCATCCATTCATTCAACCATGTATCATATATGTCTTGACTTAAGCATATAAACAACCATGGGCAATATCAAGAGCAAAAGAGTACACATGGCACCAAAATTAAGTGGGAAACCCTCATGGGGAAGAAAACCCATTGAAACTCTTCTTATATTACACAAAGAAAATTAATTTAGTGAAGCACCAACTTCACAAGGAGCACCAAACCCTAATTTAGTAGAGAACCAACCTACAAGGAGCACCAACCCCTAATTTAGTGAAGCATCCACTCCAAAAGGAGGCTACAACCCCTAAGGATGACCAAGAAAAAAATTATCCACCTGAAGATGTTTGATCTCTAAAATTTTTGCTGCCACAACTGATGGAGATCACTAATTCAGCTCACAAACCCTAGCTCATACCCTAAGGCATCAAACTTGCTCTTTCTTCTTCTTTCTTCACTTGTCTTGCCTCTAACTTCTTGCTCTCATGCTGTTATTTATTTCTCAATCTGAAACAAATCTGATATTCCTTCAAATCATCCTTCACACCTGCAAATATCTCTCCTCTAGGTCACTTTACACCCCATGCAAGACTAGCTCTCAAAATGAGCTAAAACTTCACTTTTATAGGCATTTCTTCTTCTTTACCCAAAGGAGGTCAGTTCCTCATCATAATTTCAACCCATAAAAATATAGAAAATTCACAAATTTGAATTATAATAGCTACTTATGACCCAAATAGGTCGGCCTAGCTAAAACCCCCATTACATATGCCAAAAATGGCTCAAAACCCCATGGGCACATTCTTTAAAAATGGCCTTACATAAAAATTACACTTTTTCATGACCCATGAACCCTCATACGTGATTAAAATATCATAAAAAATTCATACACAGTCATAATTAATATCAAACAATCAAGTTATTTCATTTACTGGCCCCAATTCCCTTTACAATTCTCAAATCAATTGTTTCCTTCACCCTTCAACACCCTGGAAACTTCATAATGCCACTAAATGACTTATACTAAATGAAAACATGCAACGTGACAACTCAAAAGAACTGACGAACATGTAAAACAATTATAATCATGTTATAAGTCATGTACATATTTTAAATTCAAACCAAATCAATATTTTCATTCATCAAATCAACCTACCAAAAATGTTGTTTCCAAAGGTTAGCTCATAAAATAAAATATACATGCATTAAAGACCTCAAAATTGATTCATTGGATGAAACTTTCATCCCTCTTTTCATTCCAGGTGATAGGAAGAATCACTAAATTCATCTCATGCTTCAACAAACATCAAAATTACACCACAACAAATGTTATCTTGAACTCCAAAAAAAACTTCTTGCTCAAATAATTCCATAGAAATACTGTCATATGACCTCATCATGAGTAAAAATATATAAATGGAAATATCTATGAATCCTATTTCCAACACAACTTGAATCACATTAGAAATCTACCCGTAGCTAAAGTTATGACCATTTTATCAAGACCGCTTTTTATGGCCTCAAACTGCGCCTTTGACTAAGCAACTTGAATGGAGCTCAACTTACACTTTTTCTTCACAAATATGATCTAAAAATTCATATAAATCAATAAAAACTCATAGGAATTCCATAATGGAAATTTAGTCCATACCTTATTTGGCAACTTTCTCCTCAAACTGGAACTCTTCATAAAACATGCATTTTCGTGTGGGGCCCACGTATGGCGATATGCTCAAATATAAATTTTTGGAAATATGGAAGATTCATCTAAAACATCCAATCATAAATTTTTATGAACCAATCAAAATTGGTCTGATATACTCACTTTTTTCAAGTGGTTCTAGCTAGGGTTTAGACCAACTTAGCTTCTTAATGATCATTCATAAAATAGTGATATCAAAACATCTCATTATTTTTTTAAAATCTTCATAACTGAACTAAGAAGATATTTCTGAGATCTCGGGTCCCCATGCAAAGCATACAATTCACAACAAGCATCAGAAGGTCCAACTTTTCTTCAAAATCACACTAAAACTTACTCGATTTCACCAAAAATCACATATCTTCAAAAATCTTCAGCATAATGACTTGAAACTTGGCATGAAGCACCATGACAACATCATATAACTTTCCATAATAAATTCATATCCAAAATAGCTCTAAAACTCTCCATCCAATCTCGTTTACCCATGTTAAATTGTCTATTTTCAACAACTTTGCTTCCCAATGACCTCATACAAGCACAAAACCACTGAATGCAGACCTAAAACTCACCATACCTTCCATGTATACCTAAATTATTCTACTATCATTATTGGAAAATATTTATTTGGTCAAAAATGACATCTCTACCTCATTTTGCTTGCATCGGGGGCTAGAAACATACTTGGGATGAACTGACTCAACCATGATATGACTTTCTTTGACTCAATGTAGACTCATATACATATGAAACATACTTCATGGACCAGTAATTACCTCATGAAAACATCCAAGTAGCATTAGGGAGTTCAAACATTGATTATACTAGCCCAACCATGCACTATAACACTATGACAACTTAGCAAACCACTTGATCAACATGCATGACTACTTGAATAACATCATAGGGAGAATCATACATCACCATGACACCCTTTTCCATCAATGGGAGTTGAAAAAAGTAACAAAAATTACCCATAATAGCCAACGAGAAGAGGAGGACGAGACAGACTCGGGTTAGGCGAGAGGAGTTAGACCCTAAGTGACGTGGGCATCGAAGAGGGCTCATCGGTTGTCGAGCTGAGGTAGAGGTGGAGGAGGAGTTAGTACATCTCGGAGGAGATAGAGGAGGTATTTGTGCACCCAGAGATGATGGTGGAGGAGGATAGGGTTGAAGAGGAGGAGGTTGTACCAGCTCCTGCAACAACACCAGTTGTCGACCCGAGTTGGGTTCCTAGAGATCCGAGTGAGTATAAACACACTTCTCCTACCTTTACTTCCTATATTATATGTTAGTAAGATATTTCTTATTTTTGTTTTTATATTTCACTTTCTAACTCACCATTTTTTTTTCTCTTTGCATACACAATGATGGATTGTGAGACCTTATTCGGGACACACTCCTAGATTTTTTCATGATTCTAACACACTCCCAACATGAGTTGATTCTCACACCGACATATTTTCACCAGCTTGGCATGTTGAAGTGACGATGACTTGGTTTATAAACAACATTGCCATACATGTGGATCGAGAGAGCCGATGAGGATGCTTACATAACAGAGCTAATACTACTGGTCACTCACATGGACACTCTCATCGATCGACACACGGAGGCTCCCATGCTACACCGAATCAATCTCATCCCGGGAGTCACAACACAATCCCCCACCCTGCCCCTTTTCATGGGTCTAGGAGGGATGGATAGGCCTAGGGCCTTTATTGATTCAAGACATTTTTGATGTGTATACATTTTTTTGTATTTTTGGCTCAGTAGAGAGCACTTTGACCACACTTACCCTATGGTGTGATGGCATTGTACATGAGACACTTGACAAATTATATATACATATTGACATATTTTTGGTTCGGCATTCCTTTGCATCATGGTTTATCTCATTTTTGTACTCTTAGATGGTTTAGAATTTCCTATGTTTTTATTTTTTTAAATGTATGCTATGGATGATGATGTAATATGATGAACAAAATGATATATATATATATATATATATATATGGGAACAAACTATAATTAGGAAACTTTATTTTTCAAGTAATGTTTAGCACTTCTATTCCATTGGAAAAATGTGTTGAATGTAGTATGATGATAAGATAACCTCACTTCATTCTTAACTCCACGCAACCAGTAAGATGTGAGGGCTCACCACCGAAAGTCAAGAAGAACATGAGATATATGTTTTGAAGAATGTGAACGAGGATGATGACTAAGAGACAAGAATTTTGACAAGGATTTACTAAGAAACCTACAACCCAACCCAAACCAAGATTAACTTAACCAATTTGAAATGAATTTTTCTTACAAGTTTTGACTAGACTTAGATCCATGGATGGCCTATTGATTGATAATATCTTGTTCAAAGAATGGTTGTCTCTCCTAACATATGCATCTAAGTCATTTTCTTGGGAATTTTTTAGATTTTCAAAACTTTTATTTCCTTATTTATTTGAAACTTTTGATTTATTAATGTGACCCCCTACATCTTTCCCCATGCTACTAGTAAGAATCATGGGCTCATCACCAAGGACAAGACATAGGTGAGTAAGGGCACTTCCCTCCTTTCCCAACCTCATGCTACCAGTAAGAATCATGGGCTCATCACCAAAGATTGGTAGGGATGAAAAGTTTAGTTATTTATAACTAAAATCATTTGTGTTTATTGTTTATATGTGTGTGTGTGTGTGTTTTATTTTGAATTTGAATTGTGTTTGTTGGGAAGAAAAATTTTCCCCTAATCTCAACCCCATGCAACTAGTAGGATGTGAGGGCTCATCACCGAAGGTTGAGATATGCGAACAAAGTCTCTAGGTGAAATGTTTAGAATTTTTTTGTCATGGAGAGAGTTTTTAGGGAAAAATTATCATCAAGAAGCTTCTAGAGAAAACTATGGGAAAGAAAAATCCAAATCGGAAGCAACCGTGAAGAAGATTGAGCATGTAAGTCCTCATAAAGCAATGCCAAAATTTGTCTCTTGAATGAAAGTGATGATAAAGAGTATATAATTTGAATGTATGAGAATAATGTTGAATATGTACAATTAAGATATTTTCCAATGTTTAAAAGCTAAAGAATTACTTGAGCAATAAGTTTCCATTTTATAATTTCAACAAAGTGATAATGTAAGTGACAATACAATCTGAATGCAATGGAGAACAATGTGGAACTATGAATTACTATATGTAGAAACGTTTAAGGTGAAGCGAGTTAATGATTTTCCAAACTCCTCACCCTATAAGGTACACAAATGATACACACCATTTTTGTAGTCTTCCATTACTTGATAAGGCCCTAACCATTTCAGCCTAAATTTTCTAGCTTCGATAACCTTTTTGTCAATTCAGTTGTCAAGTCTTAATACGATGCCTCCTACCCAAATTTCTCATTCATAGACCTTTTTTGTATTGACGACACATTTTGTCTACATATGCATGATGATTTTTTTGGTTATGAGTCACCTTTCATCCAAGATTTCTAAATCAACTAGTTACATGTCTTGGTATGAATCTTCGTCACAAATTCCTTGTAAAGACACATGAAGACTAGGAAATTCTACCTCTAGTGGTATGACTAATTTGACACCAAAACTAAAGAGGAGGGGTTTCTCTTGTGGGTGTTCACACTAAAGTCATATAGGCCCATAAGGTAGGAAATTCTTAGAAGCACAATGGACTGATAGGGGGATTAATTGGTCCTTGTAAAAATTTAAAATTATACTTCAGATATCTGAAACTCAAAATACCATAAGCATATAATCACAATAACCACTTAATCAACTTTTATAGTGTGCACAACATAAACAATCATCCAATCATATAACCATGAAAGAAAATAAACACTATAAGAAGCAATATATAAGTGGGAAACCCTCAAGGGAAATAAAACCCACTAAAGCACCATCTTATATTGATATGTTTCTGAATTTAGTGAGGCACCAAACCCACAAGTAGCACCAACCCCTAGTTTAGTAGAGCTCCAATCCTAAAAGAAGAACCAACCCCTAATTTTGTGAAGAAAAAAATCCACAAGGAGGCTACAACCCCCAAGATGATAAAGAACCCACTCAACCACCTTATGATGTGTATATATCTATTTTTTTTCTGCCACAACTGATGGATACCTCTTATTCAGCTCACACTTCTTCACTCAAACCCTAGGTGATCACACTTCACAAAATAAGCTCTTCAAACCCTCTAAAAATCATCAAACTCTTTCTCTCATGTCCTCTGATTTTTCTCAACCTACATCACACTTGTTTCAGCTCCAAATCATGCTCAAAACTTGCAATCACACTTCACCTAGGTCGTTCCACATGCACACACACAACTAGTTCCAAAAAGCACCCAAAAACATGCTTTTATATGCTTCTCCACATTTCAAACTTAGGCACAACCTTTTCCCTCCTTTTGGTTCAACCCATACATCAAGGAAAAATTTTAAATTTTAAATATATCGGTCACAAGTGCTTTGAGTTGTGGAGCTTAATTGCTTCACATTATCATGCTTTATTAATTTGTTGGAATACATAGTAACTAGTGTTAGTTGGTTGACCAACGTCGGTCACCTCGGGACTGGTATCGGTCAAGGCATGGAGGAACTGGCATTGGTTAAGGCTAACCAAAATCACTTTCCCGTGTATGATTGTTTTATTTAACTCACGGGAATTAGATCTAACCTTTGGTATAAATTTGATCTAATTGTTATAATATCATAGCTAAGTTTCCCTTTTTTTTATATGCTTATATAAGCTAGAAAACTAGGGTTAGATGATAAGAGAAGGGATAATTGTAAGAAGGAATTATTGGAGAGAGAAAAATAAAATCTTGTGAGGAAGAAAATACCAGTACATCCGGGAGGTGTGGAAGATTGCGAGATCTTCATTGTATATTCTCTACAAAACTTTGAATAATAAGATTGCTTGTTTCTTGGTGGACATAGACCACACCGTGTGAGCCATGTTATATCTTGTGTATTTCTCTTAAGGTTTATTTTGGTATTTATTGCTTGTATGTTTAGATATAAATAGTATATCTGTCATGTTGGTTTTATGATACCACCATACTTGGGTGAACCACGTTATATCTTGTGTATTGTTCTTTTGGTTTATTTATGATTTTATTGTTTGTATGCTTAGATATGAATAATATATCTATACAACTGGTGTGATTAACCCCAAAACTGGTATCAGAGATTTCTTGTTTGAGGGTTTTGTGTGTTGATGATTTACTCACAGAGGGATTTCTGATTGAGTGGGAGCTACAAAAATGATAGAAGATGGAAAATACAGAGTTGAGAAATTTGACGGTTGTAATTATCGTGTATGGAAGATGCGGGGAAGATTATCTATATCGAAAGAACTATACTTCTCGTTGGATGAGAAGGAAAGACCTACAAAGATGATTGATGAAGAATGGAAAATTCTTGATAGAAAAGCCTTGGGATCTATAAGATTGAGCCTGGCCAAATTTTTGTTTCGAATATTACCAAAGCATCAACCACGATAGAGTTGATGAAAAATTTAGGTAATTTGTATGAAAAACATAGTGCTTCAAATAAATTTTATTTGATGAAGAAATTATTTAATTCTAAGATGCAAGAAGGTGAATCTGCATCAAGTCATTTGAATGATTTCCGGTCTATTGTAAATCAATTAAAATCAGTGAATATTCTGTTTGATGATGAAGTGAAAGAACTTTTATTTCTATGCTCTTTTCTAGATAGTTGGGATAACTTGGTAATGGTTGTTAGTAATACAATGTCTGCTACTAATATTTTAAAGTTTGATGATGTGGTTAGTATAATCTTGAATGAAGAAATACACAGGAAAAGTACAAGAGAATTATCATCTGGTAATGCTTTGAATGTAGAAAGTAGGGAAGGCAGAAGAAGAGATCCAAGAGTAAGAATAATGGGAAATCAAAGTCTAAGAATGGTAGATCTGAATCCAAAGGTAAAGGAATAACTTGCTGGAACTGTGGAAAGAAAGGACATGCAAAGAAAGAAAGGTAAAGAAGCAAACATTATTGCATCCAAGGTAATGCAAGATTCCCTATTCTCTCTTTGGATGATAAAATTGAATCATGGGTTTTAGATTCAGGAGCTTCTTTCCATGCTACCCTTAATAAGGATTATTTCAAATTATGTCTAGGGAAATTTTGGCATGTTTATTGAGGAGATGATGAACCATGCAATATTATTGTAAAGGGAAGCTCATCTAAAATTGCAAAATGTAAATACATGGATATTGAAAGATGTGAGACATATGCCAAGCCTAAAAATAAATCTAATTTCTGCAAGACAACTAGGTGAATCTAGTTGCGTGGTTACATTTACAACCGAATCTTAAAAGGTTACCAAGGGATCTCTTGTTGTCACAAGAGATAAGAAGGTAGGAACATTGTATTTTTCTACCTATATTACTGATTCATTTTATGTGCTATCTAATTTAGATTCAGATGCAAGCATGTGGCATAATCAGCTGGGCCATATGACTCAAAATGGAATCCAGATCTTAAAGGCTAAGGGTAAGTTGTCATATTTAAAAGATGTAGATCTTGATTTCTGTGAGCATTGTATATTTGGAAAGCAAAAGAGAGTGAGATTTCTAAAATTTGGGTCAACAAAGAAGGAGAAAAAATTGGAGCTTGTGCACTCAGATGTGTGGGGATCAGTCTAGGTAGCTTCTCATGGAGGATCCCAATACTATGTGAATTTCATTGATGATGCCACAAGAAAGGTATGGGTTTACTATATTAAACATAAATATGATCTTTTTGAGACTTTTAAAAGATGGAAATCCCTTGTGGAAAATGAATCAAATTCAAAGTTAAAATGCCTTAGATATGACAATGGTGGTGAGTACTACAAGCAAGACTTTCAATAATTATTGTTTAGTAAATGGAATACATAGAGAAATAATGGTTCCTAGAACACCACATGAGAATGGTGTTGCAGAAAGAATGAACAGGACAATCATGGAATGTGCAAGAAGCATGAGGATACATGTTGGATTACCCTTGCGCTTCTAGGAAGAAACATTATACACGATGGTTTATTTAACTAACCATGGTCCTTCAAGTGCACTAGATGGTGGAATACCAGAAGAAGCTTGGACTAGAAAAGAGGTAGATATTTCTTTTCTTAGAGTATTTGGTTCATAAGATTTTTGCATATTGATAAAGAAAATAGAAAGAAGTTGGATGCTAAATCCAAGAGATGTATTTTCATTGGTTATGACTCTGATTATTTTGGATTCCATTTTTGGATTTAGAAGATTCTAAGATTGTTAGGAGTTGTGACATTGAATGGAATGAAAAGAGAATGTACATGGATCAAGTTTGGGTACATAAAGATTAACCTAGAGAATATTTTATGCATGAAAACACATTCTTGGATTTAAAATTGACACCTACAGGTTTACATAGTAACCGATGTCAGGTTGACCCACGACTAGTGTCACAACCCCTGACCGACATTAGTTGCATGTACCGGCATTAGTTATAAAATATCTAGACCAACGTCGACTAGCCGAACCAAAGACATCGGTCATTGTCCGAGATTGATACAAATTTTCGAGAATGAGCAAAATGAGCCTTCGACACTCCAAATCTCAATGAGAAGGTCACAAAGGGTAAGTAAACCTATAAAAATATTTTCACCTTCCTTATCTTATTTATTATTGACTGATAGTGGTGAACCGTGAGAGTATTGAAGAATCAATACGTGATGAGACTCGAGTGAAGTGGGAGCATGGCATGGATGAGGAGATGGACTACTTGATTTGGTTAAGTTGCCAATAGGTAAAAGGACATTACAGAATAAATGGTTTTATAGGATAAAGGAAGAAGATGGTGGAGAGAAAAGATACAAAGAAAGGATTGTTGTAAAAGGATTTACACAGAAATTAGGTATTAATTTTTGTGAGATATTTTCTACTGTAGTTAAAATGAATTCCATTCGTATTGTTCTAAGTTTAGTTGTAGCAGAAGATTTGCATTTAGAACAACTTGATGTTAAGATGTATTTCCTTCACGGGGATTTGGAGGAAGATATTTATATGCAACAACTACTTGGTTATGAAGTCAAGGGTACGGAGAAACTTGTGTGCATATTGAAAAAGAGCTTGTATGGGCTCAAGAAAGATCCAAGGCAATTGTACATGAGGTTTGATAGCTTTATGTATGAGCATGGTTATATGAGATGTGAATTTGATGATTGTGTTTATTTCAAGAAGGTTTGAAAATGTGAGCTATATTATTTTTTTATTGTATGTGGATGATATGATTATTGTAAAATCTAGTATGCAGGACATTGGTGAGCTTAAATAAAAGTTATCTCGAACATTTGCAATGAAGGATTTGGGAGCTGCAAAGAAAATCCTTGGCATGCAAATTCTCAGAAACAAGAAGAACATGAAGTTGTATTTGTCTCAAGAACATTATATCAATAAGGTGTTAGAAAGGTTTAATATGCAAAATTCAAAACCTATAAGTACACCTATGGATGGACACTTTAAATTGAGTAAAGATCAGTTTCTTACATCACATGAGGAGGTTGAGTACATGGCACGAGTTCCATATGCTTCAACAATTAGAAGTATTATGTATGTTATGGTTTGTACTAGACCAGACATTACATAGGTATTGTGAGTTGTGAGCATATTTATGGCCAATCTAGGTAAAGAGCATTGGAAAGCAGTCCAATGGATTCTCATGTACTTGAGAGGGACATACAACATGCGCTATGCTATGGAGGGTCGAGATATTTCTTTATGTAGCTATGTTGATTCAGATATGGCTACTAATTTAGATGGTAGGAGCACCACTAGATATGTGTTCACAATATGTGGGACGATAATTAGTTGTATTTTGAGATTGTAAAAGGTTATAACATTGTCTACTACAGAGGCTTGAGTATGTTATAGCTACATAAGCTAGCAAAAAGATGATATGGATGATAAGGTTCATGGAAGATTTGGGAAAGGAGTAAGAGGATTACAGATTATACAATGATAGTCAAAGTGTGATTCATCTAAAAAATAACTCAGTGTTTCATTCAAGAATGAAACATATTCAGTTGAGATATCACTTCATACAAAGGTGTTGGAGGATGGGAAGATGAAATTGGAGAAAATTCATACAAAGGAGAACCCTGTGGATATGCTAATGAAGCCATTGGAAAAGGATAATTTGGAGCTACACTCCACTTTTGTTGGTCTTCGAGTTTGAGACTTGAAGAGGGAGAAACAGGCCAAGGAAAGGATCCAAGAATGGAGTTGTATGGTATAATGCAACAATTTATCTCCAAGTGGGATATTGTTGAGTTTTGGAGCTTAATTGCTTCACATTAGCATTCTTTATTAACTTTCTGGAATACATAGTAATAGACATCGGTTTGCTGGCTAGCGTTAGTCACCTAGGGGCCTGTATCGGTCAAGACAAGGAGGAACCGACATTGGTTGCATGTCCATGATTGTTTTATTTAACTCACAATAATTAGATATAACCTTTGATATAGATTTGATCTAATGGTTGTAATAGCATAGGTAAGCTTCCCTAATTTTGTATATGGTTATATAAGCTAGAAAACTAGGGTTAAATGTTAATAAGGAGAATTGTAAAAGGAATTCTTGGAGAGAGAAAAGATAAGCTTGTGAGGAATCAAGTACTATACATCCGGAGGTGTAGAAGATTACATATTTTCATTGTATATTATCTACAAATATTTTAATAATAAGATTGGTTGCTTCTTGGTGGGCGTAGCCCACACTAGGTGAACCATGTTATAGCTTGTGTATTATTCTTTTGGTTTATTTACACTTTTATTGTTTGTATGATTAAATCAAATAATATATCTATATAATCTGGTGTGATTAACCCCAACAACAAGTGACCCAATTAGGTTGTCCTAGCTAAAATCCACATTATAAGTGCCAAAAATGGCTCAAAACCCCATAGGCACATTCTTAAAAATGCCCTAACATTAGTACCAAAAATTTTCATGAACCAAAACCCCTTACATATGAATAAAATATCATTAAAAATTAATACATGGTAGAAATTAATATCAATTAATCAAATTATTTCATTTACTGAGCCTAGTTCCCTTTACAAATCTCAAAACAGGATGGTTCATGCACCCTTTAACACCCCCGCAAACTTCATCCAACACCAAATCACTTAAACTAAACAAAAAAATCCATGTGACCACTCAAAATAAATTTCAGAACCTTTATAACACTTATAAGAAAGTTATAATTCATTAAACATCTTTCACTTCAAACCACAACAATATTTACCTTCACTGTAACAACCTACCAAAAAATCTTTTTCCAAATGTTATCTCATTAAATAATTTCTACATACATTCAAGACCTATAAATTCATTCATTGGATGTAAACTTAATCTTTATTCATGTTCCATATTATAGGAATCATAACCCTATCCATATCTTGTTTCAAGTATCATCAAACTTAAATAAGAACACATGTTGTCTTGAACTGCCAAAATATTCTTTCTCAAATAATTCCCTAGAAACCTTATCAAATGACCTCATCATTATGCAATACATATATCAAAGGAAATATATCTTACTCCTCTTTCCAATTGAAATTTACTCATCTCATAACTCCACCTGTAGCTCAAGTTATGCTCATTTTACTGGACCCTACTATTTGAGATCCCAAAACTACCCTTTGACCAGTCAACCTATTTGGACCTCAAAACATCATGAAAATTTCTTGAAACCTCCATGTAAATTAATTAATACTCCCAATAATCATGCACCATCAATTTTTCATGCTACTCCTTTAGACCATCTTGTCTTAAAACCTTCTTTTCTAGAAACTATTATTTTAAGGTTAGGCTCACTCATCACCATGACCTCAACCATACATTTATGGAAATCCTGAGGATTCCTCTACAACATACAATCATCAATTTTTCACTAGCAATCAAAACTGAGTTTAGTATACCTCACTTTTTGCAAACTTCTCCTAGCTAGGGTTTAACTAGGGTTTTAGAACTCTTTTCCTTCTTAACATTCATTCATAAAAATGTGACAATCAAATGACCTCATTATTTTTGTAAAACCTTATAAACTCACCTTAGAAGCATCCTTGAAAGCCACAATTTCCCATGCAAATCACATTATTCACAACGAGCATCAGAAGTTCAAATTCAAGCTTGATTTTCACCTGTTCTTGACCCTATCTTACAAAATCTATCATAACTTGCAAAATTCTCATCAAGGAAACCTAGAATTTTACGAAGAGTGTTATGACACATCACACTAAGATCTCCAATAAATCATAATGTTAATACCATACCTCAATATCTCTAGCCTATCTCATTTGCATAGCTTCACCTTAGGGATTCTCACTATAGAAGCTAGTATTAACTAAAATAGTGCAATAACTAAATATGAAACCTTTGAAATTACCCAAACATACCTCATATTCCATGATATACCTTATTTCATGCTTCCATGATCTCATCTAGCTCGAGTCACTTTGTCACACCTCTAAGTGTTATACCTACTCCCAATGAGCACCTATAACCAAGTGAACCACCTGTACCTACATTATTCCACTATTGTGAGTGCTCAAGAACCCTAAAATCTTTCTAGACATCATGTAAACATACTTCCCAGAAACCAAGAATCTCACATTGTCAAGCTACACCTCTTAGGCACCTGTATAGGCTTGCTAGAGTAAGCACACCTCACTGAATCCCATTATAACAGTTGATAAACATCTGAACCAGTATGTTAGCATCATATACAACATCATGAAATCATCATACAACATTCAATTTGTCATTAATGTGGTTTTGTATCAATGACAACACCTATTAGGACCACATGCCAATAATCTCCCCCTTTGTCATTGATTGAAAACACTTTGAACTTCTCCCCATTTTTACATTAATGACAAAGGCATACCTATAGCTCACCTTCTTCACCTATCTCAGCTTCATCCTACCATGATTTGGTTAGAAGCATCAACCAAAGGTCTCAATTAGCTTCATTTTCTTGATTTTTGCCCAAAATCTGAATTTTGCCTTCATTTTAGCAAGCAAACAACAAGTTGCCCCTAGAAAGAGCACTTCCAACATCCGAAGACCAGTAGTACATCATGAAAAACAAAAAAATTCACCTTTTTAGGGGCAAAAGCATCATTTTCATCTTATAGGGAAGAAAAAACATCAATCTACTTCTTGTACCTTGTTTCAAATTTGCCTTAAAGGCACTCTAACAACATATATCCGAGCCTTACAATCTCTAAAACATGTCAAAAATGTCATAAAGGATCATGACCAGGATTCTTACATCCTTCCTTGATAAACTTCCATATTTCCTAGGCCTAAAACATGCAAAACTAGGCATATTCTTTCTCTTCATACCATACCTTAGAGCTAAAGCCCTAAACAACCTTTTTAGTGCAAAAATGACCAATTTTGAAGCTCACCACATCCTCACTCAACATATAATTTGGAAAATTTATGCTCCCCTAGAATTAACATTCCTACTTCTAGCTCATGGGCACAAATTTGATCAACTAGCCTTGGAACCATACCTTGAAATCACTTTTGCAACTTTTAGCAATCGATAAGAAATATTTTCAATCTTCTACAGTCATTTTTGATTGATATAGGCTATAACATATCAACATAAGCATGGATGAAAGAACAAACCTCATTTTCACCTTGGATTTTTCTTAATAACACCAAGTCATCATTTAGAAATTAAACCATTTTCTCCCCTATCATAAAGGCATCATACATACTGGAGCAACAATTTCATACCTCTTAGCTTGTGAGACAAGCATACCCTACCTCTGAATGTGCACTCTGACTATAGCAGATCACCCTTGTGCATAAAGTCTTATACAAGCAACAATACCTTTCTCCTTTCATCATCACATGAGCACATTTCTCCATGTGCATCCATCATAAAGATCTCATGCAAAGGATTGAAAATGACATTAGACTACAACATAACTATCAACACACTGAGAATGTGCACCTATAGGTCTATAGGTAGCTAATTTGGAGTAAAATCACATATTTCAATCCTTGACAAGAATTTTAACCTTATTCATGCACCATTACATTTCAAATATTGAATAGATGAAGAAACATACCATTTCAACTGAGTGGGAGCTATGAGACACATTTCATACCTTTGAGACAACTGCTAATCTACCTCCTTTGGACTTGTAGGTCTTCATTCCCCTTCATGGAGTAATAAGAAACCCTCACAAGCACTTATCAACTAAGATTAATAATAAAATATTTTCCAAACCATTTGAAGGATACCAACAATATATTCACCTCAAGAAACATGTAAAGAATGTAGTGACATCAACTTTCATACCTGATATGCCATCAACTCAGCCCATGTATTGTAGCACGCATTTTAGGCATAAACCATGGTGAAAGATGATAAAATATTCCTCACATCAAATATAATACATGAGAAACACTTAGTGTAGCATTAGATCCTTTCATATACTGTTTCAAATACCTAAAATGCCTTATCAACTTTTGAAACATCCAAGAGTTAGTGTTTTAAAAGAAAAACCTCTTCAATGTGCACTTTGAATTAGCAATCCAACACTTTCAAGTCATAACTAAAAGAATATACTTTCCTGAGGCTCTAAAATTTCACATCCTCAAGCCCTATGAATCTATATGATAAGTACCAAATTTCAAACCAAAATTCCATCAATAGATCATTAAAAGAGAGTTTCCATGCATACTGCTTCATGGGGACTGTGTAAACCCAGTTAAGAACAATGAACTAACATTTTTGACATAATTTTCTCTTATCTTATTCAAACTAGCATTACCACCTTGCAAAAAAATTCTTGAACTTACTGAGCACCTTTTTCAATGAGATTTCATCATGAGAAATCACCTTATATACCTGTAACACTCCAATTTTCTTTTTATTAGATTAGGTAAAAATAGGATCGGCTCCTAGAGGCCTTAAAAAGAGAGTACATTGTGATAGCACACAAAAAGATGCAAAAAGAGAGATACAACTAGAATGAGTTAAATAGGCTTAACTCAAGAGAAAGAAGGTCCAAAAACCAAACCATAGAAAGAGACAAAACAAAATAGTCTGCTACTAGACAAGAACAGTTCACCAAAAGACAACAAGTAGTTTGAGAACATATACAAATAAAACTAGTTTATCTTTTGAAACTTGGGTGGGTTCCCTGAAGTGCTAGCAGGATCCTCTTGGTTTTGTTTGTGCTCTATATCTTTTTAAGTCTACCCTCCATCATCTTCATCCTCAGAGCTGTTAATACGGAGTTGGAATTTCCTTTTCTTCATACCATCCTCCACTATCTCTAACCAAATCCCGCATATCTTTCACCAGTTTATCCAGCTCTGTAACTTCCCCTAAAAGACAACAAGTAGTTCAAGAACAGAAACAAAGAAAACTAGTTTATCTTTTGACATTTGGGGGGGTTTCCTAAAGTGCTAGCAGGATCCTCTTGGTTGTGCTTGTGCTCTAGATCCTTCTGAGTCTACCCTCCATCATCTTCATCCTTAGAGCTGCTAATACGGAGTTGGAATTTCCTTTTCTTCAGACCCTCTTCCACTACCTCCAACCGAGCCCGCATATCTTTCACCAGTTTATCCAGCTCCGTAACTTCCCCCTTATGTTCCTCTAAGACATACAGATCTTCTTAGTGGCCTCAATGATGTTTATCATCCCTTCCCTCATATCGAATTAGCTTCTTCCATAACCTGCATGACCATCTCCATATGTTGCATTCTTTTATTTAAGTCCTCATAGTTCTAACCCTCTTCCTCAATACTTTTTCCTTTCCCTTTAGAGGGACCTTCAATGTCATTATCCTTCTTGGCCCTAATATATGGATCATTCTCCTCCTCAACTCTTTTTAGAGCTCCTTGCCCACTCACATCTTGGTAAGACACTCTGCCAGGGTGATATCATCATCCTCCTCATTAGGAGCCACCGTCTTGGCTGGAACAGGTTTTCCATTCTGGAACAAAAGGAGGATGAGACCTTCATGAATGGGGGATTCCACCTTCCCCTAAAAATCCCTCACAGAGGCTGAAAGAGACATATATAAAAAGAAAGGGATACTCATGATAATTTTGTGCCCTGACAGGGGACAAATGGTGTGTATATATCTTGCGATACTTGCCTTCGAGAGTAATATACTTCATAATATGAAGAAAAACCTCTTTCCAAACCCTAGGAATATAGGACCTAGCAATGCCATCCATGAAATAATGAAATTTTTCCTTACCTATGAAGAAGGTGTTGATTTCGTGTTCCCTGTGATTCTTTTCCTTCAAAATATTGAGGCACTTCCTCTCCATTTCTATGACTGGGTAATGAACAACTCGAGACCTCCACTCCATTCCCTAAACCACAACCTTTCCAAAGAATCCACACAGAACCAAAATCCTTAGTGAGAGAGGGATCATACCCATGTAGCTTGGTAATGTACTTTCTAAAACCCCAATTCTAAGTATATGCCACATAGAAGGATTATTGACAATGCTCTCATGGCTCGATGGTTCAACTCAAACTCTATCACCTCCCATGATTTCTCTGTTACCTCTCCAAAGCAAAACTAGTCACACGCTACAACTGTTAGGCTCAAATTGGATGATCTTGGAAGTGAAACCGCAACACTTGAGTTTTTTTCCTTGACAATCATGACACATAAAGTCACTTGTGTGAGTATAAATAAAATCATTGTGATTTTTCATGTTGTATAATATCATTAATAGATGAGGGGATGACATTGCCTTTCATCCAAACTTTCGATCATGATTATACACCCCTAAGTTAGCTAGATTTTCTGCGCATATATTTAATGATAGGGGTATGATTGATATTAAAAATTTTAAAGGATTTAAGGTGTTCCTTAACATCTTGGAGAATATTGCTCAATGCCCAATTTTGAATGTGATTCCTATTGAGAGCATTAATAATAATAAGAGAGTCACCCTCAATTTGAATATGTTTAATCCCCTTTTCCCTAGCTAAGTTGACTCCCCATAACAAGGATCTAGCCTCTGCCACATTATTGCTTTGAATTCCCAAGGGGCCAACATAAGCTAGGATCCAATCACCCTCATGACTTATGATGATACCCCTCCACCTAACTAATCTAGATTCCCTTTTGATGTGCCATCAAAGTTCACTTTGAAAAAGTTCCCTGCTGGTTTGGACCATTTAATCATAGATCGAGGTATTTTAACCGGAGGAGGACTAAAGATGAATTGTTTGAGAAATTCCTCTTCCACCCCAGGGACATGCATCTTTTATCTTGTCTTTGAAGAGCACTCTAATTTTCTTGATAATAGAGCTATCTTGACAATATCATTGTCTCAATCAAAATTCTTGAGGTCAAACTAATCAAGTAGGACTTGATCACCTTAGAAAATCTTCAAGTGGAATCAGAAGAGTAGACACCACATTTGCAACTCATGATACAAACCTAAGACATTCAAGAACTAGACATAGACCAGACACACAGGTTGACAAGATTGACAACATACTGATATGAGTGCAAAATACTCATTTTCCAATGAAATGACCATACTTGTGGTTCCACACATATAGAAGACACAATGCCACACTTGTCAAGACAATTTATACCCCATGACAACTCCATATAACCTTCTAAAGACTTAAAAAAGATAGTGCAAACTTTCACGAGACCCAGAGATAGAATAAAGATCAAATTTGGACACAAAATACATGAGCATGATATTAAAGACTACTAAGACCATTTAGAAAAACATAAATACATGTAAATATAATAGTAAAACATTTATGACTCTCCATAGATGAACCATTCATCATGAGACCTTTTATACATACCACTCAAGCTACTTGTAAGTGCAACTCAGAGATGCAAGACTAAATGACAAGACTATTGCACAAGAACCAAAATTATGAACCAAAACAAGACTATGAGGAGAAAACACACACATACCTTGAACTTGTAGAGGAGAAACACTAAGACATAGATATCTCCCCCTCACCTAGATGCTTCATTTTCATTGATATACCTTCAAGAAGCATAGTGAAGGTATATAGGCTCCATGGAGACCTAAAATAAGGTCTTGAAGAGGTCCCAAGCCTTCTTGGGCACCTGAAATACTCCATCATCCTCTCTTTTCTGATATGAACCTTGTGTTATAGCTCTTTTCTCAATGTCAATTGCTCTTGATTGGATAATATTGTCTTTTCTTGGCTCCCATGCTCTTCTAGAGACATTATCTTGCATTCTAGCTCCTTGAAAGTTGTTCTCATACCCTCTAGGCCTTTGATTCATTTGCTTTTGTCTTGAGTAGGCATGAAAACATACTCTTTCCACATGACCAATCTCATTACAATAGTAGAAAACAACTGAGTTCTTCCTTTTGAGTCCTTCATTTTGACTAGGTCTATCATGTAAGCAATACCTAGTAGTGTGTCCTTGTTCATTGCAATTATAGCATACAATTCTCTTAGCAAACTCACTCCTATTGTATCTCCAAGGATGATCATCTCTAGGATATCTTCTACACTCTTTAGCTCTATGACCAAAATCATTACAAGTAAAATAATGACCATTGAAATTTCTTTCATACCTTGAAGCATTGGGTTGTCTAATGGGCCTTGATCTTTCATTGTTCTTGATAGGTGATGCTTTCTTTCCTTATTTCACACTAGGCCTATTTGATTATTTTCTTGAAACACCAACTTCTTGTTTAAGTTTTTTTCCTTAGGATCTTCTTTGAATCCCAAACCAATCCTATCATTTGCAGCTCTTTGTTTGCCAAGTAGGTCATCTAGATCCTTAGCACTCTTTTCAAATTTTTGCAAGGACATAGTCTTCTTACTGATTTCTAATAGCTCAGCCCTCAAAACTCTATATCTTGTTCATACTTGGTGCAAAAATTCTCCTTATCCTGTAGGTTAGAGACAAGAAACTTCACCTTTTCTTCTAGCAACTTGTTTGCTTCAATTAGCTTAGTAGACTCAATCACATATTGCTCATCCATCTTATGAAATTGATTTTCATATTCCTTAATCTACAAGGTCAGTTTTTATTCTCTTTTTCAGCTTGTTCAAGTTCCATTTTGATACTTTCAATATCATCTATGTCATCTTCACATTCCTTATCAAAATAGTTACCATAACCAAAAATAAAATCACCTAATAGAGAAGAACCATCACCTGAAGATCTCATAGCTTCTTTAGTCATGAACAAGGCTTCATTACCTATGCTTTCATACTCATTTTCAGATTCAAAGTCTAATACACCACTACTAGCATCTGAAAATTCATCATCTTGATTTGAATAAAAACTTATTTTATCCTTTTTATAATTATTTTCAAAATTTCCCTAAACATCCCTAAATGGTGTGAGTGTAGAAGACCATCTCGAGAGCATTCCAACGACGTGAGAACGTGACAAATGGACATTGGGAGCTCTAGATATGTCCAGTCAAAGTTTAGACATCGGGAAAGTCAATCGTCAATATTGACCAATCGCACTATGACACATGGCTTGCCACTCGCTCGATTTTCCTATCGGGAGACAACAAGTGGGCTATATGCTATTTACCGAGTTAATTATTTCTATGCCACATTGTATGGGTCGAAATTATATTATCTTGGTAAGTCCACTTTCCAAATGGCACGCATATATGCCAAACCACTATATATATATATATATTAATGTTTATACATTAGTATAAACCACCACATGCTATTGCCAAACTTCCACGCACATGGAGGAGGTGGTGAAGCGGTGTTGTGGGAGGCAAATGCCATACGTGGAAGCTTCCACGTGGAGGAGGAAATGAAGTGGTGGTAGGGGGGCTAGGCCCATGCGTGGAATGTTCCACGTGAAGAATGGAGTGGGTAAGGTTTGTTAAAACCTTACCCAAATATAAGTGGTGCCAAATGTGGGATATTACACCCACATCAACATGCAAACCGCCCACTTCTCCTAAGCCGCTCCTATGGGATTTTATCCCATTAAATATACAACGCCACCCATTTCGATTAAACATGCTAATCCACCACTATGGGATTTTTATCCCTTATCAAATGCTATGCTGCCCTATATGGGTATGTAATCCCATTATACATGCTACGGGTAAGGTTTAAAAATACCCAAGGATTATATGCAATGCATTTTTTAAGGGCCCTATTTTTTGTATAAATAGGGAACCCATTAGTCCAACGAGCTTATTATTTGTTAAGCTTATTTGTGGGATGTGTCCACAAGTATTGTCTATTGGCCTATTATTTTAGGTAATAGTAGATGAAATATTTGTGATTGGGAGTAAATTATAAACTACCCAATAGGCCCATTGAGCCACACCAATTACTTGCAAATCTTGGATTGTCGACTAGAGTGCTAGCTTCGCATTGATAGCGTCGGGAAGGCCGATCGAAGCCGAAGGAGATTGTGCATCAGGAAGGTGAAGAACAATTCGACTGATCATCGGAAGTTTTTCAAGAACTGGTGTACTGATAGGCAAGTAAAATTCCATTAGGTTTTCTTGTGAAAGTACTATTGTAACTTACAAGTTTTGACTAGTGGAATGGTTCGACCACGAACCCGAGACGTAGGCAATTGCTTGGAACTCCGTAATCAATCGTGTGCAATTGTCATTATTGTCTTGCATTATTTTAAATTGATTGCTTAAAAGGAGTAAATTATCAGCAAATAATTAAAGCCTACAAGGGTCTCGAGATCAGGTAGTAATAATCTGATTATTTTCAGATCAAGTTTGGTATCAGAGCTGGTAATCGACACCTGTAAACTTACTAATCTCTGAAGCAAGTTGGTATCGAGCAGGTTAATCAGTACAGGTTGCTTTGACAGGGATGGCATTGGCTTGTACTTCTGGATTTCCAGATTGGTGGGATAGACTGAGAGACAGGTTTAACATACTCAGTAATTTTCTCGTAATTCTATTTGGATGATTCCATTATATCTCATATGCAGATAAAACACCGAAAACTATTGTGTTAGGTAGAATGTATTGGTAAGACCCCTTTGAGGGCAACGTTTGTATACATCTAACCAGACATGGCACATTAGTTAAAGACCCAATTTTGGGAAATTTTTGTACTCTGTTATACTTGCATTAGTAAGACCCCTGAGAGGGCAATTATTTTGGTGATTTTGCTAACACCATAAAATGCAGTATATTTTCCTTGTTTAGTCATTGTTCTGTAGCAGGGAGGAGACAAATGAAGTCAATCCACATTGCGATGCAGTGGAGAAGACCAAGTACATAAGCCACCAAGTAGGAGAAATTTTTGTGACAGGTTTACCATGCAAAATTATTTTCCTATAGAATTGGTATTTTAAGCTTATTGTACAAGACTCCAAAAATGGAGCATTTTTACAACTAGTTCTACATGATGTATTAGGATATAATTTCCTTACACTTGTATTTGAAAGTTGTAAAAAAAGACCCTATTAGGGGCACCTATCTCCTAATCAGCTTGTGAGTACCTGTTACAGCTTGGATACAGGAATTAACTCATATAAAGCTTGGAGATTGATCTGCCATTTGTGCAGATAATAGAGTTCTCAAAAGATCAGCTCGAACTTCATTCTGTGTAGAGGCATTGTGATCGTGTAGCAGAATGGTAGCTGAATCATCATTGGCATTGATGTCGGGTCGAACTTCATTTTGTGTAGAGGCATTGTGACCGCAAGTGTTGCGAATGGTACCTGATATTAGTATGTCAACAAGAGGAGCTCTAAAAGGATCAGCTCGAAACGTCATTTGGTGTCAAGGCATTGTGACCACACATACAAATGGTAGCTGATCAACAGACTTAGCATCATGCATTGGAGGCTTGAGGTCTTGCAAAGAGGCTTAGCATCATGCATCGGAGGCATTGAGGTCATCAGTGATGACTTAGCATTGTGCATCGGAGGCTCGAGGTCTTGCAAAGGGCTTAGCATCATACATCGGAGGCGTTGAGGTCTCAGCAAGACTTAGCATCATGCATTGGAGACTCGAGGTCTTACAAGAGGCTTATCATCATGCATCAGAGGCGTTGAGGTCTGTAAAAGACTTAGCATCGTGCATCGGAGGCTCGAGGTCTTGAAAGAGGCTTAGCATCATGCATTGGAGGCGTTGAGGTTTGTAAAGGGACAAGGCATTGTCCATCATTGACATCAGATCAATCAAAGCTCTATGTAACATGGAGTTCCTTCAAACCAGTTTGGATTCTGCAGAATCAACTTGGAGCCAGGAGCTGTGTTATAGAGTAAAAGAAGATCCTTGTTGTTAGATATCAAGAAGCTTAGCACTGCACAGAAGGAGCGTTAAGGTTTCATTCAAAAACTTAGCACCATAAAGCGGAGGCGTGGAGGTCTTCTTTGGATATTAGAGTGGCGCAGCGGAAGCGTCATGGGCCCATAACCCACAGGTCCCAGGATCGAAGCAGAGTTTTTGAAGTGAGAAGGTTGGAGGAGAAGACCCAAGGGTCTACTACAGCAGCACTTCCGAGGTGGTAGCAGAGTTTTTCAGATTCAGGACAGTATGGAAGCTTTTTAGGACAAAAAGCCTTTCTCAGTGGGGAGGTGTGATCAGGGGATTATTTTCAAAATTTCCCTAAACATACCTAAATGGTTTCAGTGTAGAAGACCATCTCGAGAGCTTTCCAATGACTGTGAGAACGCGACAAACGGACATCGGGAGCTCTAGATATGTCCTGGTCAAAGTTTAGACATCGAGAAAGTCAACTCTAGTCAACTGGTCAATATTGGACCAATCGCACTGTGACATGTGGCTTGCCACCACTCGTCGAATTCACTCGATTTGCCTATTGGGAGACAACAAGTGGGCTATATGCTATTTACCGAGTTAATTATTTCTATGCCACATTGTATGGGTCAAAATTATATTATCTTGGTAAGTCCACTTTCCAAATGGCACGCATATATGCCAAACCACTATATATATATATATATATATATATATATATATATATATATATATATATATATATATATATATATATATATATATATATATTTATACATTAGTATAAACCGCCACATGCTATTTCCAAACTTCCATGCACATGGAGGAGGTGGTGAAGCGGTGTTGTGGGAGGCAAATGCCATACGTGGAAGCTTCCACGTGGAGGAGGAAATGAAGCGGTGGTAGGGGGCTAGGCCCATGTGTGGAATGTTCCACGTGAAGAATGGAGTGGGTAAGGTTTGTTAAAACCTTACCCAAATATAAGTGGCGCCAAATGTGGGATATTACACCCACATCAACATGCAAACCACCCACTTCTCCTAAGCCGCTCCCTATGGGATTTTTATCCCATTAAATATACAACGCCACCCATTTCGGATTAAACATGCTAATCCGCCACTATGGGATTTTTATCCCTTATCAAATGCTATGCCGCCCTATATGGGTATGTAATCCCATTATACATGCTACGGGTAAGGTTTAAAAATAGCCAAGGATAATATGCAATGCATTTTTTAAGGGCCCTATTTTTTGTATAAATAGGGAACCCATTCTATTGTAATGGACACACATTAGTCCAACAAGCTTATTATTTGTTAAGATTATTTGTGGGATGTGTCCACAAGTATTGTCTATTGGCCTATTATTTTAGGCAATAGTAGATGAAATATTTGTGATTGGGAGTAAATTATAAACTACCCAATAGGCCCATTGAGCCACACCAATTACTTGCAAATCCTGGATTGTCGACCGGAGTGCTAGCTTCACATTGATAGCATCGGGAAGGCCGATCGAAGCCGAAGGAGATTGTGCATCAGGAAGGTGAAGAACAATTCGACTGATCATCGGAAGTTTTTCAAGAACTGGTGTACTGATAGGCAAGTAAAATTCCATTAGGTTTTCTTGTGAAAGTACTATTGTAACTTACAAGTTTTGACTAGTGGAACGGTTCGACCACGAACCCAGACGTAGGCAATTGCCGAACTCCGTAATCAATCTGTGTGCAATTGTCATTATTGTCTTGCATTATTTTAAATTGATTACTTAAAAGGAGTAAATTATCGGCAAATAATTAAAGCCTACAAGGGTCCGAGATCAGGTAGTAATAATCTGATTATTTTCGGATCACCAAGATTATCAAGCACCCAATCAACCACCTTATTATGTGTATATATCTGATTTTTTACTTCCACAACTAATGGAAACCTCTTATTCAGCTCACATTTCTTCACTCAAACCCTAGGTGATCACACTTCAGAAAACAAGATCTTCAAACCCTCTAAAAATCATATTGCTTTCATATCCTCTGATTTTTCTCAAACTTTATCACACTTTTTTCAGCTCCAAATCATGCTGAATAACCTTCAATCACACTTCACCTAGGTCACTCTACATGTACGCACACAACTAGTTCCAAAAAGTGCCAAAAACATGCTTTTATATGCTTCTCCACATTTCAAAATTAGGCACAACATTTTCCCTCCTTTTGGTTCGACCCATATATAAAGGAAAAATTTTAAATTTGAAATATAATAGTCACAAGTGAACCAATTAGGTCAACCTAACTAAAATCCACATTACAAGTGCGAAAAATGGCTCAAAACCCCATAGGCACATTCTTAAAAATTCCCTAACATTAGTACAATAATTTTTCATGACCAAAAACCCATTAAATATGAATAAAATAACATTAAACATTCATACATTGTTGCAATTAATATCAACCAATCAAGTTATTTCATTTACTGGGCCTAGTTCCTTTTGAGATCTCAAAAGTAATGTTTCTTACACCCTTCAGCACCCTAAAAACTTCAACTGAACACCAAATCACTTATACTCAACCAAAAAATCCAATGTGACCACTCAAAATAAATTTCATAACCTTTAGAAAACTTCTAAGCAAGTTATAAGTCATGATACATCCTTCACTTCAAGATCAACCTACCAAAAACGTTGTTTCCAAAGGTTAGCTCATAAAATAATTTATACATACATTCACAACATATACATTTATTAATTTTATGCCCAATTCATCATTATTTACATTTCAGATGATAGTAATCATCACCCAATCCATATCATGCTTCAAGTATCATCAAACTTGCATGAGCACGCATGTTATCTTAAACTGCAAAAATATTATTTCTCAAATAATTCCCTAGAAACCCTATAAAATGACCTCATCATGAGGAAAGAAATATATCAATTTAAATATCTCTAACTCCTCTTTCCAGTGTAACTTTAATCATCTCTTAACTCCACCTGTAGCTCAAGTTATGCTCATTTTATTGGACCCTGCTATTTGAGATCCCAAAACTATCCTTTGACCACCAACTGTTTGGACCTCAAAACATCATGAAAATAAATGAAAATGTCCTGAAACATCCATGTAAATTAATAAAAACTCCAAATCATCATGCACCATCAATTTTTCATGCTACTCCTTTGGACCATCTTATCCTAAAACCTTCTTCTCCATAAACTGTTATTTTTAGGTGGGGCCCACTCATCACCATGACCTCAACCATACATTTATAGAAATCCTGAGGAGTCCTCTACAACATAAAATCATCAATTTTTCACTATCAATCAAAAATGGGTCAATATACTTCACTTTCTGTAAACTACTCCTAGCTAGGGTTTAACTAGGGTTTTAAACCTCTTTGCCTTCTTAACATTCGTTCATAAAAACGTGACGGTAAACTAACCTCATTATTTTTTAAAAATTCTAAAATAACCTTATAAGAATAGTTGAAAGAAATAAGGTTTCATGCAAATAAAGTTATACACAATGAGCATCAAAAGTTCAAATTCAAGCTTGATTTTCACTGTTCTTGACCTTGTGTTACAAAATTTGTCATAACTTGAAAAATTCTCATCAAGAAATCCTAAAATTTTTCTGAGAGCACTATAACACATAATAATAACATCTCCAATCATCATAATGTCAATACCATACCTCAATATCTCCATCCTATCTCATTTTCATAGCTTCACCTTAGGGATTCTCACTGTAAAAACTAGTATCAACTAAAATAGTGCAATAACTAAACATGAAACCTCTTAAAATGACCCAAACATACCTCATATGCCATGATATACCTGATTTCATGCTTCCATGATCTCATCTATCTCCAAATCACTTTGTCACACCTCCAAGTTGTCATACCTACTCCCAATAGAACTTGTAACCAAGTGAACCACATGTACCTACACTATGCCATTGTTGTGAGTTCTCAAGCACCCTCAAATCATGCTAGAAATAATTTCAACATGCTTCCCAAGAAACCAATAATCTCACACTTTGTCAAGCTACACCTCCTAGGCACCTGTATAGGCTTGCTAAAGCAAGCACACCTCACTGAATCCCATTGTATCAGAAGCACGATAAACATCTGATCCAATATGTTAGCTTCATATACAACATAATGACATCATAATATAACATTAAATTTTTCATTAATGTGGTTTTTCATCAATGACAACACCTATTAGGACCACATGCCAACAGAAATAACTTTAAGTGTTGGTCTCTCTTATTCTCCTTAACATTCTTAAGAAGAATAGACTTCAGAGTCTTGTTGATAGCCTCATCCTTTCCATTGTCTTGAGGGTAATATAAAGAGGTTGTGTGGTGAGATATTTTAAATTGAACACATATCTCACACACCTCTTCATTCTTAAAGGGGGTGCCATTATCTAAAATAATGACATGTGGGACACTGTACCTATAGATGATTTGGTTTAAGATGAACTTAAGAATGAATGAGCGATTCGATTCTGCCATCGTAGTCGAGGCATGGCCTCAACCCACTTTGTGAAGTATTATGTGGCCATGATTATAAATTTTTGGCCATCTAATGAAGAGGGAGATAATTTCCCTATTAAATCAAGACCCCAAGTAGAGAAGGGTCGGGTGTCACTATTGGTTGTAGAGCCTAGGACAGGATGTGTATAGTGTGTGAGAAATCTTGACAATTTTGGCACTTTAGCACATACTCTACAACATCATGTTATAATGTGGGCCAAAATATCCCATTCGATGGATCTTATGAGTGGTTGAATGCCCTCCAAAGTGGCCACCATAGACTCCACTATGGGCTTCAAAGAGAATATTTTCCACTTCTTCTTCATCGACGCATCTTAGTAACATGCCATCAAAATCTCTTTGATAAAGCACTTCCTCTAAAATTACATACTTAATGCCTATGACACATATTTGTCACCTTTGTTACAAGTTGGCTCCCTCGAGATACGTCTAATCTATGATGTGGTTTATTATATTTGTATACCATGAGCATGAAGCAATGGGAGGTTTTGTTTCTATATAGAAAACACATTCATTGGGGAAGTTCAAGTCAAATATGTGTCCACAATCTATAGGATTATCCACCAACCAATCAGAAATGATTTATCCCTTGATGGTCTTTTTTTGATTGATGAAGGTGAGCTCAAATTCACCCATTAACGTGATAAATGTTCCAAAGATTCTTAGATAAGATATCTTTAGTCAAGAATGTCCATAACTATTCTGATTTGACAATCACCCTCGTTTCTTGGTTAAGCATATAATGCCTTAACCTCTTAGTTACAAATACAATTGCCAAGCACTCTTTCTCCACTTGATTATACTGTGTTTCATAATCAAGGAGTGTGCAGCTAATGAAATAGATGGTGTGTTTGTGACCATCATCAACCTCATGTGATAATATGCACGTTAACGAGACATCGTGACTTGAGAATAAAGAGTTAGAAGACGATCAACTTTGGGTGGCACGATTGTTGGTGGAGACATAATGAAGCATTTAATTGACTCAATAAAATTGCGGCATTCATCATTCCATGCCTTGGAACAGTCCTTTAGAAATTAATTGATAGGATGGATAGCATATGTCAAATCAGGGTCAAACTTCTAGATTTCCCCAATTTTTCCTAAGAAATACCTTATACTAGATTCATCTAATGGTGTATTCATTTCAAGAATCACCCGAATTTCCTCAGGGATCTACATTATTCCCTTGAGAGAAAACGATGTAGCCCAATAACTTACCTCCAAAGTGACATCAAACATGTATTTCTCCATATTTAAGGTTACATTATATTCCAACAAGCGTGAAATAATGATCCAAAGAACTTCAAGGTGGTCACCTCTCTTCTTAGCTTTTTCTAAGAGATCATCAACATATGTTTACATAATCTTATGATTAAGATCATGGAAAATGTAATTCATGGCGTGTTGGTATGTAGTGCTAGCATTCTTCAAACCGAATGGCATAACAACATAACAAAAAGGTTCCCCAAGGGGTGGTAAAGGTAGTATTTGTTTGATCTTCCTCAGAGATCCTTATTTGGTTGTATCCAAAGAACTTGTCCATAAGGGATAAAAACTCATAACTAACCAAAGGCATCAACAATGATATCAATGGATGGTAATGGGAAGTCATCCTTAGGACAAGCTTTGTTTATGTCCCTAAATTCAATGCATATCCTAATTTTTTTGTTCTTTTTAAGAACAAGGACGATGTTAGATAGCCACATAGAGTAGTCCACTGGCTTTATGAACCCTACCTAAAGGAGCTTCATCACCTCCTCTTTGACCATTAAAGTGACCTTAGGCTTCATAGGTCTTAACTTTTGTTTTATAGGCTTTGCTTCGGGTTTGGTGACCAAGTTATGAACCACTACATCGAGGAGCGAAACCTATCATATCCTTGTAACTAAATGCAAAGGATTTATAATGTTCCTTTATCACCTTAGTATGCTCTTATATTTCCTCGGTGACAATGAAGAACAAAGATTTAGAATTTTGGTCTCCTCTTTTGTCCTAATGTTAATGTTAATGGTTCCTTCTATTAAGGAAGCATTCCCTTCTTCAAACTCATGGAGGATCTGGAGGAAACTCTAGAGGCTCTTCCTCAACTTCATAAATTTCAAATTCTTTTGATGAGGAAGGATTCATTATTTTGTCTCTAAGTATGAAGAAGGGTGAGGGGTAAGGGAAAATCCTTTCTTATGATGTGTGGGATGGAGGTCAGTATACGCATGGAGGAATCCTAATGTAGCCTATAATTCATCGCAAATAACCTAAAGCATGTTGGCACATCATTTAGCCGTAATCGAGCACTCACCCTAAGCACCAAAAGGTACCAGGTCCCTCTTTAGAGTTGCTTGTCTAGAACGTTAACATGATTGAGCATGTATATATTCAAAGAAAATATTCAAAAATTTGATGATGCCACGATCATATACGTGCACTTTGTAGAGGAAAAAGTAGAGTTGGGTCGGTGAGATGCCTCATTGTATAGATGGGACAAGACATCAATTGAGAAAGTTTTGGAATAGATACAAGACATAAAGAATACAATAAAAGGTGTGTGAGAGAGGATAGAGGCAAGACTAGAAGAGGTTTGGAAAATGGTAATAAAGAGAATAAATATCATGGAGGGGATGACTGCTGAATGGGATGTTGTTCTAAAGGAGTTATAGGAAAAGGCTAATGATATAGCCTTAGAAAATATGCCAAACATTGTTGAGCCAACATCAGGAAGGTTGGATGTTAAATTTAAAGAATGGAAGTAGTTGGAGAATTCAATCAACCTAGATTTCCCTGAAATTCTCTAAGTACCATGAGCTTAATTTTGAGCACGTGATGAAGATATACTTTAATTATTGTTTCTTTTGGGGATTTCCCTATACTTTCCAACTGGATTCTTTTCATTTTATTCCTTATTCAATAATTTTTTGTATTTATTAGAATGGACAATATCCCTAGTGTGGGGTAATGTTGGGTTGAGAAAGTGGCTAAGTATAAGCTATACATGGAGGGTAAAGACCACATGCAAAATTTCACACATAACCATGAGGAGAATATCTATAAGTTGAAAGGGTACGCGTAAAGATGTGCATGAGAAAGGGAAGTTAATACAAGTGTAAAGTAGGGCATAAAAGTGCACACATTAATGAAAAGAGATTAGTGCAAAAAGGTTCACGCACAAGAACATATGAAACATGAATTAGCTAGAAATGTGGAAAGGGATAATAATAGGACATGTAAAAGATGGAGTATTCACCAAGGAAATACAAAAATAGAAGTACGGATAAAGTTCATGTAGGACTCGAGATAAATATAGGTTATACATGGATAGAGAAAGCTAAGTATAACATGATGTGGAAAATAAAGAAATATAAAGTCCAATTCGCCATGAACAACACATTAGAAGATGGTTGTAATGGAGGTCTTCCCATCTGAACCCACGTATCTAAAGTGAGTACATTTACTTCCACGTCCTTGTGTCAATCAAGATGTTACTCAAAAGCCAACCATCAACAACAACATTTAGAGTAATCTCCTTGTCATAATCCAAACTATCCTGGAGGAAGATTATATGCATGCGAAGAAGTTATCTCTCGTACTTAGTCCCAAAGGTCATGGAGTGTTTCCTTCAACCAACTCCCCAACAAAGGAATAATATTCTCTTGGTACAACATCTTACAAACTTCTTTCAAATCATCAACATTTATCTGATGGAGATCAACGCTTTATTTTGTTCCAACTTTTGCGACTATTCCTTCAAACATTGTATCTCACCCTGTAAATTCTGAATTACCTCCATGGTTTCTTGATAAACCTCCTTTTGATGCATAGGGTATGGATACTTGGCATGTAGGACTTCCTCCTTAGTAATAGTAGGCTTCTATTTCAAAGCTTCATTGGCATGTGTTGTTGACTTGTGGAGCTGAATTACTTCAGATTAGCATGCAATATTAAACTTGTAGGAAAACACAGTAACCGACATCGGTTATGGAGGGATCGATATCGGTCAGGTAAGGAGGAACCGACATCGGTTAGGGCTAACCAATTTCGGTTACTTGTGTGTGAGTGTTTTATTTAACTCACGGGAATTAGATCTATTTTTAGTATTAAAGCAAATCTATTGATTATAATTGCATGGCTAAGTGCCCTAAGTTTGTATATTCCTATATAAGCATGAAAGATAGGGTTTAGAAGTAAGAGGATTGTAGTAATTGATGATTATTGTGAGAATAATTGTGAGAGAGAGAATTCTTGGAGAAGAAGGAGAAGCTTGAGAGAAAGAAATTATTGTACATCTGAGAGGTGTGGAAGATTGTAAATCTTCATTGTATATCTTCTCAAATATTTAGATAATAGATTGTCTTGTTTCTTGGTGGATGTATCCCACACTAGGTGAACCACATTAAATCTGGCATTGATTTATATCTCTTGTTTTGTATATTTATTCTGGTAGAATATCCACTTTTATTACATGTATGTTTAGATCTGATATATTATCTGAACAACCTTGTGCTAACCCCAACAACTGGTATCAAAGCTTTGTTTGAGGGTTTTATGTGTTGACATATTTACTCACAGAGGGTTTTCTGATTGAGTGGGAGCTACATCAATGGCAATAGAAAAAAATACAAGGTAGAGAAGTTTGACGACCAAAATTATCAATTATGGAAGATGTAGATTGAGGATTATATGTATCAAAGAAATATGTACTTACCATTGGATGAAAATTCTAGACCTACAAAGATGGCTGATGAAGAATGGAAGATTCTTGACATAAAGGATTTAGGATCTATAATATTGAGTTTGGCAACATCCATGGCTTCCAATATTATCGAAGTGACTTCTATGGTAGAGTTAATGAAATCTCTTGCTAATTTATATGAAAAACCTAGTGCTTCAAATAAATTTTATTTGATGAAGAAACTATTTAGTTCTAAGATGCATGAAGGTGGATTTGCATCTAGTCATTTGAATGATTTCTGATCTACTGTAAACAGTTAAAATCAGTTGATATTTCATTTGATGATGAAGTGAAAGCAATTTTATTCTTATGTTCTTTGCCTAATAAGTGGGATAACTTGGTAATGGTTGTTAGTAATACATCATCTGCTAATAATATTTTGAAGTTTAATGATGTGGTTAGTATAATCTTGAATGAATAAATTCACAGGAAAAGTATAGAGGAATCATCATTTGGGAATGCTTTGAATGTAGAAAGCGAGAGGCGGGCGTAAAGGAGAGATCCAAAAGTAAGAATAATGGGAAATCAAAGTCAAGGGGTGGTAGATCTAAATCCGAGAGGTAAGGGAATTACCTGTTAGAAATGTGGAAAGAAAGGACATGTAAAGAAAGATTGGTGGTCAAAGGATAAAGATAACCAACACCCAGACAAATTTAAAGAGTCAAATAAGGAGGTAAATATTGCAGCATAGGTAATGCAAGATGCTCTTATTCTTTATTTTGATAATAGGATAAAATCACGGGTTTTAGATTTAGGAGCTTCTTTCATGCAACTCCTAATAAGGGTTATTTCGAAATTATGTCTACGGCAATTTTGGGCATGTTTATTTGGGTGATGATGAGCCTTGCAGTATTATTGGTAAAGGGGAAGTTCATCTAAAATTGCAGAATGGAAATACATGGGTATTGAAAGATGTGAGGTATGTGCCAAGCCTCAAGAGGAATCTTATTTATGCATGGAAACTAGGTGAAGTTGGTTACATGGTTACATTCACAACAAACTCTTGGAAAGTCACCAAGGGTGCTTTTGTTGTGGAAAGAGGTAAGAAGGTAGGAACGTTATATTTATCTACTTGTGTTATTGATTCCTTTTCTATGTTATCTACTTCAAATTCAGATGCATGCATGTGGCATAATCGGTTGGGCCATATGATTCAAAAAGGAATGCAAATCTTAAAGGCTAAGGGTAAGTTATCAGATTTGAAATATTTAGATCTTGATTTCTGTGAGCATTGTATCTTTGGAAAGTAAAAGAGAGTGAGATTTATCAAAGTTGGGGCAACTAAGAAGGAGCAAAAATTGGAGCTTGTACACTCAAATTTGTGGGGACCAGCTTAGGTAGCTTCTTATGGAGGATCCCAGTATTATGTTACTTTCATTAATGATGCTACAAAAAGGTATGGGTTTATTATATTAAACATAAATATGATGTTTTCGATACTTTTAAAAGATGGAAAGCCCTTGTTGAGAATGAATCAAATTGAAAGTCAAAGTGCCTTAGATTTGACAATGGTGGTGAATACGGTAGAAGGCTTTCAATGATTACTATTCAAAATGGAATACATAGAGAAAGGATGGTTCTAAGAACACCACAAGAGAATGGTGTTGCAGAAATAATGAACAGGATAATCATTGAACATGCTAGAAGTATGAGGATACATGTTGGATTTCCCTTGCAATTTTGGGTAGAAGTAGTTGATACAATGGTTTATTTGATTAACTGTGGGCCTTCAAGTTAACTACATGGAGGAATACCAGAGGAAGCTTGGACTGAAATGAGGTAGATATTTCTTTTCTTAAAGTTTTTAGTTCGAAGCTTTTGTGCATAGTGATAAGGAAAATAGAAAAAGTTGGATGCAAAATCCAAGAGATGAATTTTCATTGGTTATGGGTTTGGTGATTTTGGATTTATATAATTCTAAAATTATTAGGAGTTGTGACATTGAATGGAATGAAAAGAGAATGTACAAGGATCAAATTTTGGTACCCAAGGATGAACTAGTTGAGAAGTTTGTGAATGAAAATGAACTCTCGATTTAAAAATAATATCGATAGGGTTACATAAATGAACGGTGTCTATTGACCCTTGACCGACATCATTCATCTAAATTGGTATCGATTACTGAGAAGATCCAAACCGGCATCGGTTAGCAGAACCGGCATCAGTTATAGGTGACCGATGTCTGTCACTGTCATAATTGGAAACAAATGTCCAAGAGGTCCAGAATGATCCTTTGGTACCACAAAATTTTGTGAGAAGGTCACACAGGGTAAGTAAAGCTCCAGAAATATTTACACCTTCTTTATCTTATTTATTATTGACTGATAATGGTGAACCAAATTTTTGAAGAAACAATGCAAGATAAGACCCACGTGCAGTGGGAGCATGGCATGGATGAGGAGATGGACTCCTTAGAACAAAACTAGACTTGGGATTTGGTTAAGTTACCAGCAGGTAAGAGCACATTATAGAACAAGTGGGTTTACAGGGTCAAGGAAGAAGAGGGTGGACAGAAAAGATACAAGGCAAGGCTTGTAGTAAAGGGATTTACACAGAAATCAGTATTGACTTTGGTGAAATATTTTCTCCTGTTGTTAAAATGACTTTCATAGGTATTGTATTGAGTTTAGTTACAGTACATGATTTGCATTTAGAGAAACTAAATGTAAAGACATATTTCCTTCATGGTGATTTGGATGAAGAGATTTATATGTAGAAATCGTTTGAGTATGAAGTCAAGGGTAAGGATAAATTAGTGTTCAAAGCTAAAAAGAGTTTATATGGGCTCACGCAAGCTCCAAGGCAATGGTACATGAGGTTTGTATTATTTTTGGTTCATATTCAAATATAGAAACAATAAAATATAATACAAGAAAAACTTTGATTTTTATTCATATAAGATGTATTATTCATGTAGAGATGGAGTTTTTATACAAATGCTTGATCCTATTAACCAGGAGTCAAGTCTTATCCACTAATCTCTCCACCTATCTCTAATCCCTCATATCTCTCACTCAACTCCTAATATCTCTCTAGAGATAATCTACGTGTGTTATTATCACAACTCACCAATATAATTAAACTATTACAAAATTATATGAGTTGTTTATATGACAACTCATATATTACAAATACACACATAAATAATGTTCACAATAACATATAAATTTCCTAACATTCACCCCCTTAGTGTGAACATGGGTGAGTTCTCAGATAGTACCTACTCATGTTCTACAATCCGATGGTTTTCAAAGAGTACCATCAACTTGAACATGTTTTCTAGTGGAACCATCAACCACTCTGTATGTGATTTTCTAAGAGATTCACAAACTCAAAAATTGATTTTCTAGTGGACCACCAACCACTCCATAGCATCGTACATGTTTCCCCACCCATATTTTATGAAAGAGAATAAAATATAGGAAAATATGTTCCTAACTATGAATAGGAATTATCCATATGTTCTTATTTACTACCACACATGCTGAAAGAAAACACACAACTGAAAATGAAGTCACCATAGCAAAATGTGGCCCCATCATTCATGATGATGAAAGAGATTGATCAAGGGATAATTTTTATATCAAAATTCCCAAAATATCTCTAAATTGTTTCAGTGTAGAATATCATTTCGAGAGCTTTCCACGACTATGAGAATGCAACAAATGGACATCGAGAGCTCTAGGTATGTCCGGTCAAAGTTCACTCAATGGGAAAGTCAACTTTGGTCAACTAGTCAATATTGGACCAATGGCACTTGTGACATGTGACGAAAGGAAAAGGGATTCGTTTGTTGTTTTTGATCTCTGGTCTTTAACGGTTGTAAAAATATTTCTCATCGGACAACAGAGGCTCAAATTTTGTTACGGAGTGGAGCCCCGACCGTGAGGACTATGGTATTATCGCCGACGTGGTGGGTCCTCAAGCCACCACGTGGCTTGCCACCACTTAGCCATATGTCATTTTGAATATCATAGTATTATATGGTTGAATTTTATATTATTCACCATGTTATTATGTTATTTCAATTTGTAATGTTTGTGAATTGATCAAGTTTATTATCCTTACTCGGTATTATTTCCACTAGCTCGAGAGAGCTTAACATACCGAGTTGATCACATATTAATTCACCACATGGCTCGCTACATAGCCCATGAATCAACCTAAAACATAGTGGTAGACCCAACTAACCCCACAAACTCAAGCAAAGCTTGCCAGATGGAGCAGACGACACAATCATCCAATGGATCAAACAAACCAACGGAACCCACGACTCGGCAGTAGAACAACGCACAACCCGAGCATAATGGATAAAAGCATGACCGAGGCCACATCCATCTTGGTTCGGCGAGCCCAATAAAAACCCTGACCCCCTCCCTTATGCCGGTCAATGTGGTATTTCCCACCAATGCAAAGTGGCTTAGAGATAATTTTAACGAGCTCGGCAGGATAATGGTCGACCCAACCAACTCAAACCAAATGAGTTGGTTATGGGGGTGAGTTGGTGATAAGTTCCTAAACCAAATTTAAGGGGTCTAATTATACTATAAAATCCAACGCATTTCATTGTAAAAAACACATTAGCCCGAGAAGCTTATTATTTTGTTAAGCTTAATTGTGGGATGTGGATAATTAGTAATAGGGAAATTTTAATATAGTTTTGTAAACTATATTAAATTCTTAAAATTACTATAGACAAATATTGTTTATTGCGCTATTATTTTATCCAATAGTAGATGGAATAGTTGTGATTGGGAGTAAAATTTAAACTACCCAATAGGCCCATTGAGCCACACTAATCACTTGTAAAGCCTAGATTGTCGACCAGAGTGTTGGAGGGTGCATTGATATCATTGGGAAGGCCGATTGAAGCCGAAAGAGATTGTGCATCGGGAAGGTGAAGAACGATTCGGTGATCATTGAAGTCTTCAAAGAAACAGTGTAATGATAGGTAAGTGAAATTCCAGTAGGTTTTCTTGTGAAAGTACTATTATAACTTACAAGTTTTGATGAGTGGAACGGTTCAAAAGAACTTGGAGACAAAGGCAATTTCCGAACTTCGTAATTAATCATTTTGCAATTGTCTTTAATGTCTTGCATTAATTTTACATTGATTACTTAAAAGGAGAAAAAAATTGGTAAAATTTTAAAGCCTACAAGGGTCCGAGATCAGGTAGATAAAAACTTGATTATTTTTTGATCAAGTTTGGTATTTGAGCTAGTTTAGCTCCATTTTTGCTTCAGTAAATCTAATTAACAAAGTGATTGCTTCAATTTGGTGCAGTTGGTTCAGTTTGTGTGAATAGTGTACAATTGCACTATGGGAAAGATGTCTAAATAGGTGAAGCTCAAGGAAATTGAAGCTTATAATCACCAGGTCCAGAAGAGAACTCTCTCTTGAGATCAATGTATTACTCCTTAAAAGAGGAGAATGCTCGTTTGAAATCATTACTGCAAACCAAGGATGAGTTGTTGGCAAGGTTGTAATGTGGTGACCAGAATAAGGAAATTCCTTCAACTTCAGATGCAGAGACCATGACAGATGAGTGCAATGTAAGTTGTTCACCACGTGAATCTTCTTCCTCCCATTTGGTTTCAGATTTAGGTAATGAAGTATTTGGTTTGTTTGAAAAGCATACTAGAGGCATTGGATCCAAATTACTAGATAAAATGGGATTTGATGGAAGAGGCCTTGGTAAAAATGGCCAAGGCATTGCTAACCCAATAAAGGTTGAGTATCATCCTCATTTTGCAAGTTTGGGTTTTTCTAGTATGGGAACGGAAATTGGAGAATGCTCCAAGAATGGTGATGGGAGACAAGCTCCCGAAAGCAAAGTGAATAACTCACTAGTCCTGCAAGAATATTCTGAGCAGGAAAGTTGTGATTTGTCATCACAAGCAGGATGTGGTAAGATAAATCAATGAAGAGGTAATGTGGTTCCACCTCTAGTTTCTTACCATAATCATAAGCACAATAAAACTTTTGATCCACTTTTTCAACTTAAGAATTATGGTTATGATTTTCAGAAGATGTGGAATTTCTTTCCATGTACTTTTTGTGGATTGCATAATCATTATGTGGCTAGATGTTGGAAGAGAAGGAAACTGATGAAGAATTTGATGTCGTTCATCGGAACAAGGTAAACCAAAAAGAGAAATCTCATACATGTAGAGTCGAGAAATGGAAGAAAGAGTTCCTCATCCCTGAAAAAGGATTTTAAGAGGAATTTTTGTGCTCATTTCCAGAGGAATGGGCACTAGGTGGACAAATTGCTGGAAACTACATCCATCTCGCCATCAGAGTAATGGCAAGCCAAAGATGGAATGGAGGCCTATTGCAAAGGCAAAGGAATTTTCTACTCCACCACCAATTGACAATTCAACCCAGGACTAGGTAATACCTAAAAGTGAAAGTCCTTTAAAATGGGTAAGTCAACAATTTTTCAATTATATATTGCATAATTCAGATTGATGAATAGTATGTAGTATTTGTTTGGAGATCAGATTCTATGAGAAAATGTTGAGAGAAAGGTTTACCATACTCAATGGATTTTCTTACTTAGAAAATTTGATTAATGCTCCAAACATATCTCCTAATCAGCTTGTGAGTACCTATTACAGCTTGGATACAGGATTTGACTCATATAAAGCTTGGAGATTGATCTTCCATTTGTGCAGATAGTAAATTTCACAGACTCAACTTGAAACTTCATTCTATGTAGAGGCATTGTGACCGTGCAGCAGAATGATAGTTGAATCACAGTTGGCATTGACATCGGGTCGGAACTTTGTTTTATGGAGAAGCCATTATGGGCATCTAGTAGAATGGTACCTGATATAATTTGTCAACAAAAGGAGCTCTCAAAAGATTAGATCAGAATTTCATTCGAGTCAAGGCATTATGACCACACATTCGAATGATAGCTGATCATCAGACTTAACACTTTGACTTGCGAGGCTTAGAGGCATTGAGGCTTGAAAGGGGACAAGTTAATTTCCATTATCGACATTGGATCAATCATAGCTCTAAGTAACATGGAGTTCCTTCAAACCAGTTTGGATTTTGTGGAATCAACTCGAAGATAGGATCTATGTTATAGGGTAAAAGAAGATCCTTGTTGTCATATATTTGGAAGCTTAGCACCACACAAGGAGCATTGAGGTTTCATTTAGAAACTTAGCACCATATAGCATAGGCATGGAGGTCTTCTTCGGATATCAAAGTGGCACAACAGAATCATTGTGGGCCCATAGCCATAGGTCCCAGATAGGAACCAAGTTTTCAAAATGATGAGGTTGCAGAGGAAGAGACCCAAGGTTCTACTATAACAGAACTTCCGAGGTGGCAGAAAGTTTCCAGATTCAGGACGGGATGGCAAAATGTTCCAATATAAGCTTTTTGGGACAAAAATCCTTTCTCAGTGGGGAGGTGTGATCAGGGGATCATTTTTGATATCAAAATTTCCCAAAATATTCCTAAATTATGTTAGTGCAGAAGATCATTTCAATATATTTCGATGACTGTGAGAATGTGACAAATGGACATCGGGAGCTCTAGATATGTCTAGTCAAAGTTCAGTCAACGGAAAGTCAACTCTAGTCAACTGGTCAATATTGGACCAATGGCACTATGACACGTGGCGAAAAGGAAAAGGGATTCATTTGTTGGTTTTCGATCTCCGGTCTTCGACGGTTGTAAAAATATTACTCGTTGGAACAAGAGGCTCAACTTTTGTTACGGAGGGGAGCCCGGCCACTGTGAGGAATATGGTATTATTGCGGACGTGGTGGATCATCAAGCCACCACGTGGCTTGCCACCACTTAGCCATATGTCATTTTGAATATCATAGTATTATATGGTTGAATTTTATATTATTCACCATGTTATTATGTTATTTAAATTTGTAATGTTTGTGAATTAACCGAGTTTATTATCCTTACTCGGTATTATTTCCACTAGCTCGGAGAGCTTAACATACCGAGTTGATCACATATTAATTCACCACATGGCTCAGTTACATAGCCCATGACTCGTCCTACAACACGGTGCAAACCCAATCGACCCCAAAAACTCATGCAGAGCTCGCCACATGGAGCAGCCGACACAATCCTCCAATGGATTAAACAAACCAATGGAACCCACGACTTGGTGGTAGAACAACGCACAACCCGAGCACAATGGATAAAGGCGTGACCAAGGCCACGTCCATCTTGGGTCGGTAAGCCCAATAAAAACCTTGACCCCCTCCCTTGTACTAGTCAATGTGGGATTTCCCACCAATGCAAAGCAGCCCGAGCTAAAACAAAGTGGCCGAGATAATGTTAATGAGCTCATGGGATAATGGTCAACCCAACCAACTCGCTTTGGTTGGGGGTGAGTTGGCCGATAAGGTCCTAAACCAAAATTTAGGGTTCTATTTGCACTATAAAAGCCAACCCATTTCATTGTAAAAACACATTAGCCCGAGAAGCTTATTATTTTGTTAAGCTTAATTGTGGGATGTGGGAGAATTAGTAATAGGGAAATTTTAATATAGTTTTGTAAACTATATTAAATTCCTAAAATCAATATAGACAAATATTGTTTATTAGCATATTATTTTAGGCAATAGTAGATGGAATATTTGTGATTGGGAGTAAAATGTAAACTACCCAGTAGGCCCATTGAGCCACACTAATCACTTACCAAAGCCTGGATTATCGATCAAGTCTTTGGAGGGCGCATTGATAGCGTCGGGAAGGCCAATCAAAGCTGAAAGAGATTGTGCATCAGGAAGGTGAAGAACATTTCGACTGATCATTGGAAGTCTTCAAAGAACTGGAGTATTGATAGGTAAGTGAAATTTCATTAGGTTTTCTTGTGAAAGTACTATTGTAACTTACAAGTTTTGACAAGTGGAATGGTTCGAAAGAACCTGAGACGTAGGTAATTTCTGAACTCCATAATCAATCATTGTGAAATTGTCTTTATTGTCTTGCATTATTTTTAAATTGATTACTTAAAAGGAGAAAATTGTCGGCAAATTTTTAAAGCCTACAAGGGTCTGAGATCAGGTAGATAAAAACTTGATTATTTTCGGATCGACGTTGATCACCCCCTCATCTGTTGCCTCCTCGCCTCCATTTGTGATGCTACTTAGTTAGAAAATGTAGCTTTTAAGCTCAATATGAAATTCTCCCCTCAATTTGAAGTTGGTCGTCACGTACAAGTGAAAATGTGACCAGGGAAAATACGAGCAACCTTTTTTTTACAATTTTTCTAATAATCACCTAAATGACACAAAAATAACTTAAAATTTTTGACTCAACTTTAGACAAAAGAGGATGAACAAGACAATACAACAAAACAATTAACTTAAGACGAATTTATGATGTTTGTAATGATACAAATAAAATTAACAAATAAACATAATCTAAAAATGAAATAAACAAAACAATAAAAAATAATTACTATGACCATTATTAAATACTAAAACTTAATAAATTTATGAAAAAGTAATGTATACTTACTTTTTCTCAACTAAACATTTGACCATATATAACTTCAAAAAAATACAACTTAGACTTACGTAACTAAACAATAAATAAGACTTGTTCCTAATGAATTAACGAGAGAGAAGAAATACCACCTTTTTTTCTTCTTAAAAATAAACAAAAAAACATAACAACACGTGACAAAAATAAATTAGAGACTAAAAATAATGACCAAATTACTTGCATGATTGGAAGGAAGTTACATGTGATCCATGCGGCATGGCAGTCTATAATCTCCCCAAACTTGACCATGAATCCGAATACTGTGTGGCAAAAAAACATTTACGAAACTCCTAACTTGTATAATGCAAGATCGCTTAAATGTGTTTTTGTCCAAAACTATTATTTGGGTTCTGCTGAAATTTCTTCGTAGTTGTATTATCCATATCTCATGAAACCCAATACGTTTCGAGGAAACCTAGATCCTAGAACAAAAACTACAATCTATTCTTCAAAGGGATTTTCTTAAAACAAATTCTCTTGCTCAATCACAAAAATCCATTGTCAGGTTTGCATACCTAATATGATACCAAATATTATTTTTGGTTCAGATTCAAATGTAGAAACAATAAAATATAATACAATAAAAACTTTGATTTTTATTCATACGGGATGTATTATGCATGTAGAGATGGAGTTTTTATACAAATGCTTGAGCCTATTAACCAGGAGTCAAGTCTTATCCACTAATCTCTCCACCTATCTCTAATCCCTCATATCTCTCAATCAACTCCTAATATATCTCTAGAGATAATATACGTGCATTGTTATCACAACTCACCAATATAATTAAACTATTACAAAATTATATGAGTTGTTTATATGACAACTCATATATTACAAATACACACATAAATAATGTTCACAATAACATATAGATTTCCTAACAGCTTTGATAGTTTCATGCATGAGCATGGTTATTTGAGATGTGAATCGACCATTGTGTTTATTTCAAGAAGCTTGAAAAAGGGAGTTGTATTATTTTGTTATTGTATTTGAATGATATGCTTATTGCAGGATCTAGTATACAGACATTGGTGAGCTTAAGAGAAAGCTAGCTCACACATTTGCTATGAAGGATTTAGGAGCTGCAAAAATAATTCTTGGCATACAAATACACAAAGACAGGAAGAACAAGAAATGGTATTTGTCTCAGGAGGCTTATATAAATAAGGTGTTAGAAAGGTTTAACATGCAAGATTCAAAACTTGTAAGTACACTTATGGCTGGAAACTTCAAATTGAGGAAAGATCGGTGTCCTTCATCACATGAGGAGGTGAAACACATGACACGAGTACCATATGCTTTGGTATTTGGGAGTCTCATGTATATTATGGTTTGTACCAAACCAAAAATTGCACAGAAGTGGGAGTTGTGAGTAGATTTATGGCTAATCCGTAAAGAGAATTTTAAAGCAATCCAATGGATTCTAAGGTATTTGAGAGGGAAATCTAGCATGTAGTTATGCTATGGAGGTTCGAGATATTTCTTTATGTAGCTATGTTGATTTAGATATGGTCGGAGATCCGGATGGTAGAAGGAGCACTATTGGGTATATTTTCACGGTAGGTGGGATTAAAGTTAGTTGGATTTCGGGATTGCAGAAGGTTGTGGCTTTGTCTACTATAGAGGCAGAGTATGTTACAGCTATAGAGGCTAGCAAAGAGATGATATGGATGAGTAGGTTCATAGAAGAGTTTGGAAAGGAGAAAGATGATTGCAAATTGTTCAGTGACATTCAAAGTGCAATTCATTTGGAAAAGAACTCAATGTTTTATTCTAGAACGAAACACATTCAGTTGATGTATCACTTCATATGACATATATTGGAGGATGGGCAGATGAAACTAGAGAAGATTCATACGATAGGAAGAACAAGACATTGTATTTGTCTCAGAAGGCTTATATCAATAAGGTGTTAGAAAGGTTTAACATGCAAGATTCAAAACTTATAAGTACACCTATAGTTGGACACTTAAAATTGAGGAAATATCAATGTCCTTTATCACATGAGGAGGTCAAATACAAGACACAAGTGCCTTATGCTTCAGCAGTTGGGAGTCTCATGTATGTTATGGTTTTTACCGCATTCGGACATTACACAGAAGTGGGAGTAGTGAGTAGATATATGGCCAATCCGTAAAGAGTATTGGAAAGTAGTCCAATGGATACTCGTATTTGAAAGGGACATCTAGCATGCAGTTATGCCATGGAGGTTTGTATATTTCATTATGTGGATATGTTGATTCGGATATGGCCGGAGATCCGGATAGTAGAAGGAGCACTACTTGGATATATTTTGACAAAGGTGGGACAAGTAGCTAGATTTCAAGATCGCAGAAGGTTGTGGCTTTGTCTACTACAAAGGTAGAGTATGTTACAGCTACAGAGGCTAGCAAAGAGATGATATGGATGAGTAGGTTCATGGAAGAGTTGGGAAAGGAGCAAGATGATTGTAAACTGCTCAAAGACATTCATAGTACAATTCATTTTCGACAAAAACTTAGTGTTTCATTTGAGAACGAAACACATTCAGTTGAGGTATCACTTCATATGGCAAGTATTGGAGGATGGATAGTTGAATCTGAAAAAAATTCATACGAGCGAGAACCTTGCGGATATGCTAACGAATCCATTAGCAAAGGAGAAGTTGAAGCTACACTCCACTTCTGTTGGTCTTCGAGTTTGAGACTTGAAGAGGAAGAAATAAAGCTAAGAAAAGGATCCAAGAATGAAGTTATGACAGGTATAGTGCAGTAATTTATCTCTCGAGTGGGAGATTGTTGAGTTGTGGAGTTCATTTACTTCATATTAGCATGCAATATTAAACTTGCAGAAAACACAAAGAACCAACATCGGTTATGGAGGGACCAACATCGGTCACCTATGAGTGGCATCGATCGTGCAAGGAGGAACCGGCATTGTTAGGGCTAATCGGCGTTGGTTACCTGTGTGTGAGTGTTTTATTTAACTCACGGGAATTATATCTATTTTTAGTATTAAAGCAAATCTATTGATTGTAATTGTATGGCTAAGTGCCCTAAGTTTGTATATTCCTATATAAGCATGAAATCTAGGGTTTAGAAGTAAGAGGACTCGTAAGAATTGATGATTATTGTGAGAATAATTATGAGAGAGATATTTCTTGGAGAAGAAGGAGAAGCTCGAGAGAAAGAAAGTATTGTACATCTAAGAGGTGTAGAAGATTGTAAATCTTCGTTGTATATATTATGAAAGCTTTGGATAATAGATTGTCTTATTTCTTGGTGGATGTAGCCCACACTAGGTGAACCACGTTAAATCTGGTGTTGATTTATATCTCTTGTTTTGTATATTTATTCTAGTAGAATATCTACTTTTATTGCATGTATGCTTAGATCTGATATATTACCTATATAACCTTGTGCTAACCCCAACATGTGTTGCCGCAATGCATGTAGTAATTTTCACGATATACAACTCGGGATCTGGTGCTAACTTTGGCATCCATTGGTCTTCCATGGCGCAATGTACTAACCATTCCTGTGCCCTTATTTTCTTGTTTGTGTTTCTTGCTTAAGTGTTCATACAAGTCCAGGAATTCTTCATAACTGTGATTATTTCTGCAAAAAGAACACACAATATTCTATGGACATTTGTGCCTGTAGTGATCAGGAGATCCGCATGTATAACAAGTCCCACAAGGAAATCACTTCTTCCTCCCCCATGACCTCGAGCTCTAAATCCACCTCTATAACCTTGACCTCTACCACACCCGCCATCAAAACATCCCTCACTTTGTGATTATAGTCATGATTCTCTCCCTTTTCCTTGGAATTATTTGTAGCACCACCGATCATCATATGCCAAGATTCAATGGCATCATGGATCTAATCGATCAATCTGCAATCTTCAGTATCATGATTCGAGGACCTACAAATCTTACAGTAACTAGACATATTCTTTCTTATCACGTCTTTGCGATGAATGGGCACCACTTCGAACTCATGGTCCAAGTGACATATCTCACAATCTAATAACAAGGAGTGCACCAATTTCTAAGGGCAACTATCCTTAGTATGCCCCTCTACTTCACAATTTGTACACCAAATCCCATTGTGCGTCTCATGTGCTAAATTAGCAGATAATTTCTCCAACTATTTTTCCATTGTTGTTATCTGTGCTTCCAAGAATGGGCTCACTCATGTATCCACGCTTCCTACCGCCTTAGTGCTTAGACCTAATTTAAGTTCCTCGCGCAGATCTGTATAAGTCTTGTGTGAAAGTGCCCTCCTAAAAGGCATGATCAGTTCCCCAACGAACCACTTTGTGCATTTTGGCTTGCGTGGATGTCATAAGATAACTTAGACAAGAGAGTATTGAACCGAGCATCATATTCTGAACACTTTCAATAGTTCCCTACTTAATGTCTTTAAGCGCACTTATGATTTTCTGCTCGAACTCGGGATATAAAATTCCTTTAAGAAAGCATCTTGCAGCACCGTATAGTCCACACAATTCTGATCAGGATCAAACTTTATGTACCAACTATGTGCGTGCCCTTACAACGTAGTTGCAAACTGACTTGCCTTGTGCTCTGGAGCTGTAATCCCCTTTGTGTGCCATAGTATCTCACACATATGCACGTGTTTGGATGCATCTTCAATGCCTCTATACTGGGAGATGGAGAGACATCTCCATGTAAATTTGTTGAGGTTGGTGTGGACCTTGCCCACCAAACCTAGAACCTATATTTTCTCATGTATTTGCACCACCTCCAGATCCATCAGATCCTCTAGCACCCAAGCCACCTGATCCTCCTAATCCACCCCCTCCAATAGGTAATGGATTGGAAGATGCATTACCTTTTGTTCCGACGGTTTTGCTAAACTGAATGCCCACATTCTGCGAATTTGCACTACTTCTAGATGTGATGCCAAGGTTCTGCATGCCTATTATTTGTATCTATGATGCGCCGTAAAAGATACCTCTAACTTGTCCTCACAAAAAGTCTATGATGATTGCACCGTATATGAATAAGTTCCCGATTTTATATTAAACTTGAATGCAAATTAACTCTATATTTTGTAACCCTACCGTTTCACACTAGCTTGTCGCTTACCAACTGTCATAGAAACTGAAAACCAAGCGTGAGGGATAGGTCATCGTGGTAGATTCAAATGAGTGCCTACGGCCCTTGTTCTCTCTACCGCGCATTCTCATCTCGAGGCTAAAGAGGGTTCCCTACCATGCTTTCCCAAATGGGGAGATTCATATGCTCGGCTCCACGTCTTCTACGTGAGCTCCAAATCCTTCATGAGCCATATCTCTCCACAACACCATCTCGTTTGTAACTTCCCGCTCTTCTCTAAATCCTCTTGCGCACCTCGTTGAAATTAAACCACCTTTCTTCCATTTTTCTTTCTTCCGCTAGATCTGCCATGTTAGGAAATTTATTATTGCTCACTTATATTTTAGTAGTGAATATATTATATTTGGAGCGTTATTGGAACAAATCTCGTTTATAGGATATTTTTGAGTACGTTTGAACAATCTTCGTAAATAGTGGTGAAGATGAATCTATAAATATGTATAATCCAAATGAATAATGAATAAGAATTGTTATTTATTCTGTTTATCATGCTCTCACATTTGGTATCAAAGCGGCTATTCTGATCACATGGAAAACTAGTAATGTTAGGGGCATAAGAGTTATCCTTCAGTGCCCCGAGTTGGGGTGTTAAGTTTTTATTTGTTGTGTTGTTCACATAGTTATTAAGAATAGACTATTAATCACCGAGTACTCCAACATCAGTCGGCATGACCCACACCTAGAGGCATCGAATTCCTTGACATGACAGAGAGAAAGGATTCTTTGACACAACGTTACTCATCACTGACTACGAAGAACGTGGCATATAATGTGAGGATCTTAGAGGACGGACCTCCATGGCGAATATCCGTTGTGCATGATACAGATATTTAACTGCTGCAATTCCGTCTGTGATCCAAATTTCTTTAACACGGAAGATTGATATATGTGTTAAGAGATAGTGTCATATCAGGGACCTTGGGCATTGAATAAGGAACTATTCAGAGATATAATATTCATGCTTGATTGTGGTTTTTCATGTACTCTCTAGCACTGTATTGCATTACATTGAGGATCTTGGATCTATGTTAAGGAATCAACCAATTATGTCATTCAAATACATGATCTTTGCACAGTGTTCAGTTCGCTGTTCAGTTCGCTGTTCAAATCTATTTTCTACAAGTACATACAGATCTCACCAGACTTTTCTTGATTTCTTCTCTCGTAGCCTCTTGACTCACCCATGCCTATCATCTCGTGTTCACTGTACGTCTTTGTGATTCGTCATGTTCTCCGTAAAGTCCCGTAAGTCTACATATATGAACTTGTACGTTAGTTTTTTGAGGTTTAATACTCAGATTTGTTTAATGATTATTGGTTATAACGATTACGAATTAAATTTTATCAATGGAGTCCATTACAAATTTCCTAATATAGTAGTTGTTTTATTTTTTGTGTCGCAGATTTTAAGTGGTCGTATTGTCAGTGTAAGTTTGAGTGTTTATCATCCTAAAAGTGTCATTAAGTCTTCTTTTTGTTATTATTCATTCCATTGATTCTTTGTCGTTATCGCATTGTATCATAAAAAAGGGGAGTCAGTTTTATGTTTGTTACTATAGTTCATTTGAGTTGCATATTGTAAAAGTTATAAAATCATTTGTCAATATTGTCAAGTCGATTTGTGTTTAGTCAACGTAAAATTGAGTCGTTAGTCGTGTGTTGTCGTTTTTTCAAAGGTTGAAAAAACATTTTAAAAAAAATTTCCTTACAGACGCATTTTCGGTGTAACCCAGCGTCCTCGAAAATAAACTATTTCACATTGTGGGGTGGAATTTATATAAATAAACCCAATGTAGAAATCATTGAGCATCATGTCTTCCTCGGTTGAGTAAGCAATTCACGTATTGGAGGTCGGAGGCAACGAAGAATGGAGGGCGATCGGTGCCTCTCGTCACCACCAACGACAGGGTCGCTTATAGCTTTGGTGGCATTATTTTATACTATTTTAGTTGTTTGCTTTCAGTGGCGTGTGCAGAAATAAAACATGGTTTTCATTCCCTACTAAGGATCAAAACAAGGAGAATGTGCATTTTAGGTGTTGAGAACAAGCGTATAGGATGACAATCGAACTGGAGTGATCCTCTGACTAGATATATTATTTGACTTTCGTACTTCTAACATCGATCGGCTAGTGAAATCTAACATTCATTGGAAGTGAAAACGGGAACTGTTGAGTTCACGTATGTAGGTGAATTGGTGGAAGTGTGATCATCTGGTATGGGGTTCACTGTGGTGAAGAGGGGCAGACCTAAAAGTATGCAGAGGCATACAATTCTGTTTCCAGCTCTTCATATGTGTTTTCTTCCCATGTTCGCACTAAAGGGGGAATGTTAGGAAATTTATTAGTGCTCACTTGTATTAAAATAATGAATATATTATATTTGGAGAGTTTTTAGAACAATCTGTTGTTTATAGGATATTGTTAAGTAGGTTTAAACAATATTCGTAAATAGTGTTAAAGATGAATGTATAAATCAGTATAATCCAAATGAATGAATTAATAAGAATTATTCTTTGTTCACCTTATCCCGCTCTCACATCATCCTTACCAAACTTGTTCCTTCCCCACGCGTGGTGGGGTTTAGTTAGCCATCGATTGTTGTTCCAAATCCGTGGTTACAATCGGATCTTGATCACCGGTGGAATATCGTGCAAATATGATCCTTTGGGTTCACGCAAAACTAAAACTCACCAACCTCTGGGCAAGAGTAAGTTGAAACTACATACTCAAGAATATAGTTATTCAAAACACCTCGGACCCAAACATCCACAGAGCACGTCCAAATCATATCTCGCATCATGCGAAGGCTCCTGAATTCTTCCCGCGTCCAAACAAGCGTGCAAAACCTCAAATTACTCTTAGATGTATAAGCAACTAGCCACTCGTACAGCTCTATAGGAAAGATAACAAATAATGTCTCATATAATGCATCATATAGATTCTTCTCGACCTACGCGCATGCATTAAAATCAGGTCCAGTGTTAAATCTATGAGTATACTCATCTTCCGGATCTACTAACCACTCCTTAATATTGGCCAAGGACAATCAATGTGTCTTCATCACACAACATCAATAAAAACAGCTAAGAAAGAGGTCTTAGCGACGAAACCAATGATGTAGCCTAGAATTCACTACAAATAACCCAAAGTGCGCTGGCACATGACTCAGCTAGAAGTGAGTGCTCACCCGAAATGCGCAAAGGTATCAGGTCCCTCTTTAGAGTTGTTTGTCTAGAATGTTAGCATGATTGAGCATATATATATATATATATATCCATAATAGATAATTAAGTAAACCATAGTGCATGAACCAGATGTAGATCTAAACCATATGAAAGATTGATTAAACAATGTTCATAATAAGATTTACCATGCAAGAACCATATTCAGTCACATCTAACACTAATATCTAGCCAATATGATCTATTATATTAAACATTGCAAAACACATAAGCTTCATACATTCAAGATCCAGCTTTCATGGTTATGTGCAATAAATCCACAACATAACTCTCTGACAATAATTAGTGTCCTCAAAACCGTGCAAATAAATACATACGTAGGGATGGGGGCTTGCCCTTCACCGTCTATGCGCTTCAAAAATAGGCTACATGCTAATAATAGCCATGCACCTTTACAAGGGAATACAAAACATGCAAGTATTCTAACAATAGACTTCCTATAGTTAACTTTGAGTAGAAATCCTATTATTAGATTGAAACTATGCATGGCACTCGAACTATTTCACATCCCAAAATAGCCTTGCATGGCCTACAAGTCTCCACGTCATTATGTGCTTAGCACGTTATCTCCAAAAATAACCTTAATAACAAAATGGATAAGTTCCGATCCTGATGCCTCAACCTTGCTATACTGCCACGCGCTCTTCTCACACCCTACATTTGCGAGCCCAAAACTTAGGATATTTTTTCAGCCCAACAAATGCTAATATTTCCTCATCATTCTCTGTGAAATATAATGTGATAGGATCATTTTTCAGTCTCTACATATGCTAGAATAGCATTGTTAGGCATCTTATGAACCAAGGGTTCTACTTGAATTGAGATTGTGAACTCTGGTTCCTTCAAATTCTTGCTAGGACAAAAATGAGAAGAAGAGGTAACCATAGAATCATCCAGCTAATTATATTCCCTAGGAATAGCCTCTATAGAAATGAAATCAAAATCTTTACATAGTTCTCATACGACATGATTTGAAACCTCTAAGACCTGGTTTATGATGAGTTACGAGTCACCTAAGACTCTAACGTTATGCACTCCCATCCTCTTGGCTACAATAAGACCAA